>VZTI01001048.1:3320828-3394877 GCA_013397865.1 Struthidea cinerea | reverse complement strand
AAAAAAAAAAAAAATAGAGTGTTTCTTAATTTCATTATAGTATAGCAGCTTTTGTCAGTAAGGGGACTAGTTTCTGTAAAGGGTGGGGCCAATAATAGGTTAAATTAATTCTAGGTTACTAGACAGGCTAGTGAGGCACTTCCCAGTTACATCTTTAGGTTTTTGCATCCTATGTTATACCAAGAGATATGACCAAGACATAGTGCATTTCATTTCAATTTGTACTTTTTATTTAATAGACATTTAAATATGTTTTTCTCCTGCTAAGAACATTTGCATTACAAGTTTCTTCCAATTGCGAAAAAAAATTTGAAGTTGCTGAATTTTCAGTGGAGTTACTGGGCCAAATCTGCTTCCAATGTAAATCTAGATAAATGGATTTACCGCACCAATAATTAACAACAGTGGTGTTTTACTTACTCCTGTATATGCTTTTTATCTCAGTTGTTTTCAATTTTCTACGGAACACTGCTAATAAAGATACCTCTTTTTGTGTTTTAAAGGTATTTGAAGGCCTTCTGGAAAATAAGAGGCAGTTTTAATAAATATTTATTTTTCCATTTCTACAAGTGGTTACATTTAGAAATATAAAAATCCTATAAACAGTCACACTATGTATGTATAGAGTGAGAGGACACAAGACTAGGTAAAACCTTGCAAAGTACACAGCATAATTATGCCAAGCTGCAATGTGAAGCAATTTATGCCATGGCCAATAGTGGGGGCTAATACGAAGAAGAATTTATGTTAAAAAAATAGCAGGAAAAGGAGAATAAGCACCAACTATTCAAACAGAAATAATAAAAAGCTTTATTTTGAAGGATGCCTTGACATAAACATTCTGGGATTTCCCTTAAAAGAGATCTTGTCTTCTCCTTTTCTTTAATCATAATTGGGATAGAGGAAGGCAGCCTTCATACAACCCCTATTGCCACCTTACAGGCGGTGTGGCCACGGGCCGTCTTTGATGTGCGTTTGTAGAAAGTTACTCTGTATTGCCCAGGTTTCAGCCTGGCCGAGCCCACCCAGCTCAGCGGCTGTACCACACTGGCATCAGTCTCAACATGGACTGAATAAGCTCATTGCAAACTGAGCATTTACTTATGTAGAGACACATCAAAACAGGTTTTCCATTGCAATTTCAGTTTCAAATTCTTGTACTTCTTGAAGGATTAAATCAAAACCAGAAACCACACTGATTTATGCTCTGGATACTGCTCAGGGATACAGCAGCTCTCTTGCTAGACTTTTTAGTGATCTTAGCAGCTTAAACAATCCACCTGGCACCTCATTCTCCACATGTAAAGGAAGAGATGTGTGATTTCCTTTTTTTTCTGACTCTCCTGTTTATTTCAGAGCAGAGAAAAAGATCCATCAAAACCATAGACTCAGGAAGCTTTAATCTGTCAGGCATATAAGAAACACTATTCCTAATCAAAATATCTATAGACGCTATGATATTTCAGTATATTAGAAAGGCTTCACCATTCTGTTGTGATTAATAGAAGGAAAAGACAACACCCATAAAATTCTAATTAGATAATTACTAACTCTAGGAGAGATTTTCAGAGGAGTCTGAAGAATACACCTTATCAAAAGGGATTTATTTAAAAAAAACCAAAACAACTCTGGCATGTAAATCAAACCAGCCTGTCCTCCACTTCCATTTACTTTTGCAGCCGACTGGCAGATGCCACCTTGCCTTATTTACACTGCATACTGACTCTCAGAAAACCGTACCAAAAACTTCGTACTTCAATTCCAGCCAACAGTAATGGAAAGTGTAACCTAAATTGCCTTGCAAATGCTTCTTGCACCCATAAGTGAATTAAACTAAACTTCTGGGAAACCTGTCTGCTCAATGCTATTGTGCAAAGTACGAAGCAGATCTGAGGCAGGAGCAGGGATGGGGGATATCCCATTTGCATAAGGAAGATAGCTCCTTTGTAAACATTGATACAAAATGGCAAGTCTAGCAATGACTTTTTCCCCCCTAAACTCTCTCCCCTCTGACTTACACATCCTTGTAATATATACTGCTGTTTTGACTTGAGCTATGCACCCAAATAGACTATTTGTGGAGCATTTGTGATGCACAGATCTATTATGCACAGCTATCAGAGGTCAAACACAGAGCAATTCTATACCTCTGATGTCAGCCTGAACAGAAGCATTGTTCTTGGCAGTGACAGGAAAAAGGCACCACATCCAAATTACTGAAAGCCTTCTCATGGCAGAAGAAAAAGCTGTCAGTTTAACAGCTGAACACAGAAGGTTCAACCAGTATATATCCTTCTCATTCAAGTAACATGAAACCCTGAAAAAAAAAAAAAAGAAAGAAAAGAAAAAAAAAAAGCTGGAACTGTGTCAGATTTTTTAAGTTGGAAAAGCTCTTGTCAATGCTGAACAAAGAAAACCAGCCATTTGTGTTACCAAGACTGTGCTACTGAATTACAAAATAAAAGAGAAAGAAGGAGCCTCGATATAAATATATAATGTGCATGTCTGTACTGAAAGAGAAAATATTCTAGATTTACTATAGTTTCATATTTACACTGCAAAGTGGAATGCAAACTCTGTGAATATCTGTTAACATGCACACTCACATATAGGTATATGCTGATCTATAGTAAATCTATAAAATTTGTCCCCTATGTATATTTCCCTCTTCTGTATTTCATTACTCAAAATAAAAATAGTTCTCTAATTACCACACTCATATCTTATTCATGCTCAGTGTATGTTCCTTGAACAGCATCCCCAAACTGCACACGCTGTACTTAAAGAGCGGGCAGACATCTCCCTGCCTGGGGTGAATGACCCCTTCACGCATCTTTGACAAAACAGACCTCAGCATGTCAACAGCTAGCTAATAATGATACAAGAAAAGAATCCTCTGACTCTGGGCTATATGAAATAAAGGTGTAGGCTGTGTCACACCCTGAGGCTACAATCCCCTCGCCATTCCCCTAGAACAAAGTGTTGCTCAGTGTAAGGGAAAGCTGTTTGGAACTACAGCAATGATTACCAAATCTTCACTTTTTCTCCCCTCTTAGTTTTAAAACATACACTGGGTGAACAGCAAGCATTTGTAAGAGCTAAGTATGTAATCCAGCTTACAGGCTATATTTCATTTTCTAATGCATAAATAAGAGAGATTTAAAATTCCAGTAAATAGTTCTAACCAGCTACCTCAAACCAAGTGAAGCATTAGATGGGGAATGTGCATGCATCTGTCATCTGATCTGCCACATGGTCCTTGAAGAAATATCAATCCTGATAGGCGCTTTACCAGTTTTGTTTTCCACTACCACTGGATAAGCAGTTTAAAAAGTGACGCTAATTTTTAGCAGAAGTACCATGAGAAGTAATATGAGGAGACAGTTTTACACAGTCACAGGATGAATTCAGAATATTAAAATGTTACTCTCTGCCAACATTAAAGAAAGAATTGACTTTAATTTCATTCCTGTGGGCTGCTCTTGCTTTTTTGCAAAATACAAAGCAAAAATAGATAATTCTAGCTGATTAGAAGTTCCCATGTTCTTCTTATTTATCTCACACTTGAAATCACAACACTCAGCTTGTGACAACATAATTGTCTCCATAGAAACTAATTGAGTTCTCACGAAATGGAGCATTTGCACAATATTTGGACCCTGTTTACTGAAAACCTGGTAAACATGTGTACTGCACAAACTGTCACCACTGGCAGATCTCACAGAAACCCACAAACAGGTTTAGTAGGGATTTATTAAAACGGTACTGTTTTCTACCTCTAACCAGCCAAAAAATAAATCAATCATTACATGAGGACTAAGTAAACTTCGCAGCTGTTCTGCATCAGGATACATGGCTCAGTGTTCTTTTATGCTCAGGTGTAGCTCTGCTCAGTCTAAACTGTGCATTAGGTGTCTGATTACTAGGAATTGTTGACACCTGACACTGACTCACAAACCGAAGAAAACACGGTGCATACTCTTTACAGTATAAAAGTGTATACCAAGCTTTCTGAGGTTAAATTCCTATTACCTTTATTTTTCAGTTGCTTCTAATTTTAGAACTTTAATCATCATTGAGGATCACTTTAGGCTCAGCTTTGACATCATACTAAATTCCCAAAACCTTCTCGAATACATAGTTTCTAGAAAAGCCTTTATGAAACAGTGGACTTTTGAAATTCTCTTTATTTGACTGCAATAAATGTTAAAATGAGTCTGTATTCCTTTGCTATATCAATACCTGGAATTGCTTTTGTACATAACAGTAAGTGGGATACATCTTGCCTAATTTCATTCCCTGTACTCCCTGTACAGCAATCAGGAGGTACTGGCAGATAACGACTCAATCTGCATGCTCAAAACAAGCATCTAAGAGTAAGGTGGTGTCTGGAAATGAAGTCAGTGACAAAATTTTAATTATCCTCCAAACTATAGCGCATCCTCCTGCGCCACTGACCTGTGCAGCCACCGTGACCATCCAGCTGTGCACCACAGTCCAGGGTGGAAGAGGGGAGGGCGTTTCTCATCAGCATTTCCAGTGATTTAGAAAGGTGAATGTGGGACAAATCTAGTGATACTCTTTCCTATCACCTTATTTAACTGTTTCATTTTGTCTAACAGATAACATTTTGCTAAACCTCTCAATAGAAAATGTGTCTTATGGCTTTTGGGGTAGGAAGAGCCTTTTTTTTCCTTTTTTTTTTTCTTTTTTTCTTATTTTTTTTGGTCAGACGACACAAAAGAAGAAGAGACAGAACTCTTGAACATATAATGATCAGTACAGCCTGCATACCTCAGGACCAGCCATTTATATGTAGGATACTACCATCTGAGGCTGTCTTACCAGAAAAGAAACAGATGGTGCCAATAAAAAGCAAAAATGAACTTCATTCTTCCATAACAAGGCAATAAACCCCAGCATAATATTATTATTTTCCATAAGCCAGGTCTTAACACATCAGGGGCAAAAGATGAAAAAACTGAAAAAAAGAAAACTTGTGCTTTTGTTCCAAGGCTTTGATGTCATCACTGTTGGTTTTTGGAAAAGAGCTCGCAAAACTCTAAAAATCCTTTTTAGCCTTTAGGTTGCTCTGCTTAGGGATTTAGAAAGGATGTCAGTGTAGGGTTACAGACCAGATGACAATTCTCTTTGCTGCCAGGTGTATGTGGGCTGGAGGGATAAATAAGATGCATGGAGATGAAGTCTGTAGTTATCTCTTTTCCCATATATTGACAGAGTACATTTCACTATGCACTGACTGAGGGGTTTTTTAATTTCTCTCCCATCTCTAGGATCCCTTGGGTATGTGAATGTTTTTCTTTCTCTCTCTTGTTTCCCCATTCTGGCTTGCAAGTTTATCCCACACACCTGCAAGAGCAGGATCTTTCAGTCACAAAGAGCTGCCAGAGCTCTCATGACAAGGAGGAGACATAATTTGGAGCATCTTTTTCAGCTTCATTAATAACAAAACACCTGTGAGCTAGGGAGTTTAAGAGACTGTGTCTTCATCATTTATGAATCTTCCTCCCTGCTGTGGCACTTAGCTCTTTGCCAGCTCAACCTGGCACAGTTCCTCAGCATCCAAAATTAAAAAAGGAAAAAAGTGCACTTTTGTCTCCAGTGAAATCAGCGACGATGGTGAAGACAGGGAGAAAACACCACCAGGAGCTGAAATCCTACCCTTGCTAGAGCTGGTAAGAGTGACAAGCCTTGACACTGCTGCCTATTTACTCTCAGTTTGACACTTTGTTGTTGTTGTAAGAAAAATAATGGACATGGGGAAATATAATCCTAATGACTCAAGCATGACATTATAGCTGCTCCTCTCCTCCACAGTCCCATTGCAAACTTAACCGTAGTACACTGAATTTTTAATTTTATTGATGAATAAAATAGCTGTGGCAAAAGCAGAGAACAGCTTCTCTTTCCTATCTTTCCATAATAAGTTTCTAAAGGGAAGAACGGCCATTAACACATTCTTGCCATGAAAGGTTAAACCCTATCACAAAGATTTATTTTTTAAGTCATTGTCTTTACTGGAAAGCTTCAAGGAACACTCTCACAAAATGTTGCATTCTGAAGCACTACCAAAGGAAGGGCATTTGATTTGCAACCAAACTAACAGCAGCTATACAACACGTTGTGGTTAATTTGACCTCTGAGGACACTGGAGCACTTTGCAAACTATCCCAGACTCCCAGGCACTGAAATCGCCTTTTGATATCATCTGAGTTATTGCCATCCCCCATGAGCCTTTTGAAATTCTCTCAATACAAGTGTTAGGACCTAGGAGTCCTTTGGTAGACAGTATAAATGCAAGCCAGAGATCATTGTATTAATTTATTATTACATCTCTCAGTGTTGTTCAATAGGATTAAATAACCTGAAGGTCTGATAGATGTCCCTATCTAACTGTAGCAGACACAACAGCGACCACCATCAAAGAATTTACCTGATGTTATAGTATTAGCATTAAATCTTGGATGAGAAATAACATCTTTAAATGGCAGAGATTCACTAAGGTACAGAAGTGAATGACCAAATCTGTCTTTCATGCCTTTTTAAAGAACAAACTACAGCTTCTGCAATTGCTTCTGCTTTTACTTTGGAGATGGTGCAGAGGTGTACCATCTTTGTACTGATGCTCAGTATATCCTGTCCTCTTGTCTTTTGTGGTATATGTGAGTAAAAATCTCAGATTCCTACAATCTGAGAAATATTTTTATTTTAGGATATAGAGATTTTGCACACAATTTCTGTTTTCTGTACTCCTTGCAGAAGAAATGTAGTAAAAATAACGATCTGAAATGGGAAGCCTGGGCAAGAGCTGATGTACCACAGGTTTTCCCTTGGGTCTACTAATGGACCACCATGCAACTTGCAGGGTCTTTCTCTTTTCTTTAGCAAGGCATTTCTGGCTGCCCTTGAGTTGTGCCACTCTGTGATATAATCACACATTCTGCAAGCAGAAAATGAGTGCATCTGTTATTCATATTCTGGTGCTTCATCACATAAACAATGCCTTGAACCTGCCCCATCAGGGCTGCCATCCCAGCTCATTACCAGACCGAGCAAGGGGTGTAACCCTAACATGAGCAAGTGTCTCTCTGGGATATGCCTGACTTACAAGTTCAAATTCAAACACAAAGAAATGCAGCTGAGGCCTTTGTTCTTTTCTCATGTGGCAAGTACTGGAAAGCCCACTGGAAATTCAAAAGGATAAGATACATACTGTGGGTTTCCTCAACATTCAGTGCCTGCAGTTTGTGCAAGACCAGCTTTCAATAACACCCACCACAGATCAGTTGGTAAGTTTGGAAATGCATCTATTAAAATCTCACAACAGAAAGAAAACCCAATATTTTTAGAAAGAGGCTATTCAAAAATTCACTCAGTTCTTATGGTTTTGAATATTCCCAAGTTCAGTTTTACAGCATAACTAAGTTATGGACAGAAAACCTGAATTGCTTTAAGTGGTATGACATTCCACTGCTGTATCGGTTGAAAAGCATAATTCAGACATCTTAGTGCTTCTTTCTGAGTCACTGTTTTAGTCTAGTTTGTAAAGAAAACTGGAAAGTTTCTAAAATATGTCTTCTTTTGGAAAAAAATTAATAAAAAATCCCCATAGAATGGAAAATACAGCCCAGTCCAAAGGCTAAAATCAAGACATAATATTGAAGAAAAAAACTGAAAAAAAAAAGGAGGAGACATATACCGTGGAAAAAGGATATAAGAAAACAACTGAGTAAAAAAAAGGGAATGTGAAGGAATTTTCTGCTTATTGTTATGTCTCTATTCTCTCATTCTAATTACCATATACTTTAGCAAATAATAAGACAAAATAAGCAGATGAGATCCACAAGAGCAGTAAGCCTCACTCACAGATTAAAAGCAGGTGGCAGAGTGAGAGAATAATGTGAATGGGGTAGGACTTCTGATCTGGAGGAGAAAGATGATGTGGACACAGCTCTCCCAGCCTGGGCTCCTGGCACCACAGGGGAGTGGGGCAGCCCCCACAGCTGGGCTACCACAGAGAGCCCCAGCTCACAGGGCAGCACTGTCCAAGGCATCTTTCTCACTCAAGTAACATGAAACCGCAGAAAGAAAGCTAGAACTCACAGATTCAGTGTAAAGTTACAAAAACTTTTGTCAGTGCCAAACAAAGAACACAACTGAGGCAGTGCCATTGAATTAATAAATAAAAGATAGAGTTTCAACATGTATTTATAGTCTAAGTATACAATCTGCTGCATGTGAAATGCATATATCTCTCCTTACCTTCTAATATTTACTTATAACTAATATAATTAATGCATAAGTAAGCATTATATAGAAAATATAAATTCTATGAGTACAATATGGATCACCCACTGAGTACAAATAATCACCCCACTGAGAAGAACGTCTTTACATTACAAACTCCTGTGCTATCTTTCCTACACTCCCAGCATACGAAGGTCTTCCTACAGCCAGGATCAGCTCTGACAGCCCTGCAGCAGGGTGACACCAGGGGCCTGTGCTCAGGCAACTCAATTGTACTGTTAACATTTAGAACCACAATCAACAACACGTACCAAGTAATTTGCATGTAATGGCATTGAGTGGCTTCTAAATTTAAAAAACTGAGCATATTGCCCACTCAAAGGGGATATTCCTTGTTATTTTGATGTTAGATGTGATTTACAAGGCCAACAAGTTAACAGCACAACCAATAGCTAACAAATCTGTACCATATGGATGTAGCTCTACAGATGACAAACACGCTTTGACTCACCTGCAGTTTATTTTGTAGTATACATAGATGCCTGCACTCAGGCTTTATCCAGACTCTTTTCCAGTACTGTCAACAGTTTAAAAATTGAGAGCAATTTCAATCAAGAGTTTAACAGACCAGTAATGTAAATAGTCTTGGGAAACATGACATCCAACTCTTTAACAAGCATTTGTCATTAACTTATATAAGCCTGTGGTTGGAAAGGGGGTGGGGGGGCGAAGGAATAAGAAAAAAGAAAAAGCAAGTGTTGTCACCTTACTAATTAGCCAGAATAGTGATTAAAACACAGGACTACACAGCACCCTTACAGCATGGAATTGGTTGGGCCACTGGTAAGCCAGAAGCTTGACCAGATCACTGTCTTGAATAACCCAGAGGGGTGAAGCAAATAACTACTTACAGAAAAAAAATCCATCAGATATCTATCTTCTGTTGTTTCTATTATTGACCTGATCACTTGGCAGGGTAGGTGAACAATGTTAAGTCAAATTCCCAAATGGTTTAATTCAGCACAACTTAATTCAGCTTTAATTTAGCACAGTTTCATTGACTGCAGACCAGCTGGGCTGATTTATTCCAGCTAAAGGGTTGGCCCCACTCTAGTGTAACTGGTGAAAACTATTACCCACTGAAAGCATGATCATAAAGAAAAAGGTATTGAGAGGCATAGTATGAAATACAGGGTGTTGATATACTGAGTGCTAACAATGTTTATCGCAAAGACAGCTCACTCTTTCACTGCTGTGATTATAGTTGCCTTTTGTTACAACAGAGCAAAAGAAGAACATCTTTATTACTTGGAAGTCCATGTGCTCCTCCTATTTATCTTGCGCTTGAAATCTTTACCCTTAGTTTGTGACAACATAATTATCTCCATGGAAACCAGCTAAATTGTCATGAAATAGAGCACTTACGTAAGCCCTGGACCCTGCTTCTTTCCCAGCAAGCACGAGCACTGTACAGACTGACCTGGGCACAGCTACATGAGCCCAGTCTCCGCCTTGCAGAAATGCCAGAACACACTGCTTTTCACGTGCAGCCAAATTATACCTCTTGCTACATTAAGGCTTCATAAATAGCTTTCCTAAAAGGCTTCATTAATTGTCAAATGCAATGAAGAATCACTTTGGTTTCATATTCGGGTATCTGTACGACTAAGTTAGGCTTACAGTGATTTACAGAACCATACAACGTATGGAAGGTGTCATGGAAAACATCAATGCTTTACAAAACTGAATTTCCAGTTTCACAGTCTGAAAACACAAGTCTAGCAAGGCAAATATTTCCTAACATGAGCTAGAATGTTCATATCATGGAAGCTTAGCAACAACGAGAAGATTAAGTATGGGAGTTCTATTAAAGTATTTTTTCCCTTAGTGCTTTTGAAAATCCCACTGCACACTATTAGTTGCAACTATGCTGGGCCAATCCTATTAGCTCGTTCCATTAAGTGTTCACGACTTCCCCTGGAAGATCTATTCTTCCATTTCAGCAGATATTTCATAAATTAATTGCAGGCTTTTCACAGTTAAGTTACATTTTTTTTTTTTTTTTAAATTCAGCATGCACTGATACTTTGGATAACATTACAGAGAGACCTTTGAATACTTCACCATACTTAATAAATAAATAATTGTGTGTATACACACACAGACTTTTCGGGTGATAGAAGAGAGGCATAGGAATTGTGTGGTAACAAACCATGCATTTGTAACATATTGCAGATATCTAAAGGCCAAATTATTTTTAGCCTGCTTTCCTAAAGAAATGAGTCTTTTGTGCTTGTGCCTCTGCCTGTTCCTTTGATTCTGCTGGCCAGTTATCCTCAACAGACAGGCAGTATTATCAGAGAGATTGTTGCTAAAGATTTCACAAAAGCCACAGCCAAATTCTGTCCCCATTAAGGAGATGCTCAGAGGACTTTGTCCCTGCGCATTCTCACAGCATCACTCCTGGCTGCTCATGCTGAGGACAGGCTCACTCTGGACTAGCAGGGATATGTGCTGTCTTTGTCCCCTCTAACTACACAAGAGCTTATGAGTTACTGGGGAGATATTACAAAACACTAAATTAAACAACTTCATCAGAAAACAGGGCTGAAACAGAAAAAGCTCTGAGGTACTGCCATGAAGAAGATGTGATGAGGAGAAATGAAGTTGATGACATGACGGAACACGTGAAGAAATTGGACAGAAATCTGCAAGAATTTATTAGGAAAGGCTCATAGGGGAGCTGTTCCTGGAAAAACAAGCGCTCTCTTATTGTAAAGCAATTAACTGAAATTCACTGTCACATGTATTGCAATTTTGCAAATTATTTCAAGAGAACAGTCACCTAAATTTACTAATGCTTTTTGTTTCAGGTGAATACATAAGGCTTTCCTCCCCCAAGCTACTCATTTCTAAAGCTGTCCTGTGCTCCAACAACAGCAATTTCATCCCACATTGTATTTAGTAAATTGCACTGAAGCGCATGAAGCCTTCCCATAATCTCTGTAAACACGGCTGTATATCTAAAGGCAACTCTTACATATGGGTCAGCATCTATTCTAGTGCTTGATATCTCCTATTCATGACCACACCATCTCAGTAAAAATGAAGTTGTTCTGCATTTAGATGCCAAGCAAGATATTCTAAAATATATAAAATAGACATTTCCATAAACATTATTTTATGTACATATAATAGATTGTATCATTCATATAATGCCTTTAAACCAAACAAAATACACATCTGGAGATTTAAAGAGCTCTACAAGCACTAGGTATTTTGCTTGAATGCATCATTACCTGTATACCTATATTATCTTCTCCTGGGCAGTTGGTAAGGAGTGAATCTGAAATGGTTAGGCTGTATTGTCACCCATCTGAAGTTTAGTATAAACTGAGTCAGGAAAACAAGAGACCAGACACAACAAATTTCCTGAAACTGGGGATGGTGAGTAACAGAGCTTACACATATGGTGTGACACCTGGTGCTCATTACACACAAATCAAACAAGCTCATCATTCTTGTAAAGCATTTCTCCAATATGAGCCTGTTAAACCCCCTTCTCTTCTATTTCTCTCTCATTTTTAGGCATCATGGTCAAAAGGTGACAACCACTAACAGGAACATACCAGTTTGCCACCAGGGAATAGGCTGCAGCTGAGTTCCCTATTTCTAAAGACTTTCATTTTGTGGTCCTGTAAGATTAGGGCACGCGACCCACCCACAACAGCTGAGAGCACTTAGCAGTACGCCCTCCCTCATTCCATCCTATGGGAAGCATTTCAGAAGCTCTAGACTAGACTGAGAAAAACCCATAGAACTCAAAAATGTCTGACGAGAGTAGCAGACAGCCTGCAAAAAGCACATAAAATAGAATTATTAACAGCTCACATTTGAACTAACACGATAGAAGTCTTACTGCAAGAGTGGGGCATCCTCAGTGGTTACCCCAGTTAAATGTAACAAATGCAGAATATTCCCCAATGCTGTTTAATAAAACGTGGCCCCACCGTGTTTGCATAAGAGAGGAGACGTACAGAACAACCACTAAAGGACTTCTGGGCTTCTCCAAGTTATCTCCCATAGAGCTTCCCACCGCCTTTTCCATAGGTTTGCAGGAGGCAGAACATATTTAATGACCTACTAATTAACAAAGAAAGGCTTTAATTATATGATAATTTAATGGTTGGGTTAGAAAGGGCTTGTGTTATGAAATCAGATGCTTACAGGAGCACTCTGGTGAAGTGCACGTCCAAAATAGATCCACTTTTATTTGCATGTGCTTTTTGGTCTAGAATACCCACAGAGCCCTGCCAAAATGACCAGCTGATGCTGTGGCAGCCTTTTGATTGTACCAAATAGTGCAAGGAAAAGGGACCATCCTGCTTCTCTGACCAGCTGTGTGAGCCCAGTAGCTCTGTAGTACAGCATATCAATTACCCAGTAATTACCCCCTCAGATTCATGTTACTTAAAAAAAAAAAAAAAAAAAAAATCCAGACAAAAAAACTTTGCATCTAGGTTTCATATAGAAAAGGGGATGCTGGAGGAAGAGAACAGCATTTTCACATTGGTTCTTTCTTTCTTTCTAATAAAAGGTCACAATCTGTAATTTTTAACTTGTTGTATAAGATTTTGGATTCACTAAGGCTTCTGGAACAGGTCAAAATAAAATTTGTGGAGTCAGGCAGAGAACAGTAAAATAACAGTATTCAGAATAAAGACAATATGAGATGATACATAAATCTCTATAAACCATTATCTAGCATTTTAATTAAAAACCTCATCATAGTGCTATTTTGCAATATTTTTCAATACCTATTTCTTTTACTCAAAGAAGAAATTTAACATTTTTACCATAAAAACCTCTCATTACATTTAACGATGACATGAGGAAAAGCAGTCATACATGAGTAATACATCATCAAAAACAGAAAAATAAAACTATTGGTAGCAATTAGCTTTATGAAAAGATTTTGTGAGCAAGTGAACATATATTTAATCTCTGTTAACTTTCTCCCCCTTCAACTTAGAGAGGAGTTTCTCTGTCATTGCAGCACTAAAGCATCATCTATCATAAGAGGAACAAAGTTACTTAAAAAAATTCAAAGATGATAACATGAAAGGGTTTGGGAACCTTTCATGCCTTCAGTCACATAGTTCTGAATCCTCCCCTTCTCTATTATTTCTGTATATTACTATATAAAACCATGCATCTATCCAATGGAAGATCTCATCTGGAGGTCAGAATTTAAAATATTACTTATGCAAGACTACAAATTGTTAGTGTGCTTTGTCAAATTCAAGCTCTTTTTTTTTTTTCCAGTTTTCATAGCAGTTATATCAAACAGGTGAAGGTATCTGTCATAAAACAATCTATCCTTAGTGTCAGATTATTTACACCCAACTCTAAAATATCTGTAAAATAATACTTCTTTTCATGTCTTTAGTACTCTTCTCTGAGGACCTCAAAGTATTTCAGAAATGATAATTAACAACTTCCTAATCAGATTTATATTTTTCTTACCAATAGAGAAGGAGAAACAGGCATTTTTGGCAACATTTTTTTAAGTCTTAATATAAGCTCGTGGCAGAGTTAAGAACAGAACCCATTATCGCAGATGTCCAATTGCTTTAAATACAAAAGCATTAGTTCAGAATGTGTCTTGTTCTTGTTTAGACCTACTTTGTATGCTACTAATTTTGTAGAGAAAATGCAGCAGAGCACTGAAGTCTTTCAGTGTTTTTTGTACAAGCCATAGGTACATGAAGTATTTATTCACATGTTGACATGAATTGTTTCTATGTAGCCTATGAGAATTCTTTCTTACTCTGTTTTCTTTCTACTACGTCTTCAATTTTTCCACCTCTCATCAATCCTCCAGAAGTACAGCACATGCATTTTAATGGAGAATACATCAAAGGTCGACAATGATGCCTGGCTACTCAACAGAATGCCAAACTGGTGAATCACAGCTCACAGGCTAAACAAAGACCAATCTACACACTCTACATGGGCTTGATTTTTAATCTCTTTGCGCAGGAATATACTCAATGTATTTGCCTGGGCTCAACAACTTTTAGCTCTGCTTCTACCATTCACACATAGTTTTGCAGCCTTCTAGAAATACCAGCAAAATCTCTAACACCTAGATCTGTTAAAAGCTTGTCTTTGCCAACCCTCCAGAAAATATCTTTTAACACATTAAAATTCTGCTTGAAGAATTAAAGCAAAAATTGAGGTGGAAGAATTTTTGCAGGATAGTGTATGAGAGAATTAGATTCTTGTGCTTGTAAAAGAGAATGTAAAGGGAGTACATACAATTTACTGAGAGGAAATAAGTTATATCTTAGATGAGGTCATGCCTATACAGCATTGTTTGTCTGCTGGAATTAGAAGCAAGGATGAATGAATGAGGTGGCATGTAAGACAGCTCCAGAATTTCATCCATATCCAATATGTTCCATCCATTCAGTAATAGTGCTGTTGTTACGTAGTGCCTCTCCCCTCTGTAGAATAATTTCATTTTTAATGGAATAAATACATAAATTTAAAACCTGAAAGCTTGCCTGCAGCCATTAGCAGCCTATTGACAATGTCCATGTATTTTCCAAAAGACCCTTCCTTACAACCCTCGACACTGGCAAATCAGAAGGCAGAATAAAAAGAGTTAAATGGAACCAAAAGCTGAAATCCAAAATTCTAATCCCTGGAAATGTTGTGCTACCTCAATACTGTGTTGATTATTGTCCCTCTTCACATGATGACTACCAGCAGAGCTCACAGTACTGAAGACAACAGTTAGCAAAAAATAAGACACCTCACATCTCCAGGGCACCTCAAACACAAAAATCTACATCTTTGGGTGATCAGAAATGCCAGAAATCTACGGAAAGAAGCCATTCTGCAGCTATTTGACTTACAACCAGATGTACTTGACCCAGGATTAATACATCAACACATCAACAGCGCCCATGATCCCAACACTTCTCTCCTAAGCACTACTGGAGGTGTGCAACAGGGACAGGTCTGTGCCCAGGACAGACAGTAGGAGCAAGAATTCTGATGGCTGGGTGACAAACTCTTCCTTCTTTATGTCTCCTGAGTGCCACTTCATTCTCCCCGCTGCTGACTAGAACATCAGAGGAGGCTTCCAGGATGCAGAGACCCAACATTATCTACAAGCCTAGCAGAGTTCTGATATTATTTGTGCATCACATGCTGCAGATTCTCTTTGGCATCAAAGGCTAAAAGATATTTCTTTCTAAGGCACATAGCTTGTTAGGAGCTGTTTGGACCTGGCAGCATGAGACATCTGTAGAAAAACTAAAATATTTACATGTCTTAAAGTGTTTAGAGTCCAGGCAGATGCAGATGCACCCTCCCTGCTTGCAGAGAGCAAAGCGGGCTCACATCCATTCCCATTTTTAGCCCAGTACATACCTAAGCCCACTGGGAAGTGAGAGGTGTAACCACAGCTGAGCGGAGGCTACAAACCCAAAGCTTTGGAGAAGTTTGTAAGAACTTCCAAAGTCCTACTCCAAAGACCCACCCATGTAT
This sequence comes from Struthidea cinerea, assembly GCA_013397865.1. Lineage (NCBI taxonomy): Eukaryota > Metazoa > Chordata > Aves > Passeriformes > Corcoracidae > Struthidea > Struthidea cinerea. The sequence continues at coordinate 3,379,049 of VZTI01001048.1, read as the reverse complement.
GACACTGTCGTGAAGACAGCATCCAAGCCAGCCAGGAGTAAATAACACATTAGAAATAAGAGAGCAGGGGGGAAAAAAGTGTTGGAATTTTTTTTTTTTTTTTGTAAATTAAATACTCTTGCCTAGTTTTCCTTAGCTAATTAGCATCCCTTCTTAGCGGTTTAAGTAACTGCTCATTTAGATCAGTGAATGATTGCTCTGAGATTAGGGTGTGGGAAAAATTTTTCTGTGGGGAATAATCTACTTATGCTACTGTTTATTTGAAGCAGTGATAAACATAGAGATTTTCCTTCCATATGTGCCAAGTATAAGAGAAAGCAGAATGATTAATGAACCCTTGCATTTTACCGATAAATTACTAACTTCAGACACAAATTTATAGTTTTCATTAGTACAAGTTTCATTAACTTCATTGCAAGTTACTCTTGTTTTTTTAAGAATGTTTATATTATTTCCGTTTGATCTGCTGGGAATGACATTTTGCGCACCATTATTTATAATCTACAAAAATTAATTATGCTTCTAATTAACAGCATGAAAATAAATTATGGCTCAAGGAGTTGTTTATTCAGTTGTAAAGCAGGAGCCTTAAGACTGTATATATATATATATACACATTTCACTTATACTTCTAGTATTTTCTCTTTCTTCCTTTCTGTTTTACTTATTCATTTCTTCCCAGATTTCTGAGGGCCATTAAATTTTGTCCTTTGTGAAAGTTTTCAGAATCTTAAATTTACTTCTTCTTCAATAAACAAGGACAGGATATACAATTTGATACACATTTCTCTTCCTATATAAAGGCTAAGACATCTAAATGAATTAATAGTGGGAAAGAAAAAGTGAAACTACCACGACTGGTTAATGTACTCCCTTCTCATGGCCATTTAATGAAATTAGCAGTTGTGGAATATGCTAAAGGTGGCTGCAGAGGCTGACATCTCATTATCTAGAGAGCAGAAAAATGGGACAACCATGATGCAAACTACTTTTTCTGCTCTCCTATTTTATTCAGGTGCAATTAGGAGTCACCTTGCAGCAAAGGCAGGACACCCTGTCCCACTCCATTCTCACCTCCTTTTGTCAGGTGTCAGTCCTCACTGCACGTTGGCAGTGGACCTCGGTGGCTTGTTCCTGTGAAGTGGGTCTGACACCATCTCTCTCCTCTCAGAGTCTCCCAACAGCTGTTGGGTGACAGAAATTCTCAGTTACGAAAGGGGTCGAGCGAATGCAACCACACGATTACTGTGGTTGTGCCTGTTTTCCATACATTTACAAGTTAATGGTAGACAAAGTCACAAAAAATATTATGAACTGATGTTGCAGAACATTCAGAGAAAATGCACTTTAAATCATAAATATTCATTCACCCAAATATTAGAAGTAAGTATTCCACATAGGATGTCAGGGAAATTGTTGGTGGTGTTATGTCCAGGCAGACTGTCTCGAGTTTTCAAATGTAAACAGCCAGAAAGTAATTTCAAAACATTCTATGAACTGCAGAATGCTCACACAATTTCTTTCAAATTAGTGAACCCAGGCTGCCTACTCACAGATACAGGATAGAGAAAGAAGGCAACTGTGAAATTGTTAACTGTTAAGCCAGAGATAAGATAGGCTAAACTTTTTTTTTAAAACAAAGATGACAATTAACTACCAAAATAATTTATCTGATATTTAATTAATCCTTCATAGCCTTTAAAAAATAAAGACTAAACCATCTAGTACAGTTTTCAGCGATATTTCCACTGTTTGTTTTAAGCCATGGTGCACACACACATCTGAGAAATGAATACTCCTTCACCACGGGCTGTCTGGATCTCTTTCTTCCCAAGCCCCAAAGGTCAGCTGAGGTTTAGTACTTCAGCAAAGGTGAACAAGCACTACCTGTGTTGTCCTGCAAACACAGTCACACCTGTTCCTGCAGAGCTGCTCCATGCTTCTCCCGTTCCTCTTGGGCAGCCAGAGGCTGCACATCTGCCCACAGGGGCCGTGGCTCTCGCAGGGCCAGGCAGAGCTGAAATGACCGCTCTGTGTCCCTGGCAGCCAGTCTGCCACAGTCTGCCAGCTGCCTTCTGGAGGCTTGTCCTGCCACAGTCCTCTCCAAAGGAAACTGCAGAAGCAGCTGGAGGTTTTTGGACACTGCCATGGACTAAATGAATAAGATAATTAAAATAAAACAGGTTTGTAAAGGACACAGCCTTGTATTTATAGTTGGGGCAGTCGCTGTTGAAAAATAATCCATCACTATCAGCAGTAAAGGGTTTGTGCATGGCAAACACAGCTGTGGCTGAGGGTGACTGCTCTGTTCCACCAAACATCCAGCAGCTCCTCCTCTTCCTAGCAGAGAAGCTGGAGAAGGCTCCCTAGGGAGTGGACTTTATTTCCCATAGAAAGTTTTTATTAGCTGCCACTGAGATTCCTGCTTCAGCCATGGCCACGTGCCAGGACCCTTAGCAAGAGGGGGAGCACAGGCTGCTGAAGCATCAAAAAGACAGTGGAGCATGATGACAGCAGTGTGAGGGGAATCTGTTGGCAGCAAGAGGGACAGGAGACTCAGAGTCTTCCAAGGGTAAGACTTTGTGAACCTGTTACATATAAACTCCCACAGGTCAATATTATTTCAGGCTTCATGCCCCTGCCACAGGCTAGATTTATGGTGGGGATGCTCCTGCTCCACGAGAGACTTCCCTCTGCAGAGGAGACCTTGTGCAAACCCTCACTCGGAGGGGAAGGGAAGGTGCTCACCCCACCTGTGCCACTGTCAGAGGACTGGCAGGATAAGACCCAGCACCACTGTTTTAACAGGGGGGCAATATGTGAAATTACTGAATATAAAGCACTACCAAGGACCAAATGCACACAAGAAGAGTCTTGTTGAACCACTGAACACTACGGCACAAAGACCATATTGATCTGAAACTTTACAATAACGGTACAGCAATTTTGCTTTAAATATACAGCACATACGGAAGGGGAAGCCTTCCTTTTCAATCCTGGTCCTTAGTCATCTGGTTTTCTTTCTAGTTGCCATGTGGGTCATGTTGAAAATATAATGAGACTATCAAAAGGTATGTTGGACAGTTTAATAGAGAAGTCTCATAAATAGATGTTAGTAATGAACAGCTACCAGATAGATTAACTATCTCCTTTCTAATAAAATGTAATGTAAAGTAGATAGATTGTGATACTCAACAACCTCAGTAGTGGAGTTAAAATTGAATTATATGGAAGAAAAACCAGCTCTGTTCTGATTTCAAAATTATGATGATCTACTATTATGATCCATCACTAGCAGAGCAGTAGGTGAAACAATAATAAATCACTCCTATTTATAATGCAGCAAATCATAAGAAGTATCAAGTGGAGTTATAATTCATTTTCACTTCAGGTCATAATTAGACATCTACTGCATTGTATTTTTCCATAGGTATATCGCTAGCTCAGTAATTCATAATCCATCACACAGAACCAAAACAAATGTAAACTGAGTAAAAAACTATTTCTCTCCCCAATGTATTTAACATACGTATTAAGTAACTGTAATGAGTACAGCTACGCAGTACACACAAGTGATTTGCAGTATATTTTTTCTGTTATGCTAATATATTTCAGTAATTTTGCAAAATTCCCTCATGGCTTTTGAATTTGAGGACTTATTAAAAACAACTGCATGCTTCCAAGCATACATTTACTGGTTATTTGCCAAGCTGTTTGGATAATACAGGGGGTGATTTGTCAGCCAGATACTGGCTGCTAGTTTCCTCTTAGTTTCTGAGTGCACAGCTATTCAAGGGAGATTAGTAGCAAACTGGTATGGATTTGCATTCGAGGGAGGAATTCAGTTATTTTACCTTCTTCTTGTTCTCCTCTCAGTGTGAGAAATTTTGCTCCATGGATCACGCAGGAAGCGCTGCGCTGCTAAAAAGCAGCAACTGTGATATACACCTGCTCAGATCAGTGGAGTTTATTATAACAAGGATTAGAGAGTCTTAGTCATATTTACAAAGAATTTCTCTCCAAAGCAGAGTGAAGCCCATGTAGCTTATTCTTCAAAAATAGAGACCTTTTTTTAGAAAAAAAAAAAAAAAAAAAGGCAGCACAAGATTAGTTTGGACATAGAGATCTTGTATTTTACTTTGAGATACGGTGAGATCAGCCTTGCTGGAAGGAAGGTGCTGTTTCCTAGATGCCAGATCCAAGCATCTGAAGTCCAGGACCACCATACTTGTTTTTTGACATGTGCATGCAGGGGTTTCTGAGGCACAGGAACTGTTCATTAAAGGTGAAAATAGGACACTACATTGTACGTCTCTCAGCAGTGCAGCCAAGGCCAATGGGTATCCTGCAAAACCCCAACAAATACAAGGCAGAAGTTCAGAGACATCTGGTGAAAGTTACAGCAAACTGCTTAAGCTGCCTATGGGTTGTGGTGTTACTACTGCCCTGTGTTACTCAGCTTGTCACGTTTCCATCCTCTCCTGCTCTGACCTTTTTCTCAAGCTCTGCCCCTTCACTCGGGCTCCTGACACTCTGACTTATTCCCAGCAGTGACAAACAGCACATTTCAGCCCCAATTTACAGCTGGCTGATGTCAGGCTTTAACACCTCTAGCCATTAGTCTACAATCCTGTTGATTATGGAGTTATTTCATGAGAACATCTGTCTTCCGCTTAAAACGTATCCTCCCATAATTTTGTCACTCCTAAGACCACAGCTGGAGAAAGCAGCCACCCGATATCAGAACAAGGCAACTTTGAAGAACACTGCAGGAAACATGAACATAAGCTGTACATCAGAATAGTCACCTGTGCTTCACAAGCCTTTAGCCAACCTTTAGCCAAGAAAAAGTTATTAGTTCCCTGTAGTGGTCGGGGCGTTCTCGGGCACAGCTCCTTCAGCCCACGCAGCTCTCGGAGCCAGCAGGGTTAAACACATCCCCCGACACAAATAAAGCTCCAGTTCCCTGTGGCAGGGGGGGACCTGCCCCTCCGGATCGGTGTACGCCAGGTTTGGTAGAGACATCTGTCTGATAAATAGCTCATTTTGCAATCACTATCATATAATTTAGTATTTTGACAGGTGCATAAACTTAACATGAGCTTTATATAAATATTAAACAGTCTTTCTAAAAATGAAAGCTCTGAAATGAACACAGTTCCCTAGGCCTGCCTTAATAATTATTCTGAGGAAAGGTTTTGCTGAAGAAGAAAGGAAAAGAGATTTCTCTAGTGAAAGAGCACTGGAGTAATTTGGTGATATTGTATCTGTTTTGTAATTGTCAGTTTCAGGTGCTATTGAACCAAGCCTTTCTTCCCTTTGTTTTGGGATTCTTGTTTTTTGTTTTGTTTTGGTATTCTTTTGTTTTGTTTTGTAGTGGGGTTTGGGATATTTTGTTGTTTTTATTTTAATTTCTTTTACAGTTCAGGCTTATCTCTTTCTCCTTATCCTGAAGGGAGATATTTACTATAAATTTGCAACAATATCACAGAATGGGATCAAGGCCGAGTGAACACACAAGAAGATTTAAGAAAGCAAATACATGATAGAATTAATGAAGATGTTCCCTCCTGATGCTCTTCCTGTTGCGATACCCGCTTCACCCCGCGATAGCCCTTCTATTGTCCACCTCCTTCCTCCTGGCCACTGTTCCTGCCCTTGCTGGGTACGGCTTTGTTCCTGGAGAAACACTTAAGGGATAAATCCTGAAGCCTTTGTACTGCTTTTTTTTTCTTTTTTATTTTTTTTCCCCTCACAGACATTGATTTTACCAAGAATGTACTCTGCTCTCAGCACTTATTGCAATCAACATGAAAATAGTGTGGTACCACTTCTGAGGGTACCTTTCTTGTTTTGTCTCCTGTTACAAAAGATCATTTAAAGTGAATGATGAAGCTGAAACCTGCTGCTTAACTCCTTGTAAAAATGTTCTCTTCTTTTTTGTCCTTAAATACACTATTTAAAGTAACCTTTTATGAGGCCTTCCTCTTGTCCTGATGAAACTAAAAAATAGTGGGCTAAATATACTCCTGCTATGTCCTACTAATGACAATTAAATGTTACACAAAATGCATGCCTTATTTTAAGGATTTTTTCAATGGTCATTGGATAAACAAGTCCAACACAACTGAGAGAGCCAATCTTGGGACTGAAAATTATGACCCACAAGATCTTGATTCCTAATCCTCCTCTGTGGTCAAATCTAAGGGGCCTTCTTAGCTAAAAACAGCGTGCATGCCTCACAACCCTGACGAGACATACTGTCCAAGACACCAAAACTCTCAGTGAGAGCCACAGTGTAAATCACAGTTTCTGACATCTGCCTCCATTACTTTCTTGTGCACCACTTTTTAAAACACTGTCACATTTACCTGTTTGTAATTGATTTGTTTATTAACTAGATGAGTAAATTCTATCTATCCCATGCTTCATTTGATGTTTTGCTCATTTCTTACTTTTCTACTATAGGAAAACACTTCTAGAGTAAACTTAGCCCTGTGATGAAGAGCTTTTTTTTCCCCTGTAACTTCACCTGTATTTCAGTCTTTTATGCCTTCATTGAAATCCCTTGCTGACATGCAGATACAAAGAGAAAAGAAATATTCAGGCATCACTTTTATAAAGGATTAAATTCTGCTGGATATGACACTGAAGGTGAAGTTTTCAAAAGATAAACTTTTCCATAGGATTGAATGACATAATTCTAAAAATGCTTTCTTAAAATGGCAGTTTATTAATAATGACCCTATGCAAACACTGCTGTGGAGCTTATTTTTGTGACGCGTCAGAAGTAAAGCAAGCCCATAAAATCCAGAATGTTCTATTCTATTATTCTTTAGTGTTCAGACACTGAATATATTTTATTGTCCTTTTTTTTTAATTTTAGACCAGTGAGATTATCAGATAAATTGATTCATGATACCATGCTACAGAGCCATCTTCCTTTAATCTGCAGGGCATGGCTTTGAGGATGAACTGGATACGTGACTCTGCAGTTCTGTGTCATCATGTTGCTAACAAAGTAGATGAAGAAAGCCAGCCTGAACTCTGCTTTCAGACTCTAGTAAAATAAACCTAGTGTTTAATAATTTAGTTTATTATTTAAAGGGAGATGTGAGCTCCTCACCTCAGGTTTAGGACTTGTGTGTGCTGCTTTAAGGCGCAAAGAGATCTCATCTATGCAAAAGGGTGAATTAACTATAAATACGTTTCACTGCAATAAATTAATATGCATAACTGCTCCTAGCACCACATTTTAACACCAGAAAATACAGCCATGGGCCCATAAGTTGAAAATCTAGACCAATAGACTATAAATATAAGATACTTTGATTTCAAAATCCAGTTCATTAAATGCAAATTCCACGAACATTTACCAGAAGTTTTCAGGAAAATCCAGTTCTTGTGACTACTATAGCAAATCAGTTCCAATTCCTACAAACCTCTATTTGACTATTTCTATACCATGTTACCTTTCCCTGGTCCTTACATGAATAAAACCCCTGAAGACTCTCATTACTATTTGACCAGAATAATTCCAAATAAACAGAATTTGCATGTGTTGAAGTGACTTTTAAAGACAGGTCTTTCCAGTAAAATAATATGGACCTCAGTAAAGTAAGAGAGCTCCCAAAATATTTAGCAGTGGTTGTTTTTAAGACCCATCTGAATTTCATGGACAGGTTTTATCATGTGTGATTTCCATTCCATTTTCTTCATCTCTGTTATAGCATAAAATTTCATCAAGTGTAAATGTCAGATCTTTTCTTTATTATTTGCTAATGTCATAAAAAGCTGAATTGTTTGCTTTGTTAAAAGGCTTGCTGAGCATTGACTTTTCTTTATTTGTATTTTACTACCAAAAATGTTTTAAAAAATAAAATAATAATAAAAAAAATCCCATCTGAAATGGAATTTAAATAACAGAGCAAGGTTTGCCATTATCATAAGTGTATAAAGTGCTTTGTGAGTAATAAAATGGATCATGGATTCTGGATAATTCAAACTGAAATGTTATGTTCAGTATCAAGATTAGATTACATTAATGTGGTTCATTTTAAATGGTTTAAAGGCCATCAGATGCATGTGAAAAGAATCTGTATCATAACTTAGAATAAATAGACTGAGACATTTGTTTATAATGTCAGTGCTAAACAAATCTATTACTACATTTCTGCATGTAACATTATGTTTCCACTGTTATTAAACAGGCAGAGCATGAAGATAAATTATAGCGTTAATTATAAACATTACCTTTGCATATTTATTAATTTAAAATGAAACAATGTTCACTAACCTCAGATTATTTATATTTTGTAATATTTTAATTAACTTTGGTTTATTTATATAACTTCTTTACTGCTGCTGGTCATACATAGCCACTTAACTTGTGTAATCTAATTTATCATACTACATATTATCCAGGAAATCATACAACACTGTTATGGTTAGCTTTGCTGTAAGATACATAGGGGGGAAAAAAAGAGTTAATGACTGATGGCAACACCCATTTAAGCTCACTCTTAGATATAAACTCCTGCTTTGCTTTTTTTTTTTTTTTTTAAGTTGCACCTGTCTAAACAAGATGCAAAGAAAACTCTGCTTATCCTGAAACTATTCCATTTGACATTATGCCCTTGATTCAACATTGGTAGCATTCATTCTTAAAGAGATTTGGGAAGGGAAAAAAGTCCTTGAAGGACTCCATGTTTATTATAGCTCAATAATGAGCAGATAATGGGCAAAAAGGAGGAATTAAGGTCATAATGCAGCCTGAAAATTTTCTTTGCCTGGTTGAAGTATTTCAGAGGAAGAGAAACTGCTGAAGTTTCAAATCGCTGGATGAGTTTCAAATCCTTCCAACTTCCAGCAAGAAAATAGGAAAACAAGCTTAACAGTGAAATTCTTACTGCTGCTTTACAATGAACGACTTTAAAACCTCCAGTCAGCCAAACTTAGCTAAAGTCAAAACAGGGCTCAGCTGACTTCACCAGCAGCTCTGTCAGGCCCATCTGCAAACATCCCATGGCAGGAGGGATGGACAGGGTGGGTTTTGCCTGGCTCTGATCCTGGTGACCTGATTAAGGCTGTTCTACAGCTTTTCTCTTAGGATAGAGGTTTATGTATGGCTGGGGAAGTGGCCAAGAGATGAAGACATTCCCATATAAATTCATTTGAAATTCATGTTAAATACTATTAAATATTGGCTTATTCTTCTATGGATTCTCTTTGTCCCACATATCTGGGAGAAAATTTGTCTAATGTTGATTCTCTTTTAAATATTTTTTTAAAATCTTCAGAATTTATCATATTTTTTATAATTAAAGTTTTATAAAATAAATTTTATCATGAAAATGTATTAACTATCTTTAATATAAAAAATTCTTCAAATTGGAAATGTTCTTAAATTAAATAACGTAAATATTTTTATTGTATTCCTGCCTCCAAAGACGGAGTTGCCTTAGTAACCACAAGCCAGAGACACTAAAGGGAACCAGCTAAAGAGGCCTTAGAGTGGAATGAAATACTAACACATTTTTAATATTAAATAGAAAGCTTAAATTAAGTTTTATAAAGGCTTTAAACTCTGTGATCCTTATCTTTAATATGCTACAGCATCATATACTCTGAATAAATAGGAAGCTCAAGATACCCCGTTTTCTACATGCTACCGTGTTTGGACCCAATTCTGCAAAATTTTACCTGTAAAATGCTGAATGTGACTTGAATCAGCACCAATCGTGTTGGGATGGAGCCAACAGGGAAAGAGAAGCTTTGGGTGTCCTCCTCATCACAACCAGGTGCACATTATTAGCAGAACAGTGGGGTTTAGGACTCTAGTCAAGACCTATCACATCTGAAAGGAAATAAAGAGAAGAAAGTCCAGATCACTCAATCCCTTTTAATAGTGGAGTAGCAGAACAAAATGGGCGGGGAGGGCAAGGGCAAGGGAGGAGGGGCTTAAATTATTTTTAAAGGGCAAAACAGAGTTGGACTTTGTGGATATTTCCCCAATATTTCAGTTTTCCAGCCATAATGTAGCTAACTGATCATAAAGCAAAGATTCTCCTGCTACTTTAAGAAATTACCTTTTTTTTTTTTTTTATTGTGACCCCCAGAAAAGGGGATTATGCCCAAATGTTGTCATTTTTCTACTGTCTGCACCCAAAGCCAAATTTAGACCTCAGTCTTCATCTAGGACCATCTAAACTTCTGCGTCCTTAAAAAATATACACCATACTGAGTTACAGTCCTAGCAATGACAAAAAATAACCTTATTAATTATAAACCGCCCCTTTTCCAAAAGCTTATCACTAATCCAATCTAAGAGCAGTTGAAACTTTTTAGTGAGATCACATGTTAATTTCGGATAATCATCACTAAAACTGTCTAATTATTCCAATTCATTACGATGACTGAAACCTCCTTTGTCAGCTCTTTTGACCTCTACAGTTTTATTATTCTTTAAATCATTTATAGCATGTCTCTTGCCATAGCTGAAATTGTAATTAACCTTAGCAATATCATCCAACATTTTATCAAATTCTTCATCCAAAACTTTGGGAAAGGTTAAGAGTAATAGGCAGAAGTAAAAATAAAATGTCCTCAGTGGTGGATCTTGTTCATCCAAAATTTGTTGTGAAATAATGATGTAAAATCAAGGTTATATATGAACAATGAAGTAAGAATCATCATTCTTCCTTTAGGAGAATATTGTCTTAGTTCCTGCATAAGATGACAGTATTTTTAATGATATCCAATTAAACTCAATAAACCAATTAGCATTAACTCTCAGGGTAATTACATCTCTGGGCTTGACAAAGATCATACTTCAACCAACATGCTAGCAGAGCTTAGAGACTGAATAAATGTGTGGTTTACCTCACAAGGTCATCTCCCTGATGTTATTATCCCTGACAAAGGAGTCAGCACTGCAAGAGCAGAGCAAGATGGCAAATGTGCACACTTGTCTGATCGGGCTTTTGCCCAATTTTCTTGATAGGCAAGAAACATCTCCTGGCAAAGCTTAGCAAAACTCTGCACCATTCCAGCCCTTCTTAACAAAAATGGAGGAGAAAAGCAATCTAGCCATGCAGAAATTAAAATAGGAAGTGCCAAGATAATGCAATTTTACTTTGTATATCCTGGAAAGGCTGGCAGAGCAGAAACAAAAGCTATCCATGCGTGGTGTACCTGGGGAGAGGCTGCAACTGTGAGACTCTTGTATCTGCCTTAGAAATGGGGAGTTATGCAAGTCTCAGGCTGCATTTACCAGCAACTCTATTCCTGTGCAAATAACTTACAGAAGAGGAAAAGACCAAAATCTTTTGTGTTAATTCAAAAACAAATTCTGCCAAGTTTATGACACCATCTTAAAATACCTCAGAAAACGTTTGAAGATTGAACAACTATCGACTTCATTGAGTCTAGTTCCAATTTCAAACAAACACAATTTCTGTAGATTTTATTTAGTATAGATTTTGCAGAATCAGTCTCCTACTAATCAAACACTCAAAATGTTATTGCTAAAAGACAAGGAAAAAGCATGATCTTAGTTTTACCCATTTTTTGGTGTGGATGGAAACCTGCAAGAATGATTTATTACACAGCATTATAACAGTTCCTGCTGATGTTCACAGATGTCTTAAAATGCAAAATTGAAAAAGGTGATAGACATTTATTACTGCAATGTATACAATAAATTTATTTCTGATTTGAAACTAAATTGATCCCAAATTTAGTTGTATTTTCTTAACTACTTCACCTTTCTCTAATATTCCAATTCTTGTTCACATCAAGAAACCTCAGGAATAGCATTTGAGAAAAGATAATACTAAATCTGCTACGATACATTTAATATTATACCAGATTTGACAGTTGGAAAAGAATCCTATTTCCAGCATGAATTTTTGCATTGAATCTTAACCACAGGACTTGATTTTAAAAGATTTTAAAAGTGACACTTGAACTTCTATGGTGAGTGCTTTATATTGTGAAAACAGAGAAGAGATGAAGCAGTGTTTGTGCTTCTGAACCCCCAAACATCCAGGGCTAAGTCTTGCTCTGAAATGCATCAAGCACCAAATCCAAAGGCTGTTGCCTTTTGTCTGACTCCAGTGAGAGCCTCCCCTGGAGCACAGCCTTCTGAAGAGGAAAGGGGAGAATCACTGCACCTAAGTGCCTTCCACCCAGGTCTCCTGCTGTCTCCCATGGCAGCAGCTGACATAAATAAATACAAGATGCACAGGGGCTTTGTATGGAGGTGGGGTGACTTGCAGGACTTGCTCAAACCAGACTGTCCAAAGATTTGGGGTTAATATCCAACATGAGGGAGTAACAGTTGCGTGGCTGAGACTCCAACAAACTTCTTTTTCAATTTCACAGCACATATCAGAGATGTTGTTCCACGGATGTTGTGTATATAATCTTACTAACACACCAATTTAATCAGGTCTGCCACAGTACCTTTGCTATCATTTAATTGAATATGATTTATATCTTGCAGATTTAATAGCTATGTGATTTACCCACTTAACCAAAAAAAGCCAAATATTAACAAATGTTATACTGTGAACTCAAATTAAATATGATGGGTTTATTTCTCTGGACTTTTTATTGTACTAAATAAAACTCACAAGATGAATCTGTAGAGGGAGAAAAAATGTTCCTAATTATACATTTCTAGTTTCTAACAAGAAAAATCAAAACGTCATTGCTGTTACAGCTAAAAAGATCTCATTGAGTCCTACTCATCCTTAGCACCAGACCTTTTTCTAGTAACAAGTGATCCTTTATCTCCCCCTTTTTCCTTCAGGTTAACTGTGTTCAACATTTGTCCAAAAGACTGCAACACATCTCATGACATTTCATAAGCTTTATAAATTCCATTTTTCCGTTTTACTTGTTTCCTCTGGTAGTTTTAAATCAGTTTGTCTCTCCCACAGAGCAGAGGTCCTGACCTGACATGGACCTTTGACCGTCGCAGTGCTAACACAAGAGCTCACTTATCAGATCCGAGTGCCTTGGAAACCCAAAGACAGCTGGCACTTACTGAGAATGGGAGCTTAGTAAAATTAATGATGTTGCACTGAAATGCACAAGGTAAATATTTTGATATATTAGAAGAGCATATATTCCCATAAACCTCATCCATATGGACACCGCACATGAGTGGGGGCTGAGCCGGAAAGGGAGAAGCAATATTCAGTGCCAAAAACTGACTGCTTCCTCTCCAAAACAAGTCTGATTTTTTTCCTCCCAGATTTCTATTTTCTGTAATTGAACTTTAAAGTAAAAAGGAGGTCAGTCTGCTCATCCTTGGTCTTCTTGGAAAATTATTGAAAGTCAGAGATATGTGGAAAGTACTATGATCTCTTCTGCACACCCCTGAAGGGTCAGTGAGGTGAAATTTGTAACTCAATTTGTCATAAAACTTATGAAAAACTCTTGAATTAATTAAAATATTTGAGGAATAATATAACTAAAATGAAACTTTGGTGTGAAATGCTAAGCAGAGGCAGAAGTTATTTTAGCTAGAACATTAGTTTGCTCATTTTCAAGAAAATTAGGAAATAGCAGCATTTCTTGCATAGAAAAAAACCTTCAGGAATTTAGAATTTGAGTTCTTATAAAAGCTAGGAATACAATGCATGAATGACATTTTCTTCATAAATTCCCTCAATTTGCACCACTGGAGAAAAAAAAAATCAACTGGAATACCCACAGAAAAATATTCCATTTTAATTATAAATCTATACAGGTTCAAGTTTGCTATTGCTACCACAGTGATCATGTTTGCTAAAATATTTTTTGTCTATCTGAAGGAAATTCCTGGATAACTGTAAACTTGAGAAATTTAAGAGTGAACATTCACCACCTCCAAAATTAGATAACATTCAGGAAAAATATCTGGAATGACAAACAATAACTCATTTGTAGTTTGATGGAGTTAAGGAATCAGTCTTAATGCATTAGATTAAGATTAATGGATTTGGAATTTTATATTCCTGGCTTCCTACACCCTCTCTAAGTCTGTGCTAGGGCCAAGACAAGGAAACACCTTTTCAGGTCTGGGTTTAGAGCTGGAAAAGTATAGCTATAATTGACAGAGCACAGCCACGTCCCAGCAGGGATGCATTGGACACTCAAATATCCGTTATTCAGCAGAAAATGGACCTTGCATGCAAGGGCTGCATTTCTTGTCATGTTCCTGGACCTTCCCACATGTATGAATTGGGACACAGCTACCTGGATAGCCAGTGAGCTGCATTCTGAAAGTTGTGAGATATCTGTAACTAATGTTTCCAATCAAGTTTTGTAATTGTCAGCAGAGGCCACTGAAACTCACCAAAAATCCCTCCAAGTAGTCTGCATTTGATACATTGTGATTTAAGAATATTAATGAACAGATTACTGTACTCCTTGTTAATCATTTCTGCTATTTAATTTCCTAATAATATCCTGCTGAGAAGAGGTACTTGGGCTGAGTTTGAATTACACTCACTTCAAGAAGAAAAATTAAACTTGCACTGATTAGCAGAAAGAAGTGAAACAGAGGGAGGGAGCATTGAGTGGAGATCAGCAGTAGTCTTTAAAAGTTTGTGGAAAATATTGGCACAGAGGAATCGTGTGATGGCCTCAGTGGGGAGCATGGGGCAGCCCATGAGCAGTGGAAAATGCAATGGCTCTCCGTGCTGAGGCTTTTGAGGACAGATGCAAAACATCTGTAAATACCTCCAGCCTCAGCACAGTGGGGCTGCCCTTGGGAACTGAGGCAGGTGACCACTTGAGGAGTCCTTCCAACATAAACTTAAACCATTCTTTATATTCACTTTCTGTGTATTGCATTAGGACTTGTGTTGGTTTGCAGGAGTCAGGAGCACCATAATGCCAACTCTGTTTCCAACACATACGTACACCCACATATTAAGATTTTCACTCCTCACACAGATGTAGCATGTCTTACCCAGGGTTACTCTTACCAAAAATGCAACCTTCACTTTCATGAAGACTCCTAGTAATATCAATAGGATAAGGCTTATGAGTAGGAATATGCAAACAGCTTCTTTATTGTTAAACCTTTATTATTCTAGTGTAAGCTATCTTGGCACATAATAAAAGTGGTGCTATTAACATGTTAACTGGATTATTAATATTACTGGTGTGGTTGTTAAGATTCCAAAGGTTTGAATGTTACTTTAACAATAGGGGTTATTTTCTACCAAAAGGATGCAATTTAACACAATCACTTGCCATTTACAAACAAGTTGTGCATGTACCTTAGTGAGAAATTTCTTTTTTCCCCCAAGCACAGGAAAATGATCAGGCCCTGATGCTAATAGGAAGCCCCCTGGCTTTATTGAGCACAATGGCAGTCTTGCCATGGGCTTCAGTAAAAGTAAATACATAATCAGGCTTTCAGTTCAGTGCTTACATGTCCATTCTACTTTTCTTTCTTGCTAATAAGGCATGCTCTAACTTGCTCTATGAAGTTCATATTCTTTTACAAATAAATATTTCTTTGGCACTATCCTGTAGAAATTACGGCAGCATAAATAAGAAAGCATCTCTTCCCTCCCCCCACTTCTTGTTCCATCTTCAAGTTTGACTTTGATTGGAGTGGGATTGCCAGTAGAGTTGGACAGTTTACAAGCTGTCCCCAAAATCCTGAATGATGTGTCTCTTGCTGAGCCTATGCCCACAGGATCCGCCAAGCAGACATCACACTAATCCAGTATTGAACTATTCAAGCATGTGGGAGTTTGAGCTGTCAAGAACTGTAAGAATCATGTGCAAGAAACTCAGCTTTTTCTCTCTTTTTCTTGCCCATTTCATATATGTAACTACATTTATCAATATGCTATGTGTTCATCTCACCACTCACCTATTTTGATTTCTTGCTTTGAAGAAGCCACTATACTCAATCTAAACCAATCTAAACAAACCAATGAGTCTCATATGTTCACTTCAGAAAGAGCCTCTATGAAGAAAAGGCTTTTACAACTCACGCACAGAATGAACGCGGGGGGAGGCAGCTGAAATGGGACAACTCTCAAAGTGGTCAAAGGCTTCCACTGAACCCTGAACAACAGCTAAGCCTCTTTTTCCCTGTGTCTGCAAACATTTTCAATGTTACCTCAGAAAACAGTGGATAGTTTGGCAATCTAAAATTTATGCAAATGATTAACACCCCGATTTCCCACCCTGACCAAGTTTAAAGAGAGGGGAGGAAAGGTGCCCATCTCGTGCAGTGGGACCACCAGGCTGCATCTGGCTCCTGCTCAGGCTCCCTCGGGACTCAAAGGTTTGCAAAAGAAGCAGCATCATTTGGTTCAAATACAGGGTCAGGCATGGCTTTAAGGATACTGTACAAAGTTCTGAGAGGCTCCTCAGAAATGTCTTGACATAGATTTACTCCTGGGTTACACAGTGTAATTGACCTAGCACTTCTGAGAAAGGTCTTCAAGAAGGAAGAAAAAAGCCTTAAGCTTTTGGCCATGATCAGTGTGGAGATGCACTGCTGTGTACCGCCCAAAAAAAAGGTTAAGAAAAGTAGATCAAGAAAGCAGACATTCCCTAGAGTTATGTGACTCCATGAATGGAAAAATCCCAGCTTGAGCTCTCTGTAGCAAAGTGGGCAATAGCTATTTCAGGAAAATGTTTTTATCATTTATTATGTCATCAGCAAAAGAGTAAAATAAACTGTTTATTATCATGTATAAAATGCTTTTGACCAGCCAACTGAAAAACTAATTTCATTTTCTCATTACACTGCCTCGGGCATCCTTTAACGTCAATTTTTATTACAGAGAAAGAAGGGAAATTAAAATGATCAGTTACAGTGGAAGAAAAAACAGTTTCAGATTTTTAAAAAGTAAGACTAATAAGCACTGAACCTGCTAATCATTCCTGGTAATTACCATTATTTTTGCAAGAAATGGAAGAGAAGTCCTAGGGATCTGTATTTTAATGCCCCAGAAGGAACTCTCATGTGTGGAAGTATTAAGGTTTCCAAGAAAATTTGAAACAGTAAAACGAGGAGTCTGCAGAGACTGCTAGGTCTCATTGCACTGGAATAGGAAAGTTAGTTATAGAGATTCTCCCTGAAGGAGAATTAGAAGTATTTTTCTTGCTTCTAGGTGGAATTTATTGTTCTCCTTTGGGTATGATTAAGGCAGCTTCACCAGCACAGTCACATGCTTTCACATCTTTTCTACTTCCAAAGTGCACCAATTTGCAACACTTTTACGGACTTGCCAAACACAACATCCACACACCCACAACGGAGGTCACTGAAGCCCCTCTTCTGCCCCCACCCCAGGTGGGTCATCTCAGCCCTTTTCCTCCACAAAGGGATCAGAGCAATCCCAGACTGAAAGTGGGAACCACGGGGATTCCTGAAAGAGACATAGGAGGATAAATAAATAAATAAGTAAATAGGCAGATGCCCATGTCCCAGTAGCTCATTTTGTGCTGTGACTTTTCACCAGGTGTGAAGGCCTTTTGATGATACATGTCTAGGAAACTGAGAAGCAGCAAGACTGAAAGAGCTGACATAAGTATTTACCATTTTGTGGTTGTTTTTTTTTCTTTTTGTTAGTTTGGGTTTTTTCCTTGAAAGATTCAAACAGTGCTACTAAGCTCATCAGCATGCAGAGCCTGTAGCAAAAGATTTAATCATCTGGTGCCTGCAAGACCTTCTCTGTGCTTCAGCTACTGGGGACTGGCAGCAGGGAGCACCTTCACAGGTCTAACATCAACTGTGCAATGACACCCAAAGTGATGTGCTTCTTACAAGGATCTTCTGCCATAAACTCTGCCAAAGCAGCATGTTCCAACAAGACAATAACACAGTAGAACATTTCATAAGCAAAGAAAGTGTCACGTATCTTTTTGTGTAACAATTTCATAGGCATTTCCAAGCCAATCCCCAAGCTACTGACAGAGGTAGGAATTCAGGCTATTCATTTTCCTGAGACGGCTTTAGGAGCCTTCCTTTTTTCCTCTCCTTTTTCATAATTTTCTTTATTTTTGCCAAAACCCTGGACTTCACGATGAGTTCCCAATGATGACAGAATATTACCTTGAATGACTCTCACTGTCTTCAATGGAAAAGACTCCAGGGAAGTATATTTATAAATATAGGACATTTTAATTTATCTACATATTAAATTACCATCTTAAGACACTGGAGCTGGTGCTGTATGGGGGAACAAAGGCAGAAGCATGTGCTATAAATGTGGTCAGCTCAGTCACTTCCTGGAGTGAGACTACAGGGAGTGGATCCCAACCCATCTGCAAAAATCAAGTTAGCAACCTCTTAAACTCTGCTAAAATGGTAATTGTTAGGGGTCATCTACTTTCAAAGCATCCTCCAGGAAGGACAGTCCTTCCTGGGACCCAGTGAGAAGAATCACTCTGGGCAGTTCAGGCCTGATCCCCTGCTCTTGAGCCTTGGTGGAATTACTCTGATTTATTCAGTAATTCGGCCAGTTAACACCAGTTCACAATACAGTTTGCACATACTTCTTTGCAGTGATATATGCAGTGTCACCCATGGGACAAAAATGTCCTCATTTGGATTTGAGCCCTAGACGGGTATTTTTCTCTTTTGTTTTCTGAAGTTTGTTTAAATCTTTTAGGGCAATGCTTGAATGATCACCAATGAAAGCTAACTTACCGTCATCTCCTTTCCAAATGACATGTTGATTTAGGACTGCATGGCACATCAGTTATAATGTGACTAAGCCCACCTAAATTATTCTTTTACTTAACTCTGCATATTATCTCTAGGTGTTTCTCTGCCAGGCTAACACTGAGATTGTGGCAAGTACCCTTCACTTTAAAGCTCTTCTGGCTTTTACCAGGCAAAATTAATGTTATTATTAAGCTGTTGAATCCTAATGCAATTAATCTGAAAAACAGGCACCTGCAAACAGTTAGTGCATAAGGATGAGGAGCAAAGCTTGCTCCATTGCACTTGCAGGAACCTACCACTAGCTAATGGCACTGCAATAGGGTTTGCTTGGGTCTGTAAAACAATCTAGGCTTTCAGGACATAAAAGTAATATAAAGTTGGATTAAGGGTATAAGAGGTGCTAAAATAACATTTCCAGAAAGCAAGAAAGACAGTTAAAACAGAATGCACTCACTATACAGAGGCAAATACAGAATTTTGAGAATACCTCCTATTATCCCTGTGAATATTCTCAGGAGGATAAGGAGGCTTTATATCACAGATAATTAAATGCAGGCTCTTTACTATTATATCTGTTGTATTCAAGAGAGCAGTAGGTTATAGGGCAATAGACTGAAATTAGATTTTAACAGAACATGTGTCCTGACCTTTCTTTAAAGCAGATCTATTTACTTTATAATGCAGTTCATCTTGTAGGAACTGATGTACTCATAGCCAGTGTAAAGGTTAAGACATATGCGACTCTTAAACCTTCTTGCTTCTAAGTCTGACATAATTCTCTTTGTTTATATTGTGCAAAGAGATATTTTAAATAGCCAGTGTTGAAAATAATCTTTCTTTGTGGCTATGTTAATTTTGGCTATTGCAACATTTACACATCCAGTGAAGCAAATGCATTTCTAAATTGCAAATCTAATGGCCCTGATCTTCCCAGTGTAAATCAGAGCAGCTCTGCTGAAACAAATACTGAAGCCAACAAAATTTCACTGATTTATATCTAGGTACCTAACTTGGAGCTTAAATGGACTAAAGCCAGATTTACATGGTTGTAAGTGATAAGAGCTTGGCCTCGTGTATTTTGATACATTATGGGCCAGATTGTGAAACCCTTATATTGGTGGCACAACTTGCATGAGAAAGTGCTCACCGATGTGGCTGTGGGCTGCACAATCTGGCTCTGTGTTACACAGATGTAAACAAGTAACCAAGAGAAAGTTATTAAGTGGCTTTGATGATCTCATAAATAAACATGTCATGACACTTAAGTAGCTTTAATAGTATCAGAACCACATGAAATATGAACAGTCCTATATTACAGATGTCCTGTGTTGTAGTCCTTAAACAAAATTGATGTGAGTTGATTCAACTATATCATGCCATGATTCTGGATACCATTTGATTTGCAGAGAAAAACCAGCATAAAATAGGACAATGTCATACTATACAATGCAAATAGGAGGTTTTGCACATTCCTCTTACTCCTCTCACTGTTGTTGTCTATTGCTCTCCCAAAATCTTTTTCCCTTCACTTGTGATTTTATTTTTCCTCTTGATCTTATCTTCCTCAATTTAATTTATCTTCCTAGCAAACTTTCACATTTTGAGCACTACATTTTTTTTTTGCATTAGGTAAATTTATCTATTAATTCTGCTATTAACACTAAGTCATATAACAGACATTATAAGTGTGTGTGCATGCATATTTCACTGACAGTAATACACATATACATATATTAACAAATCCTGGTTCTATGTATATCATGTTGACAAGTTCACAAGAAACATGGTCATAAATTTAAGCAGTGACAGCATCCAAAGTCATCAGAGGTACACTATATTGTAACTACTCAAAATGCATGCCCACCCCTGGAACTACTGCTATGTCCTAGCAGAAAAAGGCTTTGGGATGGGATGTTCTACAGCCACTCAGGCCCTGTGCAATCACATCGCCAATAACACATCACTTACTCAGCAGAAGATGACAGGTTATTGAATCAGCTCATTTACTACGTCTGTAGCTCTTAACCACTAAACACTACATAACACTCCTACCCAAATGTGTGGGTCTCTCTAGTAACAGCACCATGAACAATAAATACAAAAGAAACCGAACAAAACAGTATTTTTCATTCAGACAAGTAGTGTTCATTTTAGGGAAGTTTCCATCGAACCTACTCTATTTGACCATTTGGATAATGATGCAAACTTGCAGCATGCAGGGATAATACTTGAAGCTTAAATTGGTTGGGAGGGGAAAGTAAAGGACAGCACTTCAGCAACTTCTCAAACACTGCTGGAAGCAAAACAAAAGAAGACTTTCACAAAATAAGCATTTAGAAACAAAAGAGCAACTATGAGATTGGCTACCAGAGCCTCCTGGAGATAATGTGCACTTCAAACTCATCCCACCCAAAAGCTGTTTGTGATGGACCAGGAATCAGTCACTTCCAAAGGAGCAGTATTCAGCTCAGAGCACATTCACCCGCACTGGCACCTCATGGGGTTGGAAATACAGTTCCCAAGGAGCACTCTCTCTGTCTCAACAATTACTCTGAAAAATGTGTTTCCATTTAAGTCAAAGGACATTCCAAACAAAGCTAAACTAACCAGAACAAACAAAATAGAAAGGTAGAAGTGTAATGTGTTGGGCACCTACCCAGCAACACAAAATTCTAACTTAATCTTTTTGAGAAACATTAAAAATGTCTTAGAGAAATAATTATTTTTTAAAAAAAATCATTTTCCTCATCTTAGTTTTTACACTTAATATCGTCATTCCTCTCATTCATAGTACGGAGTTCATATGAATTACAGATTCTAGTCTTATAAACCATAGTAAAAAGCAATAAGCAGTAAAACTAGGAGGTTTCAAGGGGAGAGTGTGAACCAATAGCTCTGTTCTGACATGATATGATAAATATCGATTCACTGGACTGTTAGGCCTTTCTACTGGATTATCCCAAGTCAGTTTTTATTACTGTGTGCAGAGACACACAGAGCTGTACCACGGGGCTCACCACAGTTAGCAAACAGCAGCAGCGTGGAGTCCCAGGCTTGTAAGCACTGCACCAGCAGCAACGGCCCTGGGAGCCTCCTGCACAACCTGCCCTCCCAGCAAAGCTGGGGATCGTTACTAGAGGCTTAAGACAAGACCAGAAAATTTTCCTTCTAGAAAATGCAAGCCCATATAGCACCTGAGATCATGTAATTAGTTGGTATCGAGTCATACATGTGGGCACACAGAGAAAAGAAGGGCCAGAGAAGGGTGTTTGGCAGGAATATTTGCTCACTGCACATTTTTTCTAACCAGGCAAAGTAAAAGATTATTTTAAAGGATGAGCCAAGGTAGGAGTTGCATTACTGCCTGCTCAGCTCTATGGGCAACTGGACTCTCAGCAATAGCTCCAGTTCCTCTGATAGTCCCATCTTTGTCACACTTCCCTCTGCTTTATGGCTACTCAAGTGAAGAAGTGTGCCTTGCTAATGTCCTTCAGGAAAGAGGAAAACAATTACAGGTCTCTATGCGAGATCCAGAGTTCAGAGAAAGCCCTTAAATATTTTGATGGAGCAGTGCCTTTTACCAGCAACACCACTAGGAAAAGAGTTTCTGATGGCTAATAAATACAGCTGCAGCCTTACCACTGTCACACCTGCTGTAGAAATGGAAATTTGGAGGTTTGCAGCTGCTAATGTTTCTCTTGATACCACGAAGCACTGAAGAGAGGGGCCCTCACAGCAGCACATGGGGTTTCCCTGCAATATCTTCTCTGGGTACCTAGAGACACCAAGGCTCCCGGCATGACCCTAAACTCTGCCCCTGCCACAAGCAACAGGAGGCAAAACAGCAGAGAAACTCCCTCTCTTTTCCGTCAGAACAAAGCTTTACTGCGAGAGGGATGATCAGTCCTGGAGTGAAAAAACAGCTCTGAGAGGAGCCAGCCTGTGTGATGGTTGCTATATGAGTCCACTTGCAGGAGTGAGAAGTAGCTGTAACAGCACATATGGCACACTGCGGTCTGTGCTTCCCCACACTGCTTCAGAGGCAGCCGGGAGATTTTCCTTGGGAGCACCAACGAGCACAGACTGGCTGGGGGGAAGTTCTTGCAGCCCCTGGCATGGGTGCCTCCTTTCCATCCTCTCTCCCTTTCTCTCCTTTTCTGACTTTTCCCTTAAGATCCTAAACTCACCCATTCTCCTTTCTCAGAGCGACACACACAAGGGCTGCATTATGCACTGGGGGACAAGGGAAATAGTGAATCGTGAAAAACAGTAATTAATGCTGAAATGCCATATGTGGTGTTGTTTCTGAATACATTGCACAAGATTAGTGTTTTCTATAGGTATTTTTTTTTTTCCCATAAAAGACTAGGCTTTCTCTTAAAGCTAAAATAAAAAGCAAATTCTGAAACAGCACCAAAACCCACAAGCTTGGTAATCATCCTCAGTAATGTAATTTCAAGTTCCACAAAAATTTACTTAGTCTGGTGAGCTCCAAATCTGTCGAGTAATTACCACTCTTGTAAGGGATATCTACACTGATTTTAATGTAAGCAAAATGGCTTCTGCAGTGTTCTAAGAGGAAAAGTAGATATATTATGGAAGAGGCCTTACATAATAACCTTTTTGTAAAGCTTGGATGGCAAGATGATTCTGTAAGACATTGAAGTCACATGTCATTAATCAGAAATGACAGTCTTTATTCATGTATATTTGACTGAAACTGCATAATTTTCGCCTCCAATAGCCCTGAATAAATGACCTTAAGTATAGCACTTTTTCAAATTGACAGTGATTGATGATGGACCAAAAAATTATGAGCACTGGAGAAGTAAACACGAGAAATAGACAAACCCTTTAGTATCACACAGATTTCTTGTTTGCACTTTTCTGATTCTTTCACTCATTTTTATCTCTATAACCTTGCTCATCATACTTTAATCATTTTTATACTGCTGCATTTGTTACATTTTGCCTGCAGTGCCCCCACACTAAACCCTGAGCTAGCTGAAAGATTCATTCAGATAAATGGAATTGATTTCATATTTTCCCATTCATAAAAAAAAGCCTTTAAAGTTAGAAACTCTTTATGCAGAAGGAAACTAAAGAAACTGATTACTCCTAGACAGCATTTATCTCTTGACAAAACTACAGAGCACTTACTCACGTGAGCAGCATTTCTTACACAATGAGTGGTTAACCAGCCTCACCAGAGCTGCTGCAGCAGCAGCCCTTTAGCTTCCAACTCCCTTTTACAAACACAAACCACCTGACTGACCATGGGATAAATAATGTAAACAATGTTCTCTAAGTAATTAAAACCCCACCCTATTGATCCTTTTACAAACCACTATATGCTCACACTAATTTATGAAACAGTAAAGAGAAACCAGAACCTAATTAAATTCGTTGTGCATAAACTAGTCCTGTCTGTAGCAGTATCCACTGCTGGAATTAATTACTGACCCCACCTCAGCCCCAGCACTGTGCCTCGGCACCAGCTGATGCTCCCTACATGGAGAGCACACAGGGCTGAGCCTGGAATTAAATACAGTTTTTATACCTTCCCCAAAGGGTCTGCTTGTATCAGAGCCTGAGTTTATGGCCTGACATCTGTACTAGGGACAGCGTGAACAAGAACATTGTGGCAGAAGGGGTTCACCCATTTGCTGATGGGACTGGTCTGTCTCTCTGTGACCCACCAGGATGGGACCAGCTGGGAGACGGGAGAAGGGCAAGTGCTGCCCTGCACCTCTTCCCTCTGCCTCTGCAATCAGTCACTCAGCAAGACATGGTTTCTGATTTCAGATGGGCTTTAGGCCGTTTACTCTACAAAACAGATTTCATGGCACAAGCAGAGCGACTGAGGAAGAGGAAAGCCAGTGGCTTGCAAAATGTAAAAACATTTGGGTGCATCTTGTAATTCATCTCCTTACCAAAAGCTTTAACATCTAAAGATTAAATTAGAAATAGGCATGGCCCTGCATTTTTCCCTCAGATCAAGTATTGGCAAAGTAGGAGCATCACCCAGAAATCACATCACCACAGCCCTGTTATCTGTCACTGGAGCTGGTGGTTGAGCTGATCCATCATTTACTGTTTGATTTCCCTCACAGTCCTCAGGGCTGAGTGTGTGGCAGTGGTTTGTCGTCCTGGCAACTGAAACACAGTTCTAGATGCTGCTTTTATCTGGTGCTGTACAACAATACAAATCCCTTCTGTCTGTCAGGTTTAAATGAAAACTTTTTGGGGTTTTGTTTAGTTTTCTGGGGTTTTTTTAAGTCAAAAAATTCTTGGTTTTACTAAGAGCTGGCAGTTGTTGTGAAGGTAAAGATGAACTTTAAAACTTTCAATTGGTATTACTTCACTGTATTCCAAAGCTTTGAACTGATTCTGGGAGATTAAAATTCTGCAACATTTCATTAAGAGCACACTGATGCACGTGCTGTTAGACTGTATAAAATGAAAGGCTTTTATTAGCACTTTTCCCTATCATGAGAGTGACTTTCATATTGGATTAATAAGGCTAATATTGCCACTGCATTATCACTTTATGAAAATTTGCTAATGAGATTTGAAACTGCTTAATGAAAATATCCCAGTTCTTCCAAACACCTATCCTGCTGACCACCTGCTGGAAGCTGGACTGCAGGGCCACTGCAGAAGCAGGGAGCGAGTACCTGATGCCAGGAGAGGAAAACTTTGATTTTCTCACACACTGCAGCATGTAATAACATTCCACATCAAGGTCCCCTGAGTTCCACCATGTCGGCCTCGCTTAGGGCTTCACACAGTGTGACAGAAGGTGACGTGGTGTAATCCAAAGCAATAAGCTCTGAGGAGCCTGTTGCCTCATTAAAGCTCTTGTGCACCAAGGCTGGGCGTGCTGTGATCAACATTCCCGGTCCGCTGAGCCCTCCCCTCACTTCGGCCCCACACCTCTCTCCAAACTGGAGTGGCCAGACCATGTTGCCACCACGCAACTACGGGCAGTGGGAGCCACTGGAGTTCATGGGGATATGCCCTGCCGACAGGTCCCATATTTTAAAATAAAAATTAAAACAAAAAACCCAACTCAAAACCTACAGCAGCAAAAGTTATTCCCTGCTGTTTGCTTTGAACAGCTTCCACTTTGGGATCTGTTTTCAGCTTCAAGCTTAGCTTGTCCCACTTTGCCATTCCTTGCCAGAGAAGGCATAACAATGGCTTGGGCACTTGCAGAAGTAGCTGCACTTCTGCTTTTGCAAGAGGGAAGATTGTGGAGGTATTTACCAGTGCTCAGGAGCACCTTGGGACTAGAAGGACCATCCAGATAGATATACAGCCCAGGTCCACAGATTTGCAACAGATCCATTAAAAGGGAGCACTTCTCACTTCTTACAATAATTGCTGAAGGCCATCTGACTCCTCTGGAAAGCAACAAAGCTCAATTTTTCCCCTCATTTCCAGCTGTCACAATTTTCTACCAGGCCATGAAGAGAATGAGAAGGAAAGCTGGAAAAGTCTTGGTCATAATTCTGCATTCCCTGGCACATTTCTCGGCCATGGAATTATGCAACAGAGGAATCTGTCCTCATGTGCCTGCTTTTCTCCTGCCATGTGTCATGGCTTGTATCGCTGCATCCAATGCCCAGTGAAACAAAAAGAGCCCTCACTGTAGGAGGCATTTGGGCCACCATTAGCAGAGTGAAGAGCTCTGTGCAGGGAGCAGTGCTGTGCTCCAGGAAGCACTGAATGCCAGTGTTTATCCAGCAGGAATCTGGAGCATCTGAATTTCTCTTTTGGTTTTTGAGTACTTTATTTATTTATTTATTTATTTATTTATTACTATCTTTTCATCCAAGTGAAAAGCTTACAGGAAAGAGCCACTATGCAGTTTAAAAACAGATTAGTGAGCAGATGTTCATCGAATCCAAGCACCCACCAGGAATTTTTGTTTATTATTGTATTATATTCAGGCCACAAGAAAGATAAAGCTGCTACTAGAATGTGCATGTATATTGTACATCAGGGACAGACATCCTACTGCAGGCTTTAATGCAGAAACCCCAGTTTTGGAGGCACTACCACAATAACACTAATAGGCAACCATAAGTCAAGTAGTTCTACCTTCAGACTCAGCTCCTCGTGCCTCAGCTTGGATTCTCTTCAGCAGACATTCACCAACACCCCCAAAATATCTGATGTCCAGCAGAGAGCCATTAGGACTTGTTTCCAAGATTATAGTCCAGACCATGTTAGATTTACTCTTTGGTTTCTTTTCACATCTCCACAGGTTGGTATGATTGGGAAAAATATGCACCTTGATTTGAGCCCTGTGCCAAGGGCAGGTGGTTAATTGGTTATGTCATTAACTAGTCAAGCCCCAGCACAAAAGGCATAAACAAAGTTACGTGAATCAATGCTAATGAAATACTAAAACAAGGACTCCCAAACAGTCTACACGTATTGATCAGACATGGAAAACTATAGAATCAAGCAACACCCCAGACCCTGAGCCAGCTTCCAGCATGGCAATTCAGGGACTCAGAGCTCCTCATTCTCATTCACACAAAGGTTACTGAGGCATCACTCTGGCAACATAAAAATACCTCAGAGGGGATATAAATATTCAATCCTTAAGGTCCATTTACATTGCTAGAGGGGTGTAAAATGGCCTTAGGGTAAATGAGAATTAAGATAATAGATTTTAGGGGCAGAAGGGATCCCTGTGATTACTTAGTCTGACCATAGAGTTTTACTCAATAATTTATTTGTTGAGTTGATGTCTTCTGGTAGCAGGAGTGCATCTCAGTACCACAGGTACTTCCTGCCCAGTGACCCATAAGGATATTTTGCAATGAATATGCCAAGGCTACACAGTGCAGTGAAGTGCTCTCATAGTATCCAGACATCCCATTTGTAAGAGCTGAGTCCCTTCTGTTTGAGCTAGAGCCCACCAGGCTGGGAGTGTCCAGGCTAATAGTAGCACTTGAGCATTTTGGCTGGGGTACAGCATCAGAAGGAGCATCAGGACAGGCATTCAAGGAAAGTTTACAAGAGGAATTCCTTCCTCAACAGTTAAGGCAACTGACTTCACACGTGTAGAGAAGTCACGGCCTGAAACCAGACTGTAGTTATATAAATCCCACTGTTCTGCTGCTGCTGGTCATGGTCATTGGTGCTGAGAAATACAGTGCTGAGACACAGCTCCAGCAAAAAGTGAGAAGGTGGAAAGACCAGCACCAAGGTGGATGCAACAGTTCCACTCTGAAATGCAAGAGGATGCAGTCCCTGACACTGGGGCTCATCTTCCACCCTTCTGGGTAGCGAAGTTCACATGCACAGTGCTGGATCAAGCTCTTTGTGCTCTAGATGACCTATTTTTTAAAAAATTGGATTCAACATGCAGGCCCTTGCAAAAAAACAGATGCTGCAAGTGAGCTGAACAATCTTGGGTAATTAAATTGTAATAAAAAATTTGTTTCATTCATTAACTATGGTAATTGACCAAAAAGCAATAGGACACCTGCTATTTTCATTACAACTGCCCTGATATAATTCAGGGTGCAATCTCCATGTGGAACGGGTCATTTAGGTTTAACATGGCTTCAGATTATTGTATTAAACAGTTCATAAATATCCTCACTTTTTATTTCCAATCACTGCTTTCAACAGAGTTTGATCAAAGCTGAATCCTCAGCCCAGGATTTATAACAAATAGCATTTCACCAGATTTCTAAGAGTATTCTCATCTCCTTTTACCCATTCCTCTAGGACCTATCTAGCATGAAATGTAGTCTCTGTAGATCTTTCAAAGGTCAGTGGGTGTTGCCTCCTATTTTGCTTATTTGTTATTTAAATGTGATAATGTACTGCCTTATTGTTATTTTTATTTATTATTTACAATAATAATGGATGGAAGTGTCTCCCCTGCAGAGTACTGTCTGACAAACAGATGTACTGGAGATGCAAAAGAGCTCTTCTATTTTTCCAGTACAGGGGTTTTTTTTCACATCCTGCAAAAGAAGGATTTATTGTCTAACTGTATGGATGTCAATGCTGAGCCAATTCTGCAACCCAGTCAGACAGGGTTCTTACTGCAGTCATATATTTAACAAAATAACAAGCATTGTGGCAACTGGTTGCAAGGATCCAACCAAACACATTTCTTACAGTTTTAATTTAAGTACTAATGGAGTATTATTAAGTAATAGGAGAAAAAAAATAAGATGAATTGATATAAAGTAACCATTTCAGTGGGTTTTTTACTGTAAAAATTACCCTGAAGCTCCTAAGTCGTATCTTGAGAATTTTAGCTAAGCTGCTTCTTGGCCGAGTTTTGTAAGGGCTCTGCTTATTTTCAGTTTCAGCTGTACAACTTGTACAGCACATTGAATGATTTAACCAAGCAGATTTAAAGTTCAGTAGACAGTGTTCTTTGTTACATTTTAGTCACATACCAAATTCAATAGACTCTGCTGCAGGCGTACGTCAAAATACCAGGAAGGCATGAGACATTGTTGAATATGTTGGAGTTTATTGTTTAGAAAAAATTAAACTTGGTCTCTCATTCAATCTTTTTAATTAAATAGTCATACTCTAAAGCTCAAGGGACAAAGGAAAAGAGAGAATAAAGGCGGTTGTTCTGTAAAACACAACAGATATTTCTTTATATTGAATTGTATTCTTGTATTGAACAAGTCAGTATATGTCATCTTTCCTAAAAATAAATACAAGTATTTTGGGTAAATGCATTCTAAGCAATGAATTACCATCACTACTACTAGCTATTACCTACATAAGATCATTAACAAACAAACAGCTTTCCTGCATGAATACAGCTTTGTTTGTTTCTGCATAAGAACTGCCATCGTAGTCTCTGCTGGTGAGTTTTGGAAAACAAGTCTTAGATCTCTCTGTAAAGATCTCGCACAAAAACTGAACAGCCATATGTGATAGCTAGCTAAAAATCAAGTCATTTTTCTGCTCCCTGTCTGCAAATTTGTCCTTAAATATGAACACTGAGCAGGCTGTACGCTAAATCCCAGGCACCAGGCATCAGCATTGAATTGCTTAAGCCCGGAGAACTGCCAGGATTCTGCCAAGCCTCCCATTTCAAGGAATCTGCTCACAGGCCACTATTAATAGTCTGACCACAACCCGACCCACTGGATTCGGAGTGGGAGCACTTGAAAGGTGCTCCAAGTGTGGGCAGCCACACCACAGAGAGCCAGCAGCCTTTAACTATGCCACCCCTGCAACGCTGGAAGGATGTTCATTCTGCAGGGGTCACGGTGGGAAGCAGGCTGCTTGCCAGCACAGCTATGGCTTCACTTTGCTAAACCATCAAAGCAAGATTTTAATTTCAGACCATCCATGGGGTGTGGTCCTTTCCACTCCATGCCATGTTTGCCCAGACAGTAATGCATGTCACAAAACAACATTAAAAACAACGATGGTTTTGGCTTGCTCTCTGCCTTTGACTGTATGATCATCAAATAACAACAGAAATGATAAATCTGTTTTATCCTAGTTAATGCTAAATTGTGTGACAGAAGTGCTTAATTCCTGCAAATGTAATGAGAACAGGAAGTGGTACAAATTCTAAGCCATTGAATTACAATCTTCAAATTGTAATCTTGTTTTCTTCTTTGCAGACCTAATTCACAGTAACTTGCAGCAAATCAATCAGTAACCCTTCTTAATATTCATATTCTCAATTATCTATTTAATGTGGGTAGAGATAGTTCATTTTTTCTCTTCACTCCAAATATTTTCAAATGCAAGGTGAAGTTTTACAAGGTTATGACTAAAATATGCACTATTTTCTTATACCAAACTGCCAAGTCAGTAAAGTCACCCGATTAGTGGGGATCAAACAGCAGCCGTGAACTTCAGGCTGTTGAAGCAGGAGCCTTCATCTGTTCCCACTGAAACTGAGCTCCTTGTGCAGTTTGGCAGAGCAGGGTTTGGTCAATGCTGAATGTACTCATCTTTAGTAGTATTTGAACAATAAAATAAGGAAATACTTCTAATGTACCTACAGTTTGATAAAGAAAAAATTAGTAGTTACTGCTCAGTGCTTGGCAATTAGGCTTACAGCTTGGGAAAGACTAACTTAACCCGATACAGTAAATTTTCCCACTTACTTGGCTTCCCATTGCCATGGATTTTGCCTATAGAGTTTATTCATGAAACTGAACTTTGCCTTCCCTATTCTGAAACTTCCCAAAGCCAGAGTAACCTTTGCAGTGGTTTTAAAATCTGCCCATTTAACATAAGACTTTAAAATAGGGGTTGCAAAGGCTTACCCATCACGGTCTCCAGTGTCCAACATGATCTGCTCTGGGACGAGGGTGAGCACAAGGCACACAAAACATGCTATTTCCCAGATTGCTTTCCAGTCTCCAACCAATTTTATCAGGGCGCTTCCCAAACCAGAAATGATGTCTTTGTGTTGAAGAAACCTGAATGGATTTTCCTTGATGATTTTGACCAGTCCATGTTTTGAACCCTCATAAACTTTTAGCATCCTGACAGGAGGAGCCTGACAGGTTGAATATTCTGCAAGAGGGGTGGGATGGCTGGTACAGGTGCTGTGCAGAGAAGGAGTGCAGGATTTAACCTTTTGTATGAATATATAAAAGCAGGTATTTAGCTGAGAGTACAGTAGCTGTGTGGCAGTTTTATTCTTTTTTTTAAGCAGAAGTTAACTTTTTTATTTAGTTGAATGTACTTGAAGTAAATTCTACCAACTTTCATTTTCAAACTACAATAGCCAATAATCACTTACAATCCAGGTGCTGGGGAGGTGTGCAAGAACCTTTTAAAATGTAAAATAACAGGATTCTCTGACAAATAGAAAGGAAATCATTTTCAATCTAAAAGCAGTTGGAAAATTCATGATGTGTACTCATTAAAGGTGCCTTCAAGATATCAAGACAGGCTTTCTCTGTAAACGCCAGATGAATAAGAATGGTAAGTAGCAGCTATGATGTACAAAACGCCTCAATGAACACAGTTGGTTCTGGTTTATGCTGCTGCGTTGGCTTTTTTTAATCAAATCTGTACTGCTTAAAAGAGTTGTATATGTACCAAAAGTAGGAAAGGAGTAGGGTAGAAAATCTAATCCCACCTCTATGTAAAGGCAGAAAAGCCAGCAATATTGACGTTGCTTTGTGACCAAATACTGGGACACTGGAGGCTGCACCTTTTTTATTAATTACTAGCTGATTAAATGCCTAAGTATGGAAAGCAAGACACTGCACTATCTCTACAAGGGGAAACAGTGCCAACTCTTTCAACACCAACTAAACCCCCAAATTTTGCCCAACCTCAGTATTGCTGGCAATCATTCATACAGGGCTGCAAAGGTGAACAGGACTTTGTTGGGCTCTGAGTCAAACAGCCTTCACCTTGCTGCCAGCAGGAATATAAGCACAGCTCTGAGTTATAATAATTCTTTTACATTATAAAAGTACCAAAGCTGCTCTGTCAAGATTTGGTCCAGTATCTCCAAAGCCACCACGAGCTTTCAATGGACTTCAAGAGGCGATGGCTAAAATCCCAGTGGTACTAAACTAAAAGTATGGGATGGAAATTCTATATATGATACTTTAAGGGTTTAATTACTCTTTATTCAAGTGCTGTTAAATTCACAAAGGGATCATCTGTCTACTTTGCTCCAAGGACTCAGTTTCTTAAAGTACTTGGCCAGCAAATCTCAGTCACAGCAATATTTGTCTTGAGCTGCAGATGATCAGCTTCTCACCCTCTGCTTTTCCACACAGGAAACCCAGAAGGATGTTTTAAAGAAACGGGTGCAGTTATCAACATTTAAACACCACAGACGTTAATTAATCACCAAGAATAATAGTGACCTGGTTCAGATTTTCATGAAGTCACCTATTTATTCTGCTGCTTCAGGTTTAACAAAAACCTGCATAACAAATTTTTTCCTCTCACTCCACTTTTATGGAGTGAAATACTTAACAGAACTAAAACACAAAATAAGGGACCTTAAAGATCATCTCATCGAGTTCCAATCTTCCTGCCATGGGCAGGGACACCTTCCACAAAGACCACGCTGGTCAAAGCCCCATCCAACCTAGCCTTGAAACACTCCCAGGGATCGGGGTTCCATAATTCCAATTTCCTCATGCCTGGTGCAGCCAGCAGTCAAAGTGCCCTTGACCCACAGCAGGGCCTGCATGAGCCCACAGAGCCCCATATCAATAGGGAAGGTTCCCTCCTGTCTCAGGGACTTTCTGTGATGATCCTGAAAGTCACTTTACCATTGACGTTGCCAGGCTGGGACGGGCTGGCTGTTGAGAACAAGAAGCAGAGACTGATGACATGGCCTCGAGTCTGCATGAAAATGAGAGTCCTGAACCAGTGGCAACAAGCAGGAAGTAACATTTGCCCTCAAGAACAAGGCTTGGACAGTGCCTGTGTGTGCACTGTGCCCTGCAGGGACTCTACAAAGCTCTCATGTTATTCCCAGTTGCCTGTTATAAGCAACAAATACAATTCTGGAGGAATTTCTGCTGCACATGAAAGCTCATACAGTTCATAATTTTGAGAGTGTTGTCTTTGGGGTTTTTTGGTTTTTTTTGTGGGTTTTTTTTTGGTTTTGTTTTGTTCTGGTTTTTTTCCTGATACTCTGAAATAACCTGAAAACTATTTTATTTCTTCATTGTAAGGCTTTTTGACTCATTCAACTTTTATTTTCCTGTGCTGTGAAATGCTTCTTGTTTGCTGAACCAGATGATGGTGATGCAGAGTGCTCATGTGCCCTTGCATTTCCTTGGCTCCCAGATGTTGACTGGAGATCTGTGTAATTGAAACCATGCTTCCCCATCTGAATGCCTATTTGGAGACTCTGTTCCAAGTAGGGCAGAAACTGCTCCTTGTTAGGGTTTCTTAAGGGTAAAAATTATCCCGGAATACATAGTATATGTAGTTAGTGTCAATTTATGTAGATGACCAATTATCTTGTCATCTCCTTTTCTTTTATTCTATTTCATGCCTTTAGCAGTAGAGGGCAGGGCTTGTGCAGTGCCCACCTCCCACCTGAAATCACCCTACCTGGGAGCCAGGCTCCCACAGGGATTGTGTAACTTCCCAAAGAGGTGACCTTCCTCCACTGCTCATGTTTCTGGTATCTCAGTCCATCTGTTTGTTCGGTCCTCTTGTGCTCCTGGCTCACTTGGAATGGCCCTGGAGAACTGAGTTACTACCCAAGATAAAAAAGATAAGGCCAACAATCTTGCCAGCATGGATGGAAAGGATTTGAAATCACCTTTACCACTTTTGTATGTTAATCAAAACTCCTGCTCAGTTAGGAACCCTACAAGCATTTTGCATTTTTTACAAATAAGGCACCTCATATTGGCAATAGTTTTTACAAGTATAATTGCACTGTAGTTCCAGAAAATAAAATGTAATACAAAACTTACATTTTCCAATTACACAATAGTAATTGTGAATAATTACACAAAATCTCCAGCCTTTTTTATAGCTATTTCTAACTCTGTGCACACTATATAAACACCATCTGTAGAGAATGTAAGACAATTTCTGTTGGAGCACAGATATACAAAAGTGTATCATCAACTTTTCAGTGAGCATCCAGTTAAACAGCTATTGTCTGTACCTCCTTCTAAACTACATTGATTCAGCAACTTACCTTTTGGATTCACACTCCTGCTTTATTGCATCCGAGCTTACAGACCGCCCGTACTTTCTGTTTATTGCCAGATCATTTATGCATGTGCCCCGAATCCCTACAGCACCTCTGTCCCATCCTCCCTGGGCTCCATCCGGCACGTGCACCCACACATCCTGCTCCAGCCCCTCCATGCGCAGTGTGATTATGCACCAGCAGTTGACACAGAGCAGTGGTTTCCAAATTCTTGCTGTGAAAAGCTTTTGAGGTGTTTCAGTAGAAGGCTGCTAGCTGTGAATACGAAAGCAGGGGCCTTCCCCTGTGCAGAGGCCCCTTCTTAAGTATAAAGTACAAACAAAGAAAATGAAAAGCAATAAAAAAAGAAAGATCTGGGCTTTGAATGCTTATTAGGGTCAAGCACTAAACCCTCTTTTGACAGCTATACAACCCACACTTGTTCTCCTCAAGAGAATTTGACCTCAAGTTAGGAATTGAACAAAGTGCATATTTTGTCTACAGTGGACAAATACATTGTTCTAAAGCAACAAACTGCAGATAAAATATACAGATAACAATAGAGGAAAAAAACCCCACACTCCCTAAAACGAAACCCCAATATAATTTATGCAAATTTTAAGAAAAGAAAAAAGTATTTTTTTATTTCACTGACTTTGTATTGTATGGCAGAAGGTTAATAAAGCATTATATTTCTCCACTGTTATTGATTAACCAAACTCAAATAACATTATCACTTTGCTTGATGCATTTAAATCACAAATATTTTCCCAGATGCTCTGCACAGGCACTTTGCAGATTTCAGTGGAAGTTGTTTACATGCTGAAACATTGAGCCTGGATAGAAACACTTCGCTGTGATAGCAACACACATCCAACAGTTTTCATTTTCTCCATTCAGAAGGAAAATTGTGTTCCTCCTTCTCCTTCAAATTTTCTTTCTCCGAGAAATATTACTACGTCATTGGAAAAAATTACAAGTGAGCTCATAATGGCTGCATTTCTGCGTCCACTTTCAGCTAAGCCCTGGTCCAAAGTATCCTGAAATCATTGGGATTATTTCTACTGGCTGCATGGACTCTTATTTAGCCCTGAGTACACTGCAAAGTTTGTTTTAATTTTCCATAGGTGCGGTGCTCGGTGGTGTTGCTGCGAACGGGGCCCACTGGCACAGGGGAGATCTCCTGCCCCACCAGAGGCTGCAGTGACACACCCGATGGCCATGGGGACGAGGGGATGCAATGGCCCACGATGGGCTGCTCTGCTCCCTTTGAAATTATCAGTTATATCTTGCTTTGACTTTTAATACCAAAGTGACGTGAAATGAGATAAACAGGGACCCTGTGCTGCACCCACATCCCGCTGTGCCTGGCGGCGCTGGGACCGGCACCCATTCCCGGTGGGAGCTGCCTCTTGTGCAGCTGAACGGGCAGGCATGCAGAACTGTGCATCAATTCTTTTTGTTTTTTCTGACCAGCAGCTTTGAAAATGGAAAGAAATAATCAGAACAAACTCCACCTTCAGTTTACAGCAAAGGACAGCTACAGGAAACATCAAGAGAAATGAATGTGAGAGTATCACAATTTTTGTTCAAGGATGTTTAATTTGTCCAAGCCTGCTAGCAAGTTCTGGTCACTTTACTGAAGTGAAGAATAACTTCATTTGCCTTGGGTTAAAGGAAAAAAGGAAGGAAAAAAGAGAGACTGCCCAGCCTTTATAGAAACACAAGTATCTAAACTGACACTCAGAATTACATGTATTTCACCATGGGCTCAAGATTTCCTGTAATACACTTGTCTGCTGTAATTGACCAAAACTCTTATAGATTTAGCTGCCACCATTCTATAAGGGAGAAAGTCTGTTTACACAAGGATGATAATTATCACTAGCTTCATCTATATTCTGTCAGTGCCAAGGCATGCTA
Source organism: Struthidea cinerea (assembly GCA_013397865.1). Taxonomy (NCBI): domain Eukaryota; kingdom Metazoa; phylum Chordata; class Aves; order Passeriformes; family Corcoracidae; genus Struthidea; species Struthidea cinerea. The sequence goes on along the minus strand of VZTI01001048.1, from coordinate 3,342,768 downwards.
AGCAGTAACCAAATCCTTTGGCAGTCCGTGCTGCAAAGCACCTAACATGTTAACCCCAAAATCCCCAAAAGCATGCCTAGACTTATGGATATTTTAGACATTTGCCACATACAATTAATTGCACCCATCTGGACATCTCTTTATTAAAACAAACATGTATTGTGTATGTGCACAATCTATTAATTTCCTTGTGACCCACAGGAACAGGAGGAACATGAAGGGGGGCTGACAGAGGAGAAGTTCAACTTCAGTGCAAGCTTTCCACAGGTGGCGAGCAGGTAGGAGCAGGATGCAAGGTTTTATATATATATACACACACACACATCAGGGCAGTAGTGATAATCCCATGATCAACAGTCCATACAGCAGAATTTTCCAAAGTGGGCTCTGATTTCCAGACACTGAATATTCTTCACTTCCAAAATCAGGAAGAGGAAAGTAAGAAATGGTACAGCTACTTACTGTTTTTTTAAATATAATGGTCAATTCTTATGATTCCTGGAATACCAAAACCAATACCAAGATTAAGCACATTTAACTACCAGCAAGAAAATCGTAACACAAGGGATTTATTATTTATGTGCTTAGTGTTATGCAATGTATATGTTTGCTATCAGTACAGTATGGGCTACAGCATTAAAATAAACCAGCCTGCAGTTACTACACCCTTTAGATTTCACAAATATTGCCAGCAGGTGCCCTGGCACTTTGCCTGCCTGCATTTACTTCTCTGTTTTGTAAATACAAATATTTGGTTAAGGCATCTGCTCAGTCAAGAGCTGTGACTGCTGATCCAGGTAAAGTTTTCAGACCTGCGCACAGTAGAATCTCTTCTAAATGGCTGCGGATACAATTCGCCGTCAGGTGGGTAATTCTTTACACATTTATGATGATTCACAGTCATTGAACCAGGACTAAGGTTAGATACCTGCACCTGAAAATGAGACTCGTGACTTGTTTAGAATAGAATGTATTAAAATAAGATGCAGAAAATGTAAGATTACTTTTAGGTTCTGATTATTATTATAAATACTTGGATCTGTTTGGAAAACAAATACAATGGTTTGCAATCAGACCCCTGATCTATGAAAGCACTTGAGCAACTGTATAACAGAGCATATGAGTAGTCACTTCAATGAAATTACTACTTTTATACATGAATTATCAGGTCATTTAAAGTGATTTGCTGGATCAAAGCCTCTCTTTTACAATTAGAGCAGCAGAGTTACAATGATGTAGCAGCTCCAGTTTGGAGAAAATAACAGACCAAAGGTAACTGCATCATAAAGATATTCCTGGAGAGGAAAGAGAATAAATGATACCTGGAAGAAGTGTCCATATAACTGCAGGACAAGTATAATTATCTCTTTTTTACTTAGATGATTAAAATAAATTTAGTTTCAAACCTTGTAAGAGAACTCTCCACTACTTTGGCTTGTTTAGGGGCTGAAGATGTTAATGCTCCAAGAACTTGGAAAAAACCCCACTATTTAAAATACCACTTCTGGTTTTTAACTGAGGTAAACAGAATGCATTCTAAATCTCCAATGTAGCCTGTTGAAGTGTCAGAGCAGCTCGTTCAAAGCAATACATTCACTTCTCAAAGATTTTAGTATTATAATCGAAAATTCTCTCCCTCCGATGCACCTGAGAAGCATTAACTTCTTGGTGACTTTAAGAACCAAATCCTTTAATACAAACTTAGCTTTTCCCACAGGCACTTGAAAATATTTAGCATTTTTTCAGTTGGATGCAATTTTCATAATAAAGTAGCTCACTTGGCTACCTGACACCACAGACAAAGACACCAAGTGAGCAGCTCCTGCCAACTTAGAGCATGATCTCAACCCTCAGTTACATATTAAGTAGGCTTTGAAACATCCAATTGCTGTAACAATGCCAGTAATTTTTGTATTATATATTAGTGTTATATATTTTTTCATTTTTCATAACATATATATTTTCTTCTGCAACATCCAGGCCCAAGTCTTTCATACCTCATGTCATTCAGTCAGCCTTAACAGAGCATACAACAGTTCGTATATTTTATGTAACATTTAAATTAGGCCTCTCTGACCAGTTTTAGGTTATCAAAGCAGCCCTTTGGTACTCATCTGAATGGCATTGGCCCATCCCTATAGATGTTGCTCCCTACATTTGTTTAAATTTCACAGGCAAATCTCACAGAAATGTATGGGAATGACATACATTTTTTTTCTGTGACAAAATACTCAGCCCCAGTCTATCAAATCAGAAATGTTCATAGTTAACTGCATTTCTGGCAGTTTCAAGGGTACAATTGTAAAACTACAGTATATTTTGTTAAATCAAACCCTGCAATGATCCTGGTTTACTTCCATCCACTTAGCCTATTAATGCAGGCTAATACTGCATGTTCTTGTGGCAGCAAACCCTAAAGTGTACCAGGAGACTCCGGTGATAGATTACATGTACATGCTGTGTCATATCCAATTAACTCAAATTGACTGTGTACTGCATTATGCTGTTAGTGCATGGAAGATCAATAAATATGGAGAAAATCCAACGAGGCGCTCTCCATTCCCATCCAATTCTAGTAGGTCTGAGACAGATCATGCTCCTATGATGTGTGTGCTGCTGCTGAAGAGGGCAGGTGGTGCATAGACACCATTCAAACTTGGCCTATTCAATCTAAACTCCTCTAACTCGCCATTCATGCATAGCAAAACACCATCTGGTCCTATTTTGCCTCCAGCAATCACAGCTGACCAAAAACGATAATAACAGCTGTTGCAAAACAAAAGCCAAACAAAGGGGGGAGGGAAAGGTTAGAATGCAGTCCAGTGCTGCAAAATACTCCATGAAGTGAGAAATGGAAAAGGAGCCATTCAAATAGGAATCCCCATTGAAAAGAGTCAGTGCAAGACTTGTGGTTAAACTTGAGATATTTAATCCATCTGTCCTGCAAACCACAACGGTCAGGTGATAATATAAAATTGAGATTATGTTGCACAGAGGTATTTAAAGGCTTTGTTCTCCAAGTTAGAAACTAATGACCCTGTGTCAGCTAAAAATTAAACCACCTTATGTTCTTTCATCATGTGTCAACCTGGGTTAATGTGAAAGTAGAATGTGGTTAACCGGGGTGATAAAGCATCTGAAACCTTGGGAAAAGAAGGGAGCACTTAAGTTCTTGTAAATGCTACGAAGGAAAACATTCTTAAAAACCATGCACGACACTGAAACTGTACAGATTATTGCATTTTTCTTGTATAAATTGCATATCAAGCGATTTAAACTAACAGTTTTATTTATGACCTATGATAGCACAGTTATTCACTTAGACTTAGGGAACATGAACACAAACTTGCACAGTTTGAAACACAAGATGTTCTGCAATATGCTATTGTGGGTAATGCAAAATATAATTTTGTGGCAAGCAGGGGGATGCTCCAGTTTTTCAAGATTCAAATTTTGATATTTAAAATGTACAGTCCTGCTTGATGATTAATTTTCTTTTTTTTTTTTTTAGCTGCAGTAATTAAAACTATTTTTCCTGGAATTGAACATCAGTAGTTCAGCAGCTCTTAATCAAATGTGATAAAACCCAGGATTTATGAAACCATTTAATGAGTGTAATAACACCTGCTTCTCGCTGCAAATAGTTGAAAACAGACTTCAGTTGTAATTAACTCTTATCACTAGTGACATTTTTCCAACGATACTTCATAGGTCTTCAAAATGACAATTATAGAACTAATACACAATTACTGTCACATGCAGTTTAGCAATTATTTCTGAAGACATTTGTCTAAAGGTTTCAAAAACAACTATAAAATGGTTCCCTTTGTTATGTAACATTGGTTAAAACTGACACACACAAAATCTCTCCCAACCAGCCTCTGTCGTGCCATTTCTAATGCAGACAGGCTTCCTTGCACTTGGAATAAACACCCTCCAACCCAGGCATTATTAGATATCATGCTAAGGCTATTAGGAGCATGGGTAGCTGTCAACTAACACCTATTATGAAAAGCTTCAATTTATACATGATTTTTTCTGCTCCAAGAAATCTATAAATTTATAATTAGAATCTCTTGCTGTTCAATATTTGTACATAATAAACGGAGTACCTGAGGATGATGAAATATTGAAAGCTGAATTCATTATGAATAAACTCACATGGTATAGTACCTCTTCCCTCAGGTCTGGCTGCAACTTTTTGGGGATCTCTACTCCATTATTTTTGGGTTGTGGTCTGAGCATGGTAGCCATGCCTCAAACAGGATTAGGATTCTGCTCAGGCTTGACACTTGCTGTTTTTAATTTTCATTCTATCATAAGCAGTTTAAGATTGTTGCCAGTGGTAATTTGCAATTTTTATCAAGACCTCTTCATTATAGCTTCTGACAGGACAGATGCTGTAATTAATCATGCCAGACAACTGGGGATAGTGGTCAGACTGCACTCGCAGCAGAGATATTGCAGGCAAAGAAGGGAAACAGGAAAATAAAGGCTCTCTCCTTTCTGTTCAGAGCAAAAATATATGAACAGCACTAATAACCTGACAACACATTGGATGTTAATGTTTCCAAACCCTTCATGTGAAAGACCTGCCCTCTCCATCCCTCCCACTCCATCACGTTCTACTTTTATGGGAGAAGTCAGACAACTCAGGATCAGCCCAAGTCAAGAGCTGGAGGCTTACAGAGGGAAGCCCACAGCAGTAGCTGTGTTTACATTTGAAACTCTCAGATCCAACAAAACCCACAACTTGTGCTGATTTGCATTTCTGAACATTACTGACGAGAGACAGGTTCACTACCCTGCTCCTGCAGATCAATCAACACAAGGCACCATGATGTTTTGTGACTCCACCACTTGCTTTCTCTCTCTGAAGTCACAGACACCTCAGAGAAGTTGCCCGCAACTCCTCAGCAGAGCATCTTGGAGGGTACAAGAGCCAAGTGCTTGCTCTGTTCCCATTGGTACCTTTTCACCCAGAATGTTTGATAAAAATCCAAAGGAGTTAAAAAAAAATCCAAGAAAACATTTGCAGAAGGAAACATTTCTGGTTTCTCTATCAAAGACTTACAGCTCATCAGTTTTACTGAAATGTGTTTATTCTATAGCAAGATAAAAGCATTTATTTTAGATAAGCAAAATACAAACAACTTAATTGCTGCTATCATAACTCATAAAAAAGTATAAAACAGCATAAAAACACAATAAGCAATGTAGCAATTAATAATTCATGTTACCAGTGTTTACATTAAAGCCTCATTTATGAAAACTTTACAACACATGATATGAAAACTTACAACTTTTAAAGAAAATATTTACATTGATTATTCAGTTGTGGAGTTTCATTTAAATATTCTACTGGTTTTACAGCGTATTAATAACTTGTATTTTTCATCTTAGCTTTCTGTAATAACAGTTTTATTTAAGTGCATTTCCCTTTTAAAAATACAGTGTATTAAATCTGAAACTCATCACTTTGACACAGAATATAATATTCACATTTGTTCTGTAATTGGAATTAACATAAGAGGGTAAATGTCAATATATATTTTCTTACAAACTATGGCAGGTTTAGTTGGAGAAATGACGTGAAAGGTTGGGTCAAACATTTAAGTCCAGTTACTTGCATTTGTTTTTCTGAAGACATTTAGGAGAGAAAAAAAAATAAGAGCTTTGGCAAAAATCTGTGATTTACTCTATTTTTTCATGACAAAAAATGCCATCAACTAACTCATGTCATACAAGTATGATTGTATGAAATCCAATCATAATTTTACAGGTAGTTACAACTGTGCTTTAAGGGCTTCATGAGTTCATACTGCCTTGAAGTGCATTATTCACTTTTAGAGAAAGAAGGGTTATAGCATATAACTCTGAAAGGCCATTTTGCAGTCATAAGCTCCAGGTATTTATTAGGCCAGTTGATTCACATATTGTAGGTAAAGCTTAAATAAATTAAAAAGGCATCACATGAAAAAGAGAACAGCATTTTTTCTTTTAAACAAAATGATTTATAGTCAGCTAAAAGATGATACACAGCTACATTGTAGTTCTTTATTGCCTATCTAATAGACACTTTAGAGGATCATTTGATCTGTTATGCATCCCTGCATAACTACCATCAACAATTTACAGTTTTCAGCCAAATATGGTTTACCCCTACCCCCTCCATCAACACAAAGCCATGTTGCAAGATCATTTATCTTCAGAAAATACTGACCTGCGATAATACTTGAGTCTGTGTCTGAGATTGTATTTGTGACTGGTGCTGCTGAGGTGCTGGCTGAGGGCTCCCAATGGCAGGGATGGGAGAAGTGATCTGCGGGGCTCCCGGAGAGTGCTGCTGAGGAGAAGGCTGTGACTGGTGTTGCATATGCTGCATTTGCTGCTGCTGCATTTGCTGAAGCTGTATGTGCTGCAGTTGCTGTTGCATTTGCTGTTGATTAATCTGCTGCTGAAGATGCTGCTGCTGCTGCTGCTGCAAATGTTGCTGCATGTGGTGCTGAAAATGCTGCTGCTGCATTTGCTGTTGTATTTGCTGATGCATTTGATGCTGATGTAGTTGCTGCTGTTGCATCTGCTGCATCTGTTGCTGCTGGAGCTGCTGTATCTGGTGCTGCTGGCTTTGCATCGAGGGACTCACTTGAGACGAAGACGGCGTTGCCACCATGTTTGTGCCCATAGAGCTTATCAATGGAGCTGCAATGTTTGTCGGCATGTTCGGTGCAATGGTAACAGAAGCTACAATCTGGTTCATTGGCAGTCTCATGGTCAAGGGTTTTGGAGCAATTGCTCTGGAAAGGGGCTGCTGAAGAGTTTGGGGAGACGCTGAAACCGCCGCGTGTTGAGAAAGAGAACTATTCAGAATAAGGGAGGAAGACAAATTTGTGGAAGCCAGCGTTTGCTGAACAGAACGAATTGTCTGGGCCTCAGCAGATTCTGCAGCAGCCTGTGTTTGGAAAAGAAATTAATTGTCTTTTCAACAGAAAAAGCATTGCTACTGTTTACATGGAAATAAGAGTAACAGCTACTCAGAGACCTTTGTCATCTTTTGTTTTCTATCACAAAAGATCAATCTGCAGCCTGAAAACAATCACTGATCCACCAATACATGTATCACCTCTTTATCTGCCTCCCTATATGGTACCTCCAGGTCTTACTTGGACAAAAACTAACTTGTGCTCTTGATCAACACCAGAAAGCCACAGATCTCACATACATTTTGTCGCTGAAAGAGCTAGAACAGGCCCAACACATTTACATGTTTTTTAAAAAAACCTGTTCTTTGGGAGTCAGCAGCACACACACTCCCCTCCCCAGGAGTTATCAACCAATGAGCAATTAACTGACACGCTTTAGACATTTACCTTAGAATGTACCAAACTGTGCTGCTCGAGTGTCTATCCCATCCCTACTCTCAGCAACCATCTCACGTGAAAAAGCTTCAGCAAGGATGACTTATTTAGAGGAGACGAGATACAATGACTTTGAGTTATTTCCACCTGCAGTCTACCCAGAAGTTACTTGGCAGTCCAGGTCCCATGGACTTGGGGAAAAAAATATGATTTCTGATGGTTTTGAAAAGGGAACTTAAGATTCACATAATAATATCCCTCAAAGGTATTTAGAATTCCTGCTGCTCTTGAACTTAGCATTGTGATACTAAAGGCTTTTAGAATATTATATAAGTCCCAGAGGCAACAGAAAAACACAGCTTCTCAACGCAAGGAGAAGAAATCTTCCAGCTTTCAAAAACACATGTATAATTTCTGATGTTGTACTTTCAGACATTAAGTAAAATACACAGCAACTTTCCATATGATTTACTAATGCTCTGCAATTGTACATTCAAATAAATATTCTCAAGAGTTATGACATCATCACCCGCTGTTGCTTTCTGGTGATTGAATATATTTTTGTAATTGATCTTTATGAAATATTATTAGAGAAATAGCCACCTTGGTAATGTTTTACCCATATTTTAGATGTCTATAAGCCCATTTCCATTTACAATATTCAGATGCAACAGAACTACAACCTGCATAGTGCTGCTGTCTAGAAAGGTAAATTCTCAAGTAAGACAGCAGAGCTTTGTTTTCTTCACAGGTTTTATTTTAACTCAAGATCCACTAAAATACTCCATGTGGCTCACTGCCAGCTAGTCCATTTGTTAGTACTCTCCAAATTCAGAGCCACCACGCATTTCTTTCCCCTCACCTGCAAGAAATACGTAAGCTTTGTTACACAACCACTGCTCTCCAACTCCACGTAGAGCAAGCCTGTCCTTTGAGAAGCAGCACTTGAGGAAAAACAAACCTCTGCAAATAGCTTGCAAATGTTAATGTGAAAAGGTCAGTATATTTTTCATGACTGAATTTTACTTCTCTAGTGAAGTGCATTACTTTGCCTCTGCAGCTCAAGGAAGATGTACATTTACAAAGATGTTTTCTGGTAATCATTATTATGCCAGTAGGGAGATGAAATTATTTTTGCAGAGACTAAGCAGGGTTCCAGCAGCAGCACAACATCTAGTAGAGCTGTATTACAGAAATCCTAGGATTCTACTTTTATTTTGCATAACATCCCCCATTGCCCCAAATATTTCAATATCGTGGGTAAAAGCTCACTTGCATTACATCAAAGGCATTATTACGCTTACCTTAGAAACAAGGCTGGCTCTGTAGGCAGCAAGTGCCTTTAGGTATTCTTTTTTGGCAGCTTCAGTTTTTCTTTTATATACCTATGAAAAAAGACCACAATTTCACCAACTTCAACTATCAAGATGTTTTTGCCAGAATGCTCTCAAAATCACTTTCAAAGAAACAAAAAACATAGACCAAAACCCCTGAAAACACTCTACTGTTAGATGTGCTTTTTCTTCCTTGAAATTTCTAAATATTCTTGCAGGTGGTTACAGGCTTTCAGGCCTACTTGCTGGACTGGCACTACAGTTATTGTTGATTACCATGAATAACAAAAGGCTGCTATTTGACATCAGTTTGAGCAGCCAACTGTTTGACAAGACTACCTATGCAATCTTTACTTCCCCAGAAAACAGTATTTTATTGACTCCAAGTGGCAGGGATATTAGAACACTGAGTATTTCAGATGCCAAAATGTATCAGCAGTAGTCTAGAATAGCAAAACTTTTTTGTGCTCTTTTTTCAAAAACAAATATTTGAACTACATATAAAAAACTCTGTACACCTTTAGAAAAGGCAGATCAAAGGGCTTGGACTTGCCCCAAAGCCAGCATGAAAGAATCCCATTGAGTTAAACAAGAACAGTTAGGCAAAAATAAATCTGTATTTTTAATCATCAGTAAATTTAAAGTTCACCTTTTAATCATGTTCATTATCATCTGTTAGATCAGACTAAAAGTTTCCAAATGTATTTCAGAAACAAGTACCATTCATCTCTTGCCAAAAGGTGTCCTATCTGGGAATCTGCTCTGCCATAGAAGCATCTGTTAACTGTTACTGTGAACAGACAAACAAAGGGTATTTTTTTAACCCCCTCCAATCCATGTGCAGCAGTTACATGTGTATAGGAAGAAGAATAACCCTCAAGGAAGTATAAAACTCATCACTCTGTACCAAGTTGGAGTTGGAGATAGCATTTCACACACAACATTATAATGAGACTCAGAGGATTGGCTTCAAAGGTTAGAAATCAACACGCTTTGTAACAAATTCATAAGGCAGATCAAAGGAAATGGTACATATGCAGTACCTTCCTCTTTTCTAATTTATTAATAGGAAACAAGGGCTTTGAAATAGGAATCATCAAAAGATGGTTTTAAGAGGACTCTAGGACACTATAACCTGAGCTGTTTTACAAACTGCCCTTTAAAATTTAAAGACAAATACAGTCATTTAACACTACCTGTTCACTCTTACAAGAAATAGTTTTTAGATGCCAAGTCTTCAGCAAGTTCAAAACTCCGTGTAGCTCTACAGAGGTAGAGTTCTACATCAGCAAGTAGCGTGGTCCACTCAGGGCAGAGGAGGAGGATTTTTTTAACAAGGATTGCTGTATTACTTCTCGTGAGACAACCCTGAACCAATTTACCTGTTTTTGTTCTTCTCCTAAACTGTCCCACATAGATGCCACTATTTTTGAAACATCTCCAAATGTAGCATTCGGGTTCTGTCCTTTAATGGCAGCTTGTGTATCCCTGAAGAAAAGGGCATATGCTGACACTGGCTTTTGTGGCTCATTGGGGTCTTTCTTTTTCTTCTTCTTTGGAGTCTTGGGCTTCTTGCCAGAATCTGGGGCAGCTCTTTTTTCTCCAGTAACCTAAGAAACAGTAAGAACAAGAACAGTCAGTAAATGCATGAAATAAATCAGATAAATTACAAAAAATTATTGAAAGTCAGTCTTAATATTATATGGATAAAGCTACTATGTAGGCAACACTTGGGAGAGTCCTGTTGTGCAGGCCCTTCTCTCTACCAGAGTACTTAGTCTCAGCATAATCTCATTGGAACTAAATGCATGAATAGTTACTACTCATTTTAAGCATGGCTCTGAGAGTCACATCATATGAGCTTGACCTGAAAAAGTACACCCCAATGCTAATTTGTATTAAAAAAAATTAAGATTTAGTTCATAGCATCTTTCGAAGAGGCCATCTATGTTTTTCCTTTAAGATACAATTTCAGCAGTTGAGACTCAAAAGGCAAAAGCTTGGAGACATTTCCCAATTCCCAGGCTTAGACTGACAACTTAGACACAAGCCAGGGGTTAAAAATCCCACCGTTCAGGCAAGAAGCAGCAGCAACTCAGCAGTTTGTGACCACCTGCAGGAGCTCCGGCTGTGTCCCCCCAGGTCCCCAGTGCTCCCCGGGCAGGGCAGGTGCTGTGGGGGAGCACTGGGAGCTCTGTGCTCTGGCCAGGCACTGACAGCATCAGAGCATCTTCCCACTGGGATGAGGATCCCAGCAGCACACCCGGGATTGCAGCAACACTGGTCCCTGTGTGTGCCTTGTGCCCTGGACCCTCTTTTGTTGAACTATGCACAGATTCTTGCAACAAGGGAATCAAATGGCTCTAAATATACCTCTATGATTGTAATTTACTTTGATATTTTGAGGATCCTGTACAACGAGTTTTCCACATGCATAACTTTCATCGACTTAATGAGAAAACCTTTCATGGAACAGTCTTAAATTAGGCCTTTTACATATACTGCTATAACAACACTTATACCTCATTTGGTCAAAAATTTTTCCTTTTATAAGAGATTTATTTAAAGCAAAATATAAGTTAACTAAACTTTCAGTTAGAAGAAAGCTTATTTTACTTCTGTCTAAACACATCTATGTTTTACATGACTCCAGAGAATACCAAAACGACAAAACTGTCCAAAGCTGATGCGTAAAGAAACTCAACAGATCTGAAAACCTGAGACAAATTAGACCAAATATATATATATATATATATACATATATATGTCTCTGTCTATTCTTAGGTTTATTATTATGGAGGTAGTATGGAAACTTCCTAAGTAAAGAAGGTAACCAGCAAATTAATCATATTCCACTTCACCGTAACATTTCTATTTTAAATGACGACATTGCAGCTGAGCTGATACTGCCACATCCGTGAAAATGCAGCGTGTAGGTGCGTGAAGCTTGCTCGCTGCAGCGCATGGAATAACTTACTCTGTTTGATTCATCTGCATCTTCTTCATTGATAGAGCTGGATGGGGAAGGAGTGGCTGATTTACTTGCAGGAGGGGAGGGAGAAGTGTGTGGCAAATTAGTGCCTCCTAAATTTAGCCCCAGCTGCGCACTTAGCTGAGACTGGTTAATGGTGGTGAGCTGAGACGGAGCCATAATTCCAGAATGAGCAGCATCAGTCATATGGACAATAGATCTCATAATCAGAGAGTGATCCTGGCGGTACTGGGAAACTTGTGTGTGACTCTGATCCTAAAAGAGATGGAAACATTGTTTAGATATTAGCGGTTACCATACAGCAGTATTAGGTGAAGTTATTTCTACAGGTTTACGGAACCAACACCATCAACACGCAGTTTGCTTCCTTTCTTTTTAATGAATTTAATATATTTTAATAAGTTAAGTGTAGCAACAGTTACTATAATTGCCCCAGACTTCACTTTTGCCCCAAATGTGTCTTTTTGTTGCTGTTTTTTTGAATAAGAATTGCATTTCTCTATTTTTAAACATTTCTTCTCTTGATGCAGTGAGAAATACCCACATGAACAATAGGGAAACAGGATGACTGAGGATTCAGGAGAATATTGCAAATGAGGAGACATAAACTGTTGCCAAATGCAGAAAGTAAACAAAATCAGGGTGGGGTGAGGGGATATATCTAGAGAGAGAAAAGCATCTTCCTTTACTGACATTCAATTATTCTTGGCCACTATAAGTAACACTAGTAGGTATAAACCAGTCCTGTCTGAGTGTGATTTTAAAGCTCTTTTAAACACAGAACACAGCCCTGCCAGGTCTGGAGTGCGTTCACTGCAGCAGGCTGGAGAACCAGTCCAGTAATCCTAAACACTCCTAAAGATCCCTGTTGGCAAGCACCACACAAAACTACACATTTTTATCTTTAATCCAACAATCAAACATGTGGAAGTAGCGATCGATCTACAAATCACCGACTTTATTCTTCTTGTACTCCACATCTCAGAAACACAAGTGCTTGCATGGTTTGGTTTCTACTGTTTCTTGAGGGCACAAACTGTGTCTCCTACATCTGCACAACATTTACCACATTTGTTAATAAAAAGAAGCAAGACCCTGAAGGTAAAGTCAGCTGCAATCTGCCTATGAAAACTCTTTTTTTTTTTTTTTTGACCACACACAGATCAATACACAATGAAGGAACATTTAAACAGAAAAGAAGATTTTTTAAAAAGTTAATAAGAGAATAAATAGCTCACAAATTGATTCAGCAACCTGATTAATCTATAGTCATTGTTTGAACAGCCAGAAACACGAGAAATAAATTAGATTTTGAAAACTCTTTCATTATTAATAACCCACATTGCAATTAGTAGCAGGTGCAATGATCCTTAATGAAATGACACAGAACAAAACACCAATTGTGGGAGCCCAGCATAAGCCCACTGGACTTCCACAACAGAGTCTGACCTTCCTGGTGCTCTCTTATTAAACATGGATAAGTCCAAACCAATTTTCGAAAATCTGTGTTAGCATGGAGGTAAGTTTAGCCCAAATGATTTTCCTTTACTTTTTACAACTCTGGCCTCAACAGAGGCAGTGGTTCTACGCTCCTGGAAGGCTCTCCTTGGCGGGGACAAGGGTGGCTATACAAAGAAGCAACACACGTGTTAGAGAAGATGCACACCCTGCCTCATCTATCTTTATATACAAATACTGCAGCTCACTGCTTCCCTACAGCAGGAAATCATATTAATTCTGAATTTGGCATTCATGTGTCTTTCTGCTGAAGCCTATACAGTAAAAACAAATCCTTCTTTAGCATTAAAGTACACATAGTGGTGCACTGCAGACAAAGTTAACCTCACAAGCTCATGATCCAGATCGGATGCACCGGGGCTCACTCTCATTTTCCCCATGCTTCCCCAGCCATTGCCAGCTTGTCTCATCATCCATACCGTACCACACTGCTTCTTCTACTTCTTAAATGCTTTTAATATTTCCAGTAAAGGACTGTAGTTCCTTAGAGATGAGTGTGTGTGCCAAAAGTGGAGCACTTGATATAGAAAGATCAAAACATCAGACTTACTGGCTGAAATACCCATTTGCTTCAGGGCACCTTTCTGTGAAAATTTACTGCCGTTAACTACAGGGTCATTTTGATTGTGACTTGTATTGGCAGTGACATCTGGAAGTCATTCAAAGTCTTTTGTGAAACGATATCACTCTCTGCCTATTACTCCAATCATTTTAGCTTACAGATGTTACTGTATTGCATGAAGAAAAACTCTGCTGGTTTTTTGCAGCAAAGCCGAAGATCATCAGAATAACCTTCTCTCATGAAAATAAACTTTCTTCCTTATTGTGCAGACAGTACTTTCTTGGAGGTGTTCTACCCCTAAAAGCCTTGCTTTTGTTCTCCCTTTATTGCTGCACAGTACAGGCCTTTCTGGCCTTTACACTGAGGCAACAAAATGTGATGACATGGGTTACAAACCATTTACTCCAAGTCTTGTCATTTCGGTTGCATCTATGATTTTACTGAGACTAAATTCTCTTGACTTGCACTGACCCAGAATCTAATTTTATACACAAGCCCATGAATTCTTAACTGTCCCTTTTTCTGCTACTATTTGATGCTTGTGTGGGTTTTCTGTATCCACTTATTTAATTTCAATTTTTCTTTTCTGTATATTTTCCTGATTTCTTCAGCCTTTTTTATGAAAACTCTCTGAAGAGTTTCAGTAAAATCTAGGAGTGGAAACAACAATATTTAGTAATTGGCCATTTAGAACCAAACTGATAAGACATTATATAAAAGAAAATGATTCATATAATATCCAATCCCTTATTCCCATTATATGTGCACATGAAAACAACAAACAATGTATTTTCTGCACTTTCAGTTAAAGTTAAATGGCTGATCAATATTTTAAAAAGCAAGGAATAGGATTTTCATTTCTTGCTTTGTGGTACAGCGCTGTGGGCCTGAACAACCTATGGTACCTATAGAAGAGCTTTCAGACAAAGAAATATAAACCAATTTTTATGTTTGTACAGTGGTTTGGAAAGTAGCAAGAAGGCAAGAAAGCTAGTTCATAGCATTATTAAAGCCCATGGCATTTTTCTATAGCTCTTGAGCAAACAAAAATCTTCTAAGAAGGGAGCTATAGTCAAGAAAGCAAAAATTTCCATCAATTATCTTAACTCTTATTTTCTCCCTGATACTACCAAAGGCCAACACCAAACTGAAAGGATCAGTAGCATTTCATTATGCTTATGATGTTTATCAAATGAATGTTTAACAACAAAAATCATCCTGTATCAGAAGCACACATGGAAATACAAGTGCACTGAAGCACCCACATGACATCCTAATTACGTTACTATATGAAAATTGAAAAGCTCACATATCCCAAAATAATCCACTGAGAATACTGGGAGAATTTTAGAGAATATCACAAGCTCTTTTACATAAACTTAACCAGAAGTAAATGTGATACATGAGTATTAAAAGCATTCAGGATTTTTGTAACATTAAGCAAAGACAACAGATTAGTTCTGACAAAAATTCATGAACTTGTCAAGCAGACAGTATCAAGTTTTGATTGAGCCTTATCTGCTTTACAGCCTTAGACTGAAGTTAGGCAAAACCTGGTGATCTTAACACAAGTCAGACAAAGCTCAACCACTGATTTACTCAGCATGACAATCAAACAAGGACATGATGTGTGAAACCAACACCAAAAGAGAAATAACTTGTATAATTCCTCTGCAGACTGAAATGGCTTTGACTCAAATCTCTCTGTTGTCATCCTACACGAGTGCTACAAAACCCTCAGGTATGGAGACATTTACTGAGGAGAACACTGGCCACCTCTTTGGGCTCTTCAGTGACAGGGTGAGGGGGAATGACTCTAAACTGAAAGCAAGGGGGTTTGGATTAGGTATTAGGAAGAAATTCTTTAATGTGAGGGTGGTGAGGCCCTGGACAGGTTGCCCACAGAAGCTGAAGGCCAGGTGGAACGGGGCCCTGAGCAACCCGGTCTAGTGGAAGGTTTCCTACCATGGCAGGGGGGTTGAAACCAGATGATCTTTAAGGTCCCTTCCAACCCAAATCATTTTACCATTCTCTGATTCTAATTACACACCCGGATTTAAAAAAAGCGAAGTATAGTCCAAAATATTTTCCCCTTCTCAAAACAACTTTATGGTGACTGTGTCTAGGCACATTCTCTTACACACATTAATAAAGACATTCAGCATTTGGTTCATAGAAGGCCTCATCAAAGGAACCATAAGGACATCTGTCCATCAAACTATCCTACTCTCAGCAATTCTAATCACTTTAGACAGTCATGCCATAAAAGTCATATTTAGTCCTATTGCTAAAGGACTTGTCTCACAGGCCTATCACAAATATATAACTTATTTTACATTGATTTGTGAAAGAACAAGTTCTCAAAAATGTATAAAATATCAATGCATCAACAGACACTGGAAAGCAAATAATGGAGTAAGGAGACTTTAAAAAAAGAAAAGGAAAGAAATGTACAAACTCCCACGCTTTAATTTATACAATTTTATCAAAGGATTTCTTCAACATACCATGGAGTACTAAGGGAAAAAAGTTATGTTATTAAAAGATAGTTTGTTCTTCCGTTAGCAACTCATTAAGCATCCAGTACTTAGTATAGGTTGTAATAAAGTTAATATTTATTTTGACAGATAAATGCATCCAGACATTACATTGAGAGATGCCCTAATTTCACTTACCTACCTTGCATTTTAAGAATCATTTCCATACAGTAATTCCATCCTAAATTC
This sequence comes from Struthidea cinerea, assembly GCA_013397865.1. Taxonomy (NCBI): domain Eukaryota; kingdom Metazoa; phylum Chordata; class Aves; order Passeriformes; family Corcoracidae; genus Struthidea; species Struthidea cinerea. The sequence goes on along the minus strand of VZTI01001048.1, from coordinate 3,326,278 downwards.
CTACCCTGATATAATTTTAATCTCTGGGAACATCCAAGAAGACATTTAAAAATATAACTAGGAAATTACTTTTTAGAATATTTTTGAGCAATACTAAAGTCTTGATTAAAATAAATGTCTACAGCCTTCCATCATTCAAATATCCAATACCTCCAGTGAGACTCTGGTCATGTGAGGACTGATGCAAGTGCCTACAGGAGGTTGTAGGGCTGGGATCTGACCCCACACTGCATGAGCTAGTTTAAGGGAATTGAGAAATCTGCTAACCACAATAACGAAGGAACAACTAAGCAAAACCCAACATTTATGGTTATGTTCACTGTGCCCTGGTTTCAGAAGTTGACTTAAACCATTATATAATCTATTGCCTGAGGAATTCATCACTGTCAATGTAACATAAGCTGATGCAATATCTTAAAGGATGTATTTAAGTTGAAGCAAATGCACTGCAATGTAAAGAGTGAAATCCTCAGTTGTTCCTGACTGTAAATTACTCCCTTTACTTTTAGTCAAGTCAGCATATCTCTAGAAGAAATCCTCAATATTCTTTTTCTCCACAAGTAAAGTACAGATAAAAGAATCCATTAATCTAAATTTTTACAGGATTGGACTTCACTGCCAATCAAAACAAATCAAACTAACAGGATGCTTTTCTCTGTCAGAGATTAAATCCTTACTTAATAGAATACAAAACAGTTGCACTTGGTACTGCCACCACTGAAGAAGTGTCCTTCCTCTCCCCTCCACAGACACCATCACCCCTAATAGAGCTGTCAAACTGCAGTTATCAGGAGATCCTACAAACAGCAGCTTCTTTTCTCTGGCAGTGAAAAAACTACCATGTTCCACTTCATGTCTCTGTAGAAAAGAAAACCTTACCTAATTTGATTCCCAAAAAAAGTGTACGAGAAACAGTACATGTCAATTTGTAAAAGAAAATTATGTCTTCAGCTGGGTCTAAGAGATGGGTTGGTGACAAGAGGTTCACACACATTCTGCTGCCTGAAGAACATGAAGAACACGCTGTTTTTTTAGTCTGTGTGCTCATGCAGTCCCTCTACTCTCTTCTGTTCACACATAAACCACAGAAGAGACATGAAAAGAAAAAAAAAAAAAACAAAAGCAAAACCCAAACCCAACAAACATGAGGGCCCATGGACTTTTTCCTTAAAACTGAGCAACTTATTTCAGGGGTCATCAGGGGCTACTGTGGGGGTCATACAAGATAGGTGCTCTCAAAATCAAGTATCTCATTTGTGGCACCACTTCCTGTGCTTGCACAGACTTGTTATATAACGTACTGCAATGGAGCCTGGCAGTGCAAAGTATCAGTTCTGTTCCTGCCTACCCCACGCCTGAAATTTTGCCCCTTTGTGGTTTGTGCATAGGCACCTGGGATGTCTCTGCAACAATTTTCACCACTGAGCACTTGTTTAAGGCACATACTGCAAATGCCATTAATGCTTTCCTTGCACCACTGACAGTGGTGGGAGGTGCGATATGAGATCAGCAAACCTGGGACAGGGCCAACCACCCAGACCAACACAGCTCCAGGTCTCAGGACTCACTACCTCTGCAACATCGTGCTGCAGCCGCTGCTGGAACCAGTCATTCACAGCACGCTCAGCTGTGAATCTCTAACAAAACACTGCATTATGTGGTGAAGAAATACGCAAAGCTCACAGCAAGGTCAAAATCACACAACTACCAAACAAAGGGACACAGACTTTTCTCTGAAATGCCTACAATTCTTAGTGGAGATGCCCCACCACCCTGTCATGGAGTGTTTTCTCTTTGAGAACACTGTTCTTACCCAGTTACTTTCCTGTGAGCCTGCAGATTCCTCACACGATCCCCAAAGCAGGCTGAATGGGTCACACTTCTTGGTTGCTTTAATTGCTATCGAGTCCTTTCGCTCTTGCAGACAAGGACAGGCTGGTCACAGCCCTCCACCCACCCACAGTGGCTGCTGCTGCTGTTTTAGCATCACCTAATTGACAACTTCTTTATAATTTAATTTTTACAGCATTTTGTAGAGGCATTTAAAAACAGACTCTCCACTCTCTTCCTCCCAAGCATCTACCATACTTTAAAGCATATTGAATCACACTCCTCTTGGACAAGGCACCCAACAGCATGATCACAATACATGTGTGACTCAGATCACAGATCTGGGCTCTGATCTGATGAGTCTCTTGGCATGAGGAGCTTCTCTCCAAATTAGCAGTACAAGCTTGGACTGCTGTATACAAACAGTAACGACACACTGCAAACAAATCCTGGATAGTTGAAATTAAGTCCCAGAACGTCAGGTAAACGCTGTTAGCAGTTTTGTGACAACCTCCACAACTCAGGTCCTTCAGCTCCCAAATCAAAGGCAGACTTTAAAGGTCCTTATTATGCAGTAAGGAACGTGGGGAGGGAGTGTGAGGGAGCATGACAACGAACAAACATTATCAAAGGTAACAAGAATTGTGTAAGGAATTGCGGGGGGACAGACTCAGGGGTTACATGGCATTCATATGTTTAAAAATTGCTACAAGTGTCGGTAGCTATGTTCAGGGTTTTCTTTAGGGTTTGGGGGGATTTTTCTTTTCTATGAGGTTTCTTTGTTTACTTGTTGTTGGTTTCTAAAGTAAATCAGAAAAGTAGGTCTCATGTTTTTTATTACCAGACCCATGTATGTTTTTCTTCCAGCTACCTGGCAACATAGAATAATTTAAAATTCTAAAGAGACTTCACATTTCTTCAACGCTTGCAAACTTGAAGTGGAAGCTGAGTATTGGGTAAGCTGTCCAAGGGGAAACATGAGTGGTAACAGCAGGAATTTCAAAGGAAGTTTTCAAATTACACAAGAGTGAGGGTGGCTGGACCCAACTAAGCCTTTGGCCAGGTACAGCACATCCAGACCAGCTGCAGCATCTGCCTCATTTGGCTGGCTTATGAAAACAGCACCTGATTTTAGAGTTTAAACTCAGGAAGCAGAATAGCTTAAAGCCATGGCCCAGGCTTAATGCACAGTTGGTGTCCACAGCCATGTATGTCTGAGTTCCTTCTGAGCTCAGTTCATAGGAATATCAGACAGCTCCCACTCCAGTTCCTGACAGCTTTCCCAGTGGGCAAGATCATTTTCCCCATATTTATATGGGACCTCACAATATTTTCTGGAGCTGATGGATCTCGATTTAGATACTATTATTATAAAATAGTCACAGCCTCTTTTCCCAGACTGTTCTGCCAATGTTGCTGTGCTTCTTTCATGCAGGACTCCCTCATGATCTCAATAGGCAATAACCTACCTGCTCCAATCTTTATTCTTCTTTAGTTTAGTTTAGTGCCTGTTACTCAGACAGATGTCTTTGGCAACTGCTGCCACTTTGTTTCCTATGGGCAGGTCCTTTCTAGCAGTCACTACGAGTTGCTTATTTTTAAGAACAGCAGAAGACATTTCCCTGTCTCATTAACAGCACGTTCATTGGTCTGTAGCAATGAGCAAGGAGAAGAGAGTACATCTCAGAAAAATGACTAAATCGTCCACACTGACAATTACAATGTCACTGAGGATATGAAAATCTTCACACTATTGTTAAGCATTATCATCAGGTCAGCGCCATCTTCCCATCAGGTCAAAGCCACAGCATGCAGCCCCTGCCAGAGCCACTGCTGCCTCCAGGGCTCTCAGCCCAGCACCCACCTGCCCCCCAGGCCCCCTCAGCTGGGCACCCACATGCTCTGAAAGGTAACTGCAAAATGCCCAACTACCTGATCAGGTGTAAAATAAAATATTTAATTCCACACCAAACAAAAAGAAATTACTCTGTAAAGACTTGGAAGTTCATCAGCAAAGCACCCAGCCCCGAGCTGTGTCACAGCCCAGCTGGGAGCAGCCACCAGAGCTGCCAACTGAGTCCTAAAGGTCTCATTTCCCAAAGCGTCCGTCTTGCTGTGTACATGGCCAAATGTCACTGCTCAGAGCTGTCCGAGCATCCTTTAATTCAGGGTTACTTGAGATTAATTTTTCCTGGTACCACAAATTATTAAAACCGGTGGCAATAACAGCTGCCATTTCTGCTGGGAAAGGCCAATACAAACCAGACTAACACTGTTGATTTAAAGCCCAAGCTTAGCAATTCAGCACAGAAATCCAAGAAAAACAGAAGAGAATCTCTTTTTCTAGTAAGAGTAATTGCTACTTCTTTAAACTAATACCTAGAAACTTCTGAAATTTGTTGTACATTTTGTATCAAAGATGACAATAAACACATTCATAACAATAACAAGGGCTTGTTTTAATAAACCATTCCAGGCGTTAAACACATTAATGACCCATGAAATAACTGTTTCATCTGCAATACATTAAACAATGTTGTTATAACATTTTATTAATTGAAAACCTACTCCACTCTCTCTAGATAGGAAATTACTGACTGGGTATTAAAAGAGAGATGTAGAAATAAGTTTCTTTGTAAAGGAAAATTAAACATATAAATGAGAGGCACCCAGTCAGATGAGTAGTGAAATAGCTGTCTTTTGCAAATTTTAAAGCAACGTTTTTAGCTTTTAGTCTTGCAATCTTATGTTAATCTACTCACTTAAAGTTCATTAGTAATTTGGGAATTTAAACTACTAAAAAAGATTTAGCGCTATAAGTAAAAGGCACCACTGTTCTGAAACATTAATAATATTTCTATTGTATGCAGCCTTTAATAAACTCAAATTTGCACCCCCTCTCTTTAAAGCCACATTCTTGAGATGTTTATTTTAAAATTCTCTTCTTGAAATAAAAGCAATAGTCACCACTGTGTCTTGGATTTGAGCACAGTGCCACTCCTAAGGAGTAATGTAATTAAAGATGAGCATATTCCACTATGAATTAGCCTTATCTGTGCAGAATCCTGACTGTGCTGGCAGCACTGCAACAATTATAAAATATAAACAGGCTCAAATCTTCACCAAATAGGAAACACATTTTCTCTAGCAGCATAAGTAATGCAGGGAGCAATATATGTAAAATTATCAGTCTGTTTTTCTAACAATTGTACCTTTTTGAATAAAAGAAAAAAATCCGACTGAAAAAAGACAATTATTTTACTGTCTGTTTCTTAGATATCAGAAAGAGAATTTTGAAATTCATCAAAGCTAACCTTCTGTTATGTACAACAGGCTAAGCTGAAAAGAATGTTAACAAGTTCAATTTTCATTCAATCAGCACTACTGCTCTCTGAAATGTTTCATTGCAGGAAAGAAATAAAAATAATCTATATGGTAATTATGAGGATGAATCCCCCAGTAATTTTCAGCTACATGAAAGGTCAGTTCTATTCAAGATATTTTATCAGTCCCCTGCACATACTCCTGTCCTGTCATTTTAAATCTGAACAGCATTTTATTTTCCCATTTACAGCTACCTGCAGAATTAAGTACTTAAGCCAAATAAGAAAAAAAAAAAA
>VZTI01001048.1:3310661-3320756 GCA_013397865.1 Struthidea cinerea | reverse complement strand
AAAAAAAAAAAAAAGAAATGTTGAATGCTGGCAAAGGCTATAATAGCATGGAGATAAATCGTTCAGCTGCTCTCTCTCAAGCCTCTGGGGCTGCAGATTTTTCTTCTCCTGGTGCACTGTGGGTATTCAAAACTTGTTCAACATGATTTCATTTCATTTCAGGCACTGCCTGAGAAAACTAAATTACAGAATCAATCATACAGAAGGTCAGAGTGAGACTTCATTACAAGTATTGCATGCTTGCATGAATATCTTTCATTTATGACTGACCCAATATGTCACAATAGCTGTCTAGTAAAAATAATCCACTTTCTGAAATTGATGTACTACTGATGTCAATGCTACTCAGCAGGCTGGGCAGATTAGAGAGAGGTGTTAAAAAAAGGAACCCTCAGGAGCAAAACTTGTAGTTTTATAGAATTGCCACAGTTTGCAGATTAAAATAATTTTTTATGGGCAGCTCAACAGAAAACAGGGTATTAAAAAAAAATATTGGGGGTTGATTTTTAATGAGGATATTGCAGTTGATTTCTGCTTATTTATATTCAAGTATTTATAGGGATAATATTTGCATCATGTAAATCCACGCATTCTTTGAAGTCAAATGTACATCAACACTCCATTTTTCAGTGACTCCTTTTTGAACATCTGAATTTTATTTGCATGTTATTAAAATATTAAAATTAATCAAACTGCCTCCATTTTATCTCCTCTTTTTGTTGCTGTTGCCTGTTTTCAAATGTTAAAAAATGCTGTAAAGATAAATGTGTTGTGTTTGTTGCCAATAGTAATGAAGTAATCAGCATTGTGACAAATTGTCACTCTTTCCATAGTATGTGTATCTTAATAGCATAAAGAATGGTTAACTCAACAATACAATCTTGAGTAATTGCTAGGTCACATTTATGCTGAGAATAAATATATAGATATCTTTCTTGCACCCTGAATGCTATTTTCAATATAATACTACAAAAGCATATGTTAAATCTTTTTTCTTTTTCTCTCTTTTTTTTTTTCCCTCTGTGTGTGTCTTCCTGTGAGTAATATGTGAGATACTTGCAGAAGCATTACGTGGTACCTAGCCAACTCCATACCCTAAGGGAGACATAGGAAAACCTTGACATAACCTATTTTTAACCATGCCTCTGGCGATTCTGCATTCAAGTTTATAGGTGAACATGTCAGGTAGTACATAGAAAAAAGCCAAAGACACACAGTATTAATCATAATTCTGTCCAAGCCCGTTTTATTTTTTCAACATTTGTGATTTAAAACCTCATGACATTTCTTCAAGGTGAAATTCTTCTACCAGGCTTTGCAACAGTGTAGGACTACATTTACCTAAATTAAATATTGCTTACAGTAAAACTCTCTAATGCTTCACAAGATAAGCAATAAACTCAATGCAGTTAATATTGAAATAATTTAAGTTTGTATTCAGCTCAAGAAGCTTTAGCGATTAGCAGTACACCATTAATACAGAGTTTAAATAAGACTATCCCAGTATTGCTGGATAAGAACATTGTTCTGTAAGCGTATACTAACATCATAATTATTTTACAACCCCACCTTTAGTTCTTTCAGATATAGTAAATTCAATTGACCATGAAATGAAATTTCATAGTCAAAATGCCTCCTTTACATTTTTTTATTGCTGCAATAAAGTTTTTATGGCTCCAAGGCAAGGTAATTCATGAAATGTCTAATTTAAAGATGAATTCTAATATTATTAATAAATATTTACCAGTTTAATAAAGTGCACATTTTCTACATAAAATATTATATAATGTTTCATTTTTAATTTTTGAAATACAGATTAACTACTGGAAAATTTGACTACTAAAGAGAGCTATGTGAGTTCAGGGGAAAGCTATGCAAGGACCCTCTGTTAATGTTTTTACACTTCCCAAAGCTACCTAGCATTTACGAGCAGAAGAGAAAAAGACTACTGACTAGAACACAATGGCAGGGGCCACTCCATCTCGCAGCATGAAACAAATCAAGCAGTTGTGGGGAATGTCTGACACACAAACCTCCCTATGTGGCTCCTCCACATCAAATCACACAATTCCTCGTCAATTCTCTGCAGCAAAACTGTAGCACACATGTGCCCAATCCATAGCTTTGAACTGGCAATCACCCTAAAAAATGCCACTGGACTACTGGGGTGAGAAGGAAGGAGCTTCTCTACATCTTCTCACTGACCTATACGGGAACAAATTCTTACCAATGGAGTCAGTGTAAACTGTGCCAGTAATTTCTACATTGCTCAGTCGAGGGAAAAGGCAAATATGTGAAGCCTCCCATTCAGCACCAGAAGAGGTGAGCGAAAAGGTACCTAACCAGGAGGCCTCTTCTGGCTGGGACTGTTGAGGTGACAGCATTTACTCATGGAAGAATCACATTCAGTGAAAGGATGCAAAATTAAAGGGCAAAACTGGGTCAGGTTACAAACCACTCGCTAACATTGAGGGGATACTCATACCCATAACACAATGCTGATCCAGCCCACAATATTTTCTGACCAAGTCTCATTGTATTCAGTGCACACACACTCCATTGCTTTTGTTTTCATGTACAACATTCCTGACTCTCGGGTTTTATTAATCTGATCTTCCTTCAGAAGTTACCCAACATGTACAGTGCAAAATGAGATCTAAAACAAGTACCATATCCTTCAAGGCCTGTTTTAGGCAGTCCCTGTTTTGGATCCACAGAATGACTGAATTCTGTACCTCCTAGGTAGTGAGCAGCTTGTGGTTCACTCTGCATTAACGCTAGCTACTCTTCATGACCTCCAAAGAAATATTAAAATTTGCAATGAAGTCAGTAGCCTGTAGAATTACAGAGAAATATTTGCTGCCTGTTGGTTTGTAAATCTTTAATTAATTTTCACTTGCCAGAATAATAAAAAAGAAATCACAACATAACAACACAACCCTTATTTCAGTCCAGCAGTAAATATGTATTTTCACTACACCAAGTTCAGCAAAAGGTCCTATACAAAAGAGCTAATCAGAAAAAAATATAGTTGATGTAAAATATCTGTTCAAGCTAAACATTCACTCACTCTTCAATATGCGACACAGAAACGAATTCTAATTGTAAGCACTGAGTTTAAAACGCTGAGTAGGATAAACTGGCTCACAGCTGTGTCTCATTGCTGGCAGCATGAATGTTACTGCACACAGCTTTTAGAAACCCACACTGGGAGATGCCCCAGAGCTGAAAGGGAAACACTGCAACAACATGGGAACTGCCCTGTGCACCCTCCCATGAAGATCGCAGCCCTACACTGTGTATAGGTTCTGGAGGAACCCATCCCTGCTTTGGATTGTTCTAATTAACACTGGAGTTAGCCTAACAGTCCCCGTCACTCAGCTCTTCCCCACCCAGATCATGCCTCCCTATTCTTGAGGGCTCGGACACAGCCCAGGTACAGAAGACCACCCTGCCCCAGCCTCTGTGGCCAACAAGAGCACTGGACACAACAAAGTCTTTTTATGGCCCTCTGTTTCTGAGTATGTCAAGGTAATACATCCCTATCACTTCTATTATGAGTTTAAAAAAATTAATTCATTCCTATTTATAAAAGATTTAGCACTCACAATATACAGGATATAGGGAAATAACACTGCATTTTTCCTGCTGCCATACTGTGTCTGGCTCTCCTGAGCTACTCTCAATACTGCACTCTCAAAATATCCTGATGGATGTCAGATGTGGGTCCTACTTCAAATACAGACAAGCAATTCATTCTAAATGCTGTAGTTCACCCTGGCCAACACTATGGTCTTTCAATTCTTGATGCCAGTGCCAACACATTTTTGAACTTTAGGAGCACTTGGGATGCACATGATGCCAATGGATATGGGCTTCCAAGTCCATTCCCAAAATGAAAATTCTGTGTTTGTAAAGCCTGACTGCTTCTTCACAAGAGATCTGTTCACAAACAGTATAGCATTTCACTGTACATTAACAATCATGTTTATCTTGCTGAATCCACCAGTATTTAACCCTTAATCATTTGCCAGCTGCCTTAGGGAACTCAGTAATAGCAAATCATTGTTTGCTGTGCAACAACACGTGTCATTGTTCATACAGAACATGCCTGTAACGTGACACAGAACGCTGGCAAATGCTTGGTCAGGCTCCCAAGAAATCACACAGATCTTCTGAGGGGTCAATGAAATCTGAGACACGGCACAAATCTACATTTGACAGACACAATTAGGCAATGGGAACACACAAAGAACCAGACCTACCATATGCAATCCATTGCTGTGGATGACGCCGTCTTGCTCCACGAGATTCCGGGATATTGTAATAGAGGGAAGATCCAAGCTCTGGGGGGGAAACTGAGGTGTAAATTCGTTTCCTTGTGCAGGCAGCTGGTCGCCAAGGCCCTGAAAGGGCAACAGTATATCTGCCATGCCCAGTGCAGGGTCTGACTCGGGTGGGGGCGTAATGGGTGGGATTTCAAACTCCTCGTCCCCAAGGCTCGGCGTATGGAATGTCTGCTGGAAAAGGACAGGACAAGGCAAACAATGTTAGGGCACACAGAGGTCAGCAGTCACCTCCACACCTGCAGTCCAAATCTTGGTTTGTTCTCAAATGCAATTGCAAATAACCAATAAAATTTTTAAGTTTCATATGCTGAAGGGGTTTGTGGATCATTCTGATTAAAGATTTAATTCTCATTATCATATGGCTTTAATGGAGTATCAGTATTAACAGTTTTTAAATGTGTACTTAATTAGCAACATCTGTCTGTTGTTAGTCCTAATATCAGCTACACTGGATTTGGCTGTATAACAAACTGCCACTTTATTGATATGTTAGTAAAATAGCACAAACAGCTTACATTATTCTCATGCTTCATAAAACACTGACAATTTAGTAGCACACACACAACAGGAACTCAGCACTGACCATTTCACATCTTTTGTTTGCCTTTATCCACTAACAAACACAAAACATTATCATTCTTTATTTCTTTTCCATCCCCAAAATACAGTGAAACCTTTTAAACACAGGGTGTAATTTGGAGGAGAGGCTTATGAAAGCGTGAGGGTGATTACAGCAGCTTCCAGTGCTTTCTGAAGCAAGCCAGCTTTGTTTGAACAGTAGGTTTGTTATGAACTAAACACCTGTTAAGATGCCTTGAGCAAAACATTTACTGCCAGTTATCTTCAGGGTTTGTGCATGGCTGTACGTGTGCATGTGTCTGTCAAAGATAATCTTTATTCAAGTAGAGTCTGTATCTGGCTTCAACATTACTGACTTTTATTTGGGAAACAAATGAGTTATGCTTATTCAAATTTTTTGAGAGTTTAATGAACTTTCATGTATTATTTCAGGTCCACTGCTACTTAATAATAAAAATTCAGTGTTTGAAATTAGGCCATTTTAAATGTACCCAAATCAGGACTGCCTTGATCAAATTGGGCAGTTGGCAATCCTAAAATAGGCACTCTTGTCTTCTTCTGGACATGCAAGGCTGCTCTGGGATTTGTTTGTTTGCCTTAGTTCAGGATTCAGGTTGGGGCGGGAGGGAGAATTGTTTTATGTATTAATTACATTGTTTGAAAGAGTGACTTAATGCCAGTTAATTTAAAAATGATCAGTGAAAGATCTCATTAACTGCTGCAAATTGTCATCCTTCAAACTGTTAATGATGATACAAATTAATAACCGCTTGAGAGAAGATGGAAACTGAAACACAAGAAAAATCTTTGCTTGCATATAGAACCTGTCAGCTGTCATTATTGGTCTCACACCAGAAATGATGAGGTCCCAGATTGCTGCAGTCTGCAGCACCGTCAGAGTCTGCTGAGACTGTGCCCATCTCGCTCCAACTGCAAGGCTGTAACTTAATTCTGGATGTGAAGGCTGGGCCTGGATTAGGGACATGTTTGACTTCCCCACTGCTGTATTACAAAAGGTGTGAATTTTTCTTCTCATGGACCCCGTAGTTCACAAACACAAAGGATGGATTGGCCAGGAGAAGTGGCTGGCTAATGAACATAACCCTATGGCTGCATTTGCAGTTATTTTGGCACTAATGTGGTCTAGTAACAGATGCAACTGTAATTTGTGACTCATTTGCTACCCCATTACTGCTTAATGAAATCTAACATATCACATTAACAATACGGATAAACACTCATTCTTGATATGTGGCATTTGGCTGTTTTCATTACCACTGTAATTAACACTTGAAATATTATTTCAATAAATATTTAAGGTGCTTTAAAATGAGTCGTAGTAATCATGACACAGAGACAGAAAACATAAAGCAAATGTGTGGCTTCTAAGCCTGAATGTGCTCTAGGATTACACTCTTAAGGCATTATTTACAGAAATAAAATGGGATTCTAGCACAGCAGTGCTCAGGCCCAAAATAATACCGAGAAAGCTACATTCATGTTAATGCAAAACCACTATAATTAAATACATTGTAATGCAGTAATTGCAAAGTAAGGTTCACGCTTTAATACCAACAGTAACACTTAATCATATTTTTATTCCTTGTTCAAGCAAAAAGGTTCAATGAAATCAGTATTATTATAGTACATTTGAACCTCTCTTTACTTGACATATTTATAAGATATTAGTAATTATAAGAACTGGATCTTTTTTGCTCATCTAACAGAATAATTCTAGGACAGCTGTAGAAATACATAACACAGCTAGATAATAATACAATCTCTTACTTAGAAAAGTAGCATTCATCTTAATACTTATAGCTTACTACAAATGGGAGAGGAAATTGATTAACACCTTAACATTTTTAAATCTGAATTTAATTCTAACTGTATAATTTATCCAAATATGTATATATCTTAAAAAAAAAAAAAACAAAAAAAAACCAAAACCAAAACAAAACAAAACGAAAAAAAACATAAAACAGACCTAAGACTGAGGATAAAATAGATATAATCTAAGAAGAAAGAAAGCCCCTTAGTGAAGTAGCCTTAAATCCAAATCACTGGGCTATTCAGTCTGTAAAAAGAGCCTGAATAGTATGCAATTTGGGACTCCAGAAAGGTGCTGTTATGACCCAAAGATGGTATAACATTTGTGAGATTTATCTTACCAATCACATTTTTTAAAGTTATTAACTTTTCAAATATTTATATCTTACATATATATTAAAAAAAACCTGTGTGCATGGTTAAATGCCATCTGTACTGAAATGTTCAAAACATTTGTTCCTTTTGATAAAAATGCAAATCTGGAGAACTGTTGTATCAACATATAACAGCCAATGTCTGACACGGTGAATTATCACAGCTGGAATTAAATTGTCTCTGAACAGCTGCTGGCAGCAGAGCTTTCATCAATGTTTGATTCAAATGTAGGAAAGAAATTCTACAGAAAGAAACATCATGTTGTCATTACAGATGGGGTTTGTGTTCATTATCACAAATAACACTGGAGCTAGTGCCAAACAATATTCCCTTATCTAAGCAGTCTTGCTGGGTAAAAAGATATGGTGACCATTGTATAAATGATTCATAAAACCCTACCCCTTAATTCTAACCTTCATATTTATTGTTACACCTTTCTGCTTATTTTCTCTGAGATCACTGTTTCAGACGTGGACAGGAATACCTGTGACTGAATTCCTCCTTACAATATGAAAATCAGGTCTGCCTGGTTTTCTACCCTTTCCTCATGTTGGGAAGATCATTACCCTATATAAACAGTTCTTGTTCTCCACATTGCTGCGCGCATACTAGACAGTGCATCTTGCACTTTCCATTCTTTCCTTTGGAGTAAGAGCTTGGGTTTCAAGGATGAGCAAAGGCAGTTTCTGTCTGGACTTGGGGTCAGGATTAATGTGTTGGTGGTCTTTTAACCGGCTGTAAGGTGGCCCCACCTAGCAGATACATGGAGCCTGGAGCTGCCACACTTTCTCCTGTTTCCACTCTCAAAGGCAGTGATCAAATACATCATCTCCACAACCCAGCCAGCCTCTACTAACCCAGCCTCTGGGTTTATTCTGGACCCTGGATTCAAAAGATTCCTTGATGCAGCACATACACTTCAGGCAACAGAGCTGGCTTTGGTTTTCTATCTCATATGAGTATTAAGAACCCAAATTAAACCATTTGTATCTATAACAAAAATTAGAACATTAGCTAGTAATGACTACTACTAAGCTTGCTTTCAAAGTGTACACCTACTGTGCTTTTTATTTGTTTCCTTCTGTTCATAATTTTTTTCCATACATAAAGCAGATTTGTTTCTATTGACATGCTATGTAAGTAACAGCCTTATGGACAGCTAAATTGACTAGCAATGGAGAGCTGTCAGGTTATTTTCTTTCTCATTAAAGTCTTTATTTTGTGCTCCATAAAACACACAGAAATTCGGCACTTCACTCTTCATCCATTCAAAGTCTGTTAAATTATCACAGCAAACAGCAGAATATGAGCATAGATAAAAAATAAAAACATCTACCTCATTTGCAGCAAGAAATGCATTATTTGCCTCTGCCATGTTCATGTAGTTGTTATTGTTTCCAAACTGAAAGAAAAATAAATATTTGGATTTAATGTATGCCATGACAAACTTTTCTTTACCCCATCACTGGCATAGAAAAGGTTGGGGGAAGAAAAAAAAACCAACAAAATCAAAACAACAAACAGATAAGATGTAATTTTGCAGATGTTCTTTGAAGTCAGAACTTGACTGGATTCAACATCATCACTATCATTATTATTATTATTGTTATTACATACTCTGCATGCCCCAGTCTGTAAAAGGAAGATATTAATGTGTATCTCTCCAACTCTTTTTGCCCATGCAGCAAAGCCACCCCAGAGACCTAAAGGTGACTTTGGAAATTAAGACTCCATTAGAAAGAGAGTCCCAGGAAAGACGCTTCTACTCTACTACATCTTTTCTGATGCACATTAAATATTTCTGTCAGTGATTCTGACCTGGAGGATTGCTGCAGCCAGAAGGAGCTGCTGTATTACTACTCCAAGTAGATCTGGTTTGAAAGAGCTGAAGACCAGTAAGGGGAAGAATGAGAATCCGCTATGCTGTTCCTGAAGTCCCATTCTTTCCACAAAATTGAAAAGTCAAACAACCCCCCTTTGTTTATCTTTCACTTTAGTGAAGCTCCCCGTCTCCCAGTGAACATTAACACCAGAAGATTTTGCAAATCAGAGAAACTGACATCCAGACCCCGAGATGTGCCCAGTGCCCACTTGCTCCCATTGAGGTGCAACTCTCATGCCACATGCCAGTGATCAGAAGGGATTTCCTTCAGTGCCACAGTAATTTTCCTCCAAATTCTCAAGTATGAACATTTGTTGAGGAAGATGAGTACCTTTACTTCCAGAGACGGAACACAGAAAAGAAAAATTATCAGCATAACACTGTGCCTTATGCCCTTGAACAGCACTTCCAAAGGCATGTAGGCTGGTAACCAGTCCTGCACATGTTCCCAGAGGAGGGAGGCATCCACAGTCTTTGCTTCAAGGAACAGACACCAGGCATGTCACGCACCTCCAGTAAAACAGGCTTTCACAATTGCACATTGCTACTACCAGGCACAGAGCACAGGGCAAGGTAGAGTGCTAAGCGAGGAAAGAGCCCCTGTGCTGTCCCTAACACATCGCTGCTGCTAAAGCCACACTGAGCATCCCTCTTCTAACTCCCATTTTCGAGTTTGGTAAAACAGATTTTTTTAGGAAGGCTTTGTTTTATCTTATCTTGCCAGACCTTGGTGGACCTGAACCCCTCCTCAGCCCCACAACAGCAAACACTCACAAAAGCAGCATAAGCTGTGCGACCAGCACGTGAAGATGGGTGACCATGCACTTGCACAGATTGCTCTTTCCAAGCAGGGAACTCTGTTGTGCTTTCAGAGTAGCTGAACCTGGCCTGAAAGGAAAACCACTTTGCTTCAGCTCAATTTGCCACAGCTGCACTTGGTGCCTGACTGTTTTTAGCAGTGAAATGTTTCAGACTCCCCAGTTTCTCACTGGAGGGACCAGTGATCCTTTCAAGAAAGGCTCTTTCCCTGAAAACTCAAACATCCACTTCCGCCAATAAGACAAAATGAAAAGGAGATTT
>VZTI01001048.1:3265841-3310604 GCA_013397865.1 Struthidea cinerea | reverse complement strand
AAAAAAAGAAAGAAAAAGAATTGGAGCCTTGTGTACCTGATGAATTGTCAGATTGACTAAACAGGACATCAACAAAATTAGGAGACACTCATAAGGGAGGGAAGGAATACAAGATGAGATCCCTCATTCTGAAGCAACAAATTCCATTTGTGTACTTATCATTCTGAATCTTTCAACCTATAACACATGTTAAGCAACAGAGGCCTTAGCACAATATGTAGGCTGCCTCATAGCTATTAAAACTCTGTTATCCCCAGCTATGCAGATACTCAAGTAATGTCATCCATTTTTTAAAAGCCCAGATGTCACCCATGTTTGGAGCTTAAAAATTTCAAGTAAAATTGCACATTCAAATGACTGTTTTGGCACATACGGATGTGTGTGTGGATTTGTTGCACAAAGACACTACTTCAGCTCAACAGTGCGATCGACAAGATAGAATTTTTCATGTCAGTTAGAGGCAAACTAAGAATGATTTACATGAAAAACTCAAATGGCTCGAATAGAGCTGTTCTTTCTACAGTAACAAAAAAAAAATCAAGTTTTCAAAGGATATCTAAGGGCAAAGGTACACTAGGCAAGTATTACACTAACACTGGTTAAATAAGTGGGGACAAAACCTACCCTACTTTAATGACCTTAGCATCCTAAGGGCTCCAGTGCCTCAAAACAGAACTGTGGCTGACTTTTACATTGAAGAGTAAAATTCTACATCGCTTTGATGTACATGTATTGCTCACACCACAGCTACTGCTTTCTGATTGCCAGGTGGTTTTCTTCCTTTTTGTTTTATTAAAGTAAAACAAAGGGAAGAGTGACAATTAAATTTTCCATTTTATTAAGGCTGTGGAAGCAAATGATATAACAAGGAATGTCAAAGCCAAAAGTTACAGGTACATATCCTTCAAGTCATTCTGTTCTTAGGCTATAATATTTAAGACCCTATTGTGTATGACTCAGGCACTGATGTCAGAAACTGGAATATTTCAGCTTTTATTAGTATGGATCACAACTAATATTCTTTACATTTATTTTTTGTCTCTGAACTAGAAATCCATTGAAGGCACATAACAATTATCAGTGAGTATTTCTAAGATTAAACTTCCATATTATCTAATGGTACCTAAAACAACAAAAGAAAATAAAATGGTTATTATCTTAAGGACCTAAACAATTCAAAAAACAAATTAAGCTTAGAGTGAAATAAGAACTGGGTTAGAAATCCTCTTCTGAACAGTTAGTCTGCGAATGTAATTACTGAAGAAACTACAGCTAATCAGCTGTGAATTGTATCCATTAATTAGTATTTGCCCTGGAGAAATGAGAAAAATCAGTAACAATGTTAACACTGCAATGCACTGATGAGTACTGAAACACAGGGCCCTCAGCATTTAGTCAAGCAGGTGGCTCCAATGGTCCAAGTAATTTAAAAAGCTCTCACCTGAAGTGCAGAGCAGGAATTACAAAGCACTTCTTGCATATCTTTGTATCTATATAAGGCTATAATTAATGGCTTTTAATTTAGAAACACTTTGTGATCAGCTGGGAACAGTTATAAATCATTCTAAATAGAACAACGGGTTGTTGCCTATTTTAGGAAAATAATTTTTGTGAAAAGACTCTTGTTGTAGGCAATATTTTTCTCCATTTATTTTCTTAAGGATCCCTTGCTCTGACCCTCATAAACAGCTCAGAGCATTGGTATAGTTGACAGGAGGGATTCAAATTAAAGGGGAGACCCAGCAATTTGGCTTGCCCAGGTAGACTCCGAGGCTTGCACCTGTTGGGTTTCCTGGGGCAGAAGAAGAGTACAATGCAGCACCTAGGCCAGCTATGTCTGTTTTGGGATGGCGCTGGGATGCTTTGCAAAGAACTTTGCCAGAGCAATTAGCAAGGTTTTGCATAAACCTTTTCATGTAAAGATCTCAGAGCACTCTTGCTCTATAACTAGGAAAGAATAAAAAGTCTCCAGCTTCCTTTGGCAATACACACCATTGCATTACAAAGTACAGTTTGTTTTCTTTGGTTTCAGGAGTTCAAACTCTCTCTTCAGTTCTGATGAACACATTAAGTGGGAGTAGCCAGCTGACTGCCACCACCAACCCGTGGAAACCACGCGCATCTGCCCACTTCAGGAAATGAACTGCACACAAACAAAGCCTCTTCTGAACCTGATGTGAATCACAGCTTCCATTCTTCATGCAAATCATTGCATTAAAACTATGACAGCTCCTCTATCTACTCTTGTATCTACTATGTTGGAAAGGCACCTGAGTCTTGGCCCTGCTGAAATCCCTCTGGACAGGCATGAAGACTGGAATGAGACTGGATACTTGGTTTACTAACACCTTGTATAACGCATGTCCAGAAAACTAATTCATTCTAAAATAGCTGGTAGAAGCTCTTCTCTTCTCTTTGACTACCAAACCTGAAGCCAAACACCTGGTCTTATCCAGCTTCTCTAGCAAGGGCATATATTTGCAATGCAAAGGGAAAAATTCAGGTCCTCTCCTTCCTCAGCACAAGCCCTAATGCAGACCAAATCAACTCCTGCCCAGCTTTGGGGATATAAAAACTGTATCACTGCCACACTTCTACAAAGTGCATGTTTTCTTAGACCAGACTTCTGGGGCCAAATGTTAGTATCTCTGTAAATCAAGGGATAAGCCACTTGGAATTGGCGCAGCACAATGCTACTTGGGTTTCCAAACTACCCTTTCTACTCACCAGATCTTAAAAATTGGTTGGTTATGAAAGCTGAGACTAATGAGCAGTTGTTTTAAGGCAGAAGTCTGATATGATGAACACCACAGAAAACCCTGGGTAGCCTGGGATAAAAATCAGTGATTAAATGTCCACTGAGTCTGAATTCCTACAAAAAAACCTTCAGAAAATCTCAAATGTTGAATTGTGGCCACTCTCTGGGCTCTTTGGGAGCTGTGATTGACTCTTCGTAGCAAGAGATAAAACAAGCAGAAGAGAACTTTACACCACAAAACCACAGTAGTTCTAAAAAAAGCTTTAAAAGTAAAGCAAATAACATTTGAAGGTGTTATGGACCCACACACTAACATTCAAACCTATAAAAGTTAATCAGAATTTTGCTACTGATTTTAATGGAGAAATCATTTTACTTACAATGTTCAGTCATTAGTATTTTTTATAACCTGTCTTTAAATCAACTGGCTTGTGGTGCAATTCTAATCTGAAAAACATGAGAACTCACATCCAACTATTTATTGCCTCAAGAGGTCAAATACAGAAATACATAAGCAACTTAAAACCAGACATAAAGGAGCCCAGACTTTTAGCTGAGCAACTCAACAGAACAAAAATGGATGTTTAAAATACTAGTATTTTTACACTCAAAAAGAAAATTTCATTCAGCAGGAAAACTTGTTAAATATTCCAAATAATTATTTTTACAATACTGCTGTTTAATAGTGCAACCCCAAGGAAGAACCACCATTGGAAAGGTTATTGTTCCAGCACAGGATAACAGCAAAATCATGAAATGTGAATAAATGTCCCAGATGAAAAACTTAAAAAATAGATATCCAGAACAGGAATGAAACACATTTTATCATCTACTCATAGCTAATCCATCAATTTAAATTTTGTTTAAAAGGTATAACTGCAATTCTATACTCAAAGACTACATATCATATATCTGAGAATAAATTAAAAATTAATAGTTATGACAGAATCTACTCACTGCTGCTTTTTTTTTTTTAAAGAAAACCTTATCCCAACCCTTACTGGAAAACAGAATTCAGACTTAATTATCATTACACTAGCAGCCCTTTCGTAATTATTGTTTAGTCAAAATACACATTTCAAGTTTCTCGAGATAGTATTTCTAGTAAAAATTCTCACTGCCTGCAGAACAAGCTCTAAATCACTTCTGTCAAAGCACTACACATCCACTTATGTATGTATTTTAGGCAGTTACACATCCAAATTCTATTATTTCTGATGCCAATTTGCTGCCAATGGAAAATGGCACCCTCAACTGATCACGCTTCCAGTATTTCTGCAGTAAAATTAGAACCCATTTTTTTTTAAATATAGCCATTAATAAAATCATTCTTTTATGGTGTGAGCATACTTGCAGTTTTCATATAGAGAAACAGCTACTTGCACAAATATATATTATGGCAAGAATCTCAGTTTTGTCTTCATATTTGGCAAACTAATTCCTCTGAGGTTACACTACCCTTATGAGTAAAATGAAAGATAACAATCCCAAAAGATGTAATTACAGACCAAAACTAAATTACTTTGCAGGTCTAAGTACTGTATCTTAATAATTTCACCAGAGAACATCTTCACTGCATTTGGGCAGATTTGATTTTGCTGCCTGACCAATAATTACAGCTCTGGCAAATACAATGTCTGATAAGGACATCAATTAAGAATGAGCATTGTGTTATTTAAAAAAAAAAAAAAAAAAATCATCATGTTCACAGCCTGTCTGATTGAATGAAATGCCAAATTAAATTAATGGAGATTGCTAAGTCTAGCTGGCTGGTGGGGAACCATGCAGAAAGTGGGACAGCATAGACAATAAACTGTCTGTAATTAAAAGATGAGAAGCTGGACTAATGCTACTTCAGCCTGATTATTCCAAACAAAACAATATACACTAAAATTATTCTGGCAACAGAAGTAGAAGGAGTGGGAGGAGGGCTGGGACAGGGGACTTCATTTTTCTTTTTTTTTTTTAAGTAGTATTAACTATCACCATCTACGAACAGCAGCGTCCTCAGCAGATGTATTAAATTAAATACTGGGGGATTCTCATCAAAAAACACAATTTATTTTCTCAATGAACATAAAAAAAACATACAAGAATTTTTCAATCCTTTCTGTTCTAGATGGATATCCAGCTAATCTCTGTAGAGGCTTTATTCCTAAGTTATGATATGTTTGTAGTAGGAGCAGAGTTCTTTCCTGGAGGAGCAAGTCATTCATGGAAGGTTCAATACTTCAGAAGCAGTAGATGGTATCCATATTATTTTATAAAATACAAGTATTCTATTTTGATTTTGCTACTAGAAACAATGAGACAGATTGTTGTTTACAGATGCCACACCAGCAAAGTTGTAAGGGATTCATACCG
The DNA here is from genome assembly GCA_013397865.1 of Struthidea cinerea. Taxonomy (NCBI): domain Eukaryota; kingdom Metazoa; phylum Chordata; class Aves; order Passeriformes; family Corcoracidae; genus Struthidea; species Struthidea cinerea. The sequence continues at coordinate 3,305,482 of VZTI01001048.1, read as the reverse complement.
TTGTAAGTGAACAAAGCATTGTTTTAAACCTTGGAAATGAAGAAGAAATTTTATCTCAGGATGAATGCAAAATGGTAGCCTTGATTTTGACACCACATCATTATCCACAGAAATTCTGGGACTCACTCCTCTGGCAGGATGCCAATGTTTTCGAAGGTGTGTGTTGGCCAGCACCAGAAGTATTATTCACCACAGACTACAGCAGCTCTCGGAGGTTATGGGTTGAGTGACTGAGCATAAAGGAGATGGAGAGTTGGACCAGATGCAGACATTTGGGTCAGCCTCTGAGCACACGTCAGGAAGCACATTAGGTATCCCAGCTCCATCTAAGAGAAACCTGCTGTCTGTGTGTGCACAAGGGTAGGGATACGTGCACAGAGACAACGTTCTGTCAGCAGAAGATAACGTTTCGGAAGACTTTCATGGAATACTGGACCACTAGGTAACGTGTACTATAAGTGTATAGTATACTTGAGACTTTCTCTTCATATTTTTAGAAGAGATTTAAGATTAGTGATTATTATAGAATAGTACAATAGCAATCAGCTTTTTGAGACAGAACACAGTGTTTTCTTATTTTCGGTAATTCATGTCCTCTGGAGGTGGGTTCATTTCCTGCTAGGTTCTGCCTACAAATTTGCTAGGACATGTCTTCAAGGACTTGTAAAAAGCCACCCAGGAAGTGTCAGCCTCGGCAACCTCGGCCACCAGAACCTGCTACACAACAGTTATTTCTCTCCATTTCTTCCCCTTCAGGATTCTCTATCACACCTTATCAGGATCCTGCAATAACCTGGAGGAAATGGAGGCCCTGTTGAAAACTAAAGGAGTTCCTATAGGGGATTTCATGCCAGAAAGCCGAATTTGCTTACAACCACATCACTGATGAGCAACAAGCCAACAGACAGGAGCACAAAACTTCAAAGTATAAAGCACCCAGCTTTGCTGTCACATTCTCAATCCTGAATTTTAGGCAAATGAATAATCTCGTTAGTGGTTCATTAATTACTGAATCTGTTCATAAATATGTGTACAATCATACATGTGACAGTCTTTTGATATTTAAAATTTTAAAGCTTTTAATGCAGGGGACCATTTAGATTCCAATTTTTGAGTCTCAAACATGTGACACATTAATTGTTATATATATCCTTACATAAGTGAGGCTATGCCTGTATATATGTGTACACATACACACTCTCTGACTCTGCTTAGAGCCAAAAAAAATCTCAGTGGGATAAAATACTTGAGCAAGATCCGAAAGAAAAATAGACATTTATATTTTATTCATATAGCCTCAATATCCATCAGACACACTGTTTGCAGATAGCACAGATTTAAAAGTTTTGGAAAAGCAATTAGAATGGAAACATTTGAAGTTACTTTAAAAGCTTTCACCCAAGCAAATAAAAACTTTGACAATAACAATAAAAAGCACTGACAATTTCTGTGATTCCAGCCAAACTCTTTAATATGAACTCCTTCAGTGAATTCCACAGCCAAAAGCTGTAACTGAATGATATTTTGCAAAGTATGATACTGAACGAGCCTTAGGAACAGTAGTGAAAGGAATATTTAATGGTCTCATGTGAGACATTTTCAGATCTCTTAAGAAGGACACATTCTCTAAATGTTTTTATACGCAAGAAGTAACTTTGTATGAATATGCAGAGTTTTATTCTGCTGACTGACAGTCAAGGCAATTCAATATATGCCAGACTTTTAATGCTACTTTTTCCATATTTAAATGCCTGCAAGGTCGTTCAAAGAGCAGCCCTGGTCCTAATATTTATACAAGATTAAGGTGTTATAAAATTAGTCTGAATCTTGAAAGTGTTCTCCAAGACAAACATACCAACAATTTTGCTGTTACATGTTCAAAGAGTTTCAATTTACTATTTTGACTCTTTGTAGACAAGAATGTCTGTCCACAGTCTGTGGAGCTGTGCCTTCAAAGATAATAAAACAGACACTCAAACACAGATTCTGGGTATATCTCTGTGTCCTCCTACATATGCTAAGACTACTTCTCCTCTGTACAAGGCTAATGCAAATATCAAACTTAGACCAACCCATCGAGTTTCACGTTAAAAAGGCTCTACAAGATCTACAGATGTTTCTTCACATAGTTCTGAAGTACATTCCCTACCATCACACCCTGGTGTTGCCTGAAGCTTGAAACACAGAAAGAGACCAGATGTTAAGATATTCAGTTACAAAGCCAAGGAGAGGCCACTGTAGTTTAAGTCTTTGTTTAAAAATGCATGAATATTTAAATAACGTGTTTTCTTGCTTTGCTTTCTAACCTAGATATGTTTGCAGTGATGAACTACGAAATTATTTTCACAACCACTCTCATGAGTACATACTTGTTGCTGCAATAAACCAGATTAGACATAAATGTCATGGAAGGAAAATATTGCTAAAATGCAAAAAGAACTTACTTATATTGCTCCTGTTTGTATGTGTTTTTCTACAACTTTGTGGCAATTCTGATTCCACATGAGCAAAGGACTTCTCACACATGCGGTTTTCACCTCGCCCATTTGGTGTATGTAATTTATGAGTTACATTACTCTAAACAGCTGAAATTCTACATAAGATTTCATTTCTGATGACATCTGAGGACGTATGGCTGTTAAAATATGCTCTTTTTACACAACTGCTCTAAAGAATGACGCAAGGGTAAAGCAAAATGGATCCTTTTCCATGGTCCTGTGAGAAGATGCAAATGTCTGTGAGAAGATGCGAATGTCTCTTTTCTCCATGATATTTACCAAACAAAGATCAACAGCCTCTCAGAATGGCCTCCAACACACCACAAAATCATTTGAAAAAAAGACCCAAACCAAATCTGTGGACCTGATTCTGGGGCTGTCCCTCCAATCTGGTTCCCCAGCCCTGCACAGGTTGTGGCAGGAGCACCGATGACATGGAGCACTGGTGCCATGGCTGGAGCCACTGCCTCATGCCTAGCTCATGGACAGGAGTCCTCCAGCACCCCCGGGACCTGAGAGCCAGCAAGGTCCTGAGAGGGAGCAGCCCTAATGCACCAAGGACAGCATTAAGGGCCCTTCTTCAACTCCCCTCCTACACCTCTGAGCACCCCTTTACCCCCAACAGTTCAACTGCTGCAAGGCATATGCTTATAGGGCTTTTGGTTGGTTGGGTTTCTTCAGGAGGAACATGCATAAACACAGAACTGGTTTTGCCATATGAACATTTCTGTTTCACTTCCCTCTTTGAGGCATTAAATTCATACAATCAAGCTGTTAATCATGGCTACCACCCATTTATTTCATATAAACTGTCTAAGCATTGAACCTAAGCATTTCTTAGCATAATGACAGCATTTTATACTTAGGATCCCAAGAAATACTTTTACATCACTATATTCAAGATTACTGTAACATTTTCGCACACGAATTTAAAGTGATGTGATTATACTGCAATTGGAGCTGTAAGTAGCTTTTCTTACAATCTTATATCAAATTTCACTCCAGTGAAAATTGTAAATTCCATTCTAGACCGTGAATCAGCTCTTCCACACTAGCAAATTATATCAAGTTTTAAATGTAAAATTGATAGAGAAAGGGTAAAGCAGACATGTAGACATTTTATAATAATAATAATGGAGGATCAGTAAAGATACTTTCAGGCTAAAATCAGTACATGCATGAAATCTTAAATATCTCAACTCTCAGCCATACTGATACCATGAGTTCCTGCATTTTTAAATGAAATTAAATACTTTCCACTTTAGAAGCACTAATCATAATCAAATAGATAAATAGCATTTTTTTAATGTCTCCATTAAATCTCCTTCACCATGTGCAAAGCTGTACAAAGCAAGTCTATTGGAAAGACAGCCTGTGGGATGTAACTGCTCTTATTACATACGTACCCCAGTGAGAAACTGAGGAAAGCCACCCAGAAACGCCCCAACCCCAGCGCCAGAGGTGGTGTCAGTCACCCTCGAATGTTCCTCAGGTAACGACATTTTTCAGTTTGGAAAAATTATGTGTGTTAATGTAACGTAGATTACAGATGTATTTTGTAAATAGGCTCATAACACACCACTTCCTCCTGTTTCTTTATTTTACATCAACCTGAAACCTGGAGGATTTCTCCACTATTTTTAGTTGGGGCATGATTACAAGTCCCATAGCAGGGAGGCCTCTGGAGAGTCTTCAGCAACATCTGACTTTATTTAAACATGCAAGATGGAATTGGATGCAATGCTCTGAAATAACAGTACAGAAAAATTAAATTTAAGAGTAGAATAATCCCTCATGGTGGTTTGTATTCCTAATTTATGCCACAGAGACTAATCAAGCTTAATTTATCTATCTTTAGCTTCCCACTGTTTCATTCCAACCTAAAGGCAACATTTTGGGCAGCAGAAACTTTATTTTGTAGGTGAGTAACCTACTTTAATTGCATTTTTATCCATTACTACAGTCTAGCATTTTCTTCACTTAATTGGGTCACAGTATTTCTTCTTGAAAGTGGGCACAGAAATTACTTCTGATATTGATTGCAGCCCCTGAGGTTCAGCTGAGACTTGAGGACACACAAAGGGCACACAGGAAATTCCATTTATGACAAATGAAATGAATAAAGTTTCAGTCAAACCTTCATATTAGGAAAATCCTGACATTAAAATATGGAGATTCTCTATTAAGCATCTCACACATGCAGGGCTGGAAATGCCTGGCACCATCATAAAATCAGGCCTCGCAAGTCTTCAGGTGATCTTCAGCATTGGTGTGTCAAAATACTAATGAGTAATTAGTGTTAGAATTAAGTGCATATTAAAAAGCACACCAGTAATTCCTTCTCATAATTTTCAGATATCATAGAAAAAACAAAGTTTTTGAATATAAAACTAAAAATGGTAATAAAACCTCACTTGAACAGTCAAGTACTACCCTTCATGTCTTGATGTAAGCAAGCATGAGCTTTGATACGTGCAAATTCTTGCGTTTCTTTTCTTGAAGTATGAGAGACACCAGATCTTAGTGGCATTTCTGCTGCCAAGCTGTTCCACAGCTCACAACTCACACTCTGAATATATTCTCCTACTTTAGTGGACTGAGATAATTCAGTCTCATGCTATTCATATCAAAGATGTGCAAGAAGTTGAATACTTCTTAGTTGAATTTAAAATGATCAGATGTAGCTTTAGCATGACTTCAAAGTAGATGCATGAATTGTAATCATAATCAATAGATGTATAAAAGCTGTAATCTCTTCATGAACTTTCTTTGTCTTAATGTTCAGCAAGATATTCCTAGCAATACCTGTTAATTCCAACCCAGATTCATAATTGGAGGTCAAATGGGGAGAGTCACAAGCTTATATCCATGCAGCACTCTTTTTCCTTGTCAGCTGATGACATGACCTGAGCTCTACCAAAAACATTTCTTTGGGTGTCTCTGAGATAGTATTTTTGATACAGAAACCACTCTGAAAGAACCAAATAATACTTTGCACCATAACCACGTGCTTCTGGCAGGCAGATGCCTGCTACAACAAGCTGCAAGCTCCTGGGAATTCTCTCAATTTTATTTTATTTCTTGAGCCTTACCATTCCATCCCACTTTTAAAATGGAAAATTCCTCAGAGATCAGAAACCTTTGGGCAGCAGAAGTGAGTCCTGGAGTCAGGGCAAAATCCTGTATATTCAGGGTTTTGTTTCCCAAATACCCAGGGCTACAGCTGTTTCATTACTATATTATATTTTGGCTCACACAATAACTTTAGCCAAGTTTTACAGCACAGACATATTATGCTTCTGTGATATCAGAGTTGCATGAGGGCTCAGAACTGCAAATCCCACATCCAGTTCGGGTGAGCCAGTGAAATGATGCAAAACCATGCAGTGGAGCACAAAACATCCAAATTGCTCTGCCTGTTCACAGCAAGAACAAATCACAGGAAACCCATTCGGTTGGTTGCTTCACCTGCCAAACTGGCGTGATTTTGCTCTACCATAAAGTTTCTCAGTCACTTTTTCTACCTGAATCGGGAAACACTGCACACTGTTAGTGTGAATGCAATGGAGAAGGCAGGAACAGGGCACAAGCACCTGATGTTCTGGCAGCTTTTTGCCACCAAAAGAGGAATATACTAACAAAGGGTGGGAACATAATGCCAGTAAAAAAATAAAAGGTATTATGAATAATTGCTTTCTCTTCATTTGTACAAGCATCTAGAACAGTTTCTGATAATATTTTATTGTCCGGTGATTTTAGATTTAGAAAACCCCAAAACCAAGCCATCCTCACACTAATGATTTTGCCTGTAATTGCTTGCCTGATCTGCCCTGGAATTATAGCAGTGTTCCAGTGAAAGAGATTTCCTCTGTTAATCAAAACAAAGTTGCTCAACTGTATTTTCAAAACTGGTGAAGAACAATAAATGTATTTTAATGGAAGAAATGAGTTGTCAAATACAATATACATAGTCTGGTCTGTAGCGGAACAGTTGCCCTTGTCCGAGCTCACACACATCCATGGGAAATTCTGGGTAACATGCTGTGATGACCCTTCACACATTTCCATGTGGGACCTTCCTTAGCACCTTCCTGAAACCACCAAGGACAATTCCAAGTGACACAGGAAGCTCTTCAGTGCTGTAACCTCACCTTCGTCCAACCTTACAGACAAAGCACTGATTGTAAGAAAAGCCTCTCATCAAATCAAAATTCAAAAAATAATTTGTATAAGAATTACCTAGGAAAAACAGAAACCTGCTGTGGTATTTACCAGGGAGAAAAACACAGAAGGGTTATTTGCCAACATAAATCAGGCTACGCCATTTGATTCAGATGGTGGTGCTGGTTGTGTGCCATATTCCACTAAATGGTATATCAGCTGTAGCTAAAATAACTACTATAAAAAAATAAAAGGGTTATCAATTTTCAGGTCAACATATATCATCTTCTGAGACAAGGAAAAAGGTTTTGTCATGTTGTTACCCCATGCATATGTGAAGGGGGGACTAAAGAGTATAAACTCTTCACCACTCTCCACTGTAAATCCTCTTTCTAGTGTTCACTCTTCCTATGTTTTCCTTCATAAACATAAATTTAGGCAAATTCAGTCCCCTTTCCAGTCTCTTCCTCCCCTCAGAAGCACAACCCGTGCTACTGGCTCAGTAATCTCTGTTTGCTTCAAAGATATGGAATGGTGTTCAGCTTGTGAGTATCACAGCCCCTCAACCTCATTAATAGATTTTTTTATTATCAAAATCCTAAAGTGACAATTTTACACACTCCCCACACCAGAAGTTCCCAGGTCATCTAAAGAGTCATCAACATTTAGAACGGTCGTCATCATCAACAACGACGGAGATTCACAGCATTTCCCGCTTCCAAAAAAAGTTGTATGCCATATAACAAGAAAATGGTTACATCAGCAGCAATGGGAACCAAACTAAAAGGCACTCCAGTGACTCAAAGTCCTGATGTCAGCACTGCCACCAGCAGAAATGATGCTAAGTGACCTCAAGTCCCAGAGAATATCTTAGCATACATCACGCTTCAAACCTCCACCCTCTTGCTTATTTCATTATTTGCTCCATAATTCGGTACACCTTTGCTTATGCTGATACAACTTTTCTCAGGTCCCACTGCAAAAAATGAAACACAGAATTTGGGGAGGTAAATGCAATTAAAGATTCTTTTTCACCTGGGGCAGAAATGAAGAGTAGATGAAAGAACACCTTGAACTAACACCAGTGACAAACATGGCACACTGTGAAACCACACATTTTTTTACCAATAGAAATGGTCAAATTTTAAGTATTCATCTCACTTCTTACAGGGGACTTTTTTAAAAAAGTCAGCTTTTACACCGAAGCTGAATCATTGGAGAGATGGCCTGGGAGGGACATGCTGGACATGTACAAATCTGACTTACTCACTGAAGTACATCATAGATTCTGTGTAAAACTGAGCCCTGACTAAGGAAAAAGAAATGCACATGACCTAATGGAAGCAGTGATTATTAAGATTTATATAACCTCTAGATAAAATTATACTTTGCTGTCATGCACTAGCAAGAAGCTTACAGGACAGAAGCAGGATTAGTTCAGGACAAGGGAAATTATTCATATAATAGTTAAAGCTTAAGACAAAAGATCTGGCTTATATCACGTTTATGTTTCAGATAAGAGACGGCATTATAACAGGTTACAGTTGCAAAAATAATTTTGATTGGCATATCATTTATACTAACTACTGCTTGGAACCCACCCAGAATATGCCGCATACCATAAACTGTTAGGAAATATATCTGTGTATTGTTCAATATTTACAATGTGCTTTATTTTGTAAATATAAGACCTGGCAGAAAAATGTAGAGTATTAAAAATAGTTCTGCTTCAAAAGAATGCCCCTGTTTCCTATAAAAAGAAGTATTCCACTAACAGTAGTTTATAATTTTGTTCAAAAATGTTCACAGCAGAGCTAAATAAACTTTCAATGAGGAAAATTTGATTGCTTTGTTCAGCTGCTCAAACAGATTTCTATCTCTACTTATTTGCATATTTCTGAATATTCTCTTTCAGGCCCACACCATTTTTGTTCGCAAAATCAATTTTCTGTTGGACAAAAAGTGAGATTTGCTCTAAAGATTTTAAGCTTTTAAATAAACATGAACTGAATGGTGTAAAGAGCTCTCCTTTTAAGAAAAGATTCTTGCTGTTTGGAAAGAAAAGAATTCTTTGCATTCACAGGTATCAATTGACAGCAACAGATTTTTACATGAAGAGAGAAAAAATATACAAGGGCAAAACAAGGAGAGCTGCAACGTAATTATGTAGCTGTAACACAGACTGATGCTAAGTTTCATTTTTAAAGAACACACGTCCATATACAAAACATAAAAAATATTAAACTCTGATATAAAAGCTTTATTATTTGCTTTATTATTGATTTTCCAAAGCTCAAAGAATACTCATGATTATGAAATTGTATCCTCTGCATCTGAAGAGAAGGATTGTTCTAAAATCCAACAGTTCTGCAGAATCCTCAGCAAATACCAAGCAAACACAATTTTTTCTAGGTCTGTTCAGCTCTGCTAATAGTTATTGTTTGCACAACTGTAACTAAGTACATTACCAACTAGTTGTTCAATCTATATAAATTTAAGAAACACACATTGCCAAGGAGTGACTCATATATCAGTCTATTATATGCTACAGAGCTGACTGTATTAAACAAATCACTTTCCCTACAGCTGAAGAATAGAAGCTATATACAGAGCAGAGGTTATTGTCTAATTTAAATCTTGGCTCCCTTCCCAGAGCTGTACAAGATTCCAATTTGTGGAAATGTTACTCTCTGCTACTGCCAGAAAGGCTACAGAAAATGGTATTGGGTGCCTTCCAGAAATATGTCTGCAAAATGCCAATCAACAAGTCACTAAAGATTAACAGTATGACTGTACCAAATTAATTTAAATTATAGAAACATATGGCTAGGATGTTTGCACTGCACTTAACACAACACCTGCTTCACAAACAGCTAAGTTTCCTTCCACAGTATAAAATAATATATGTCAAACACCTTGAACCCGATTCCTATAAATCGGAAAAAAAATCAGTTCATAAACAGCAACCACAGGGTACCACTATCAGCTACAAGCCACCATTTTGTAATGGTTAAATCCCTTATTTATTTTAAATTCTACACCAACCCAGACTAGGTAGTCTTTTCCCATCATAGAGAAAGTAATTAGCGACAACAGAAATTAAGAAAAAAAAGATGACAGAAATAAAAATCTTTATATTCCATTTTAGAAATCAAATATTTCAAGTTGATTTTGCTAGAATACTTCCAGACTTATTCGACTGTCCTTCGAATACAGTGTTATTGTGCCTTCTCTCTCTCTCTCTCTCCCCCTCATTGACATTCTTAAGCAAAAGCCTCTCCTGAAAGGCTCTGTAAGCTCACAGAAAGTTAAAAGATTAACAATCACAACCAAAAGTCAAATATTTTATATTTCCTCAAGGTGGTTTTTCTATTATTTTTTAAAAACTCCTCAATATATATGATCATGTCATCAAATAAATAAAAAATTTTAAAAATCTGTGGCAGTCTCAGAAATATTTACACATTAGGGTATGCCATATTTCAGCTGAAGAGGAAGGGAGCTGTTTTATGTTTCTCTCCACTGCTTTTCTATTATTGCCTAGCTAATGGAAATACATCAAACAAATGTTCTACAAGAGCAATAAATATTAAAGTTGACCTATCCATCTGGAAGAAATGAGAACAATACTGCTCACTTTTAGCCCAAATATGACACTGATAAATGAAGCTGTGAGATTCCATCACACTTTCAGCAACCTGGGCTAAGCGCCCACCACGTGATTCTTGTACCAGCAATCTTCTCCATTCATCTTCATTAGGCAGTCACTTGACCTGCCTCCTAACATCCCTGTCAGATTTGAACCTTTAGGGGGCTGCTTGTACTTTTTAACAACACACTCTAGAAGCTTTACTCCCTTTTGGAAAAAACATCAGATGAACATAAAAGAATATATGAGCCATTTCTTCTGGAGAGAGAACCATGAGATGCTCGCCATGACTAAAGCAGGAGATTGCAGCACCGAATGTGTGATGGCAGCAACAGTCGTGTCCTCACAGCCCAGAACCAAACCACAGCCTGGCAGGAAGCACAACTGGGCAAAGCCATCACCCTTTCAGCCATCGAAACACAATTACACATTCAAATCAGAATGTGTGTAACCTCCTGCCACAAATGGAATGCCTTCCACCTCCCCCCTCAAACACTGCTTGAAGAAAGCTGGAACAGGCAGCCAGAGCATCCTTTACCCAGCAGAGTAAGAATGCCTCATCACCTTAGCAGTGTTACATTACACCCCTGTTATTTTCTTTTTCAACACTAACAGCTCAAATTTGATTATTCTGTAATAGTGAAAATGAATACCAATTCAACATGAATTTGCCAGTGTAATAAAAAGCTCCTAACAGGATTTTTAGCGACTTCCTTGAAAAACTTCATAACTTTATGATCACTTAGGGAAATCAGAAAGGCTAAAAGCACCAAAAGGCATTAAGCTTTTGACATTAAAACTATCATCTCAGACATTCATGCAATTGCAATACCTTCATTAGGGTAGTTCTGCAATGTTTATCTGACAAGCATCTGATGTATTGACTCCTTTTCTATTGCATACAAGCCGCTTATCTTTCTTGTGTCAAAGAAGTCTTTAGAATTATAAATATTGTAGACTGCCATGGTAATGTAGCAATTAAAATATACCCACACGGATTTCTTTTAGGCAGTAAGTTCTTCAACCCTTTTTCATGTTGATCAGGTCTTACATGAGTGGTTCCATGCAGCTGCTAAGCACACCAGGGACTTACTCATCCAGGAAAACATTGCTGAATTCAAGTAAAGACTGCAGAATCAAACAGAAAATAGGTACTCCTGATACAGGTTTGAGATGGATTTCACTGTGATCACCAAAACATGAACAGACATGACTTTTATACAGACCAAATAGAGTCCTTTCAATGGACAGGTACTTCAGTCATGCTAAGCTGGATTTACACCACTAAAATTTTTCCTTTTCTTTTTAAAAGCAATCAAACATCTTATTCTCTGTCATAATTTCAATGGGTTCTGCAAGTATCAGAAACTTTGCTGAAAACCTGAAAATATTCCCAAAAGAATGGACAAGAAAAACTACTGGGAGACGTGCCATTTAAAATCAAGACCTCATATAGGTGTATTTATGGTAGGTACCTTTTTACTTCTTGACCAACGAACACATTACAGGGAGTAACTAATTGCTGAGAAGGGTTGTGCTTCCGTGCACAATATAAGGAATGCTTGAGTCTAAACTGGAATGCTGATCTCAGCTTCTTTGTAGTCATTATTACATGTTCCTACATCAGCATTAGAGCAATTGCACAACAACCCCTGGCAAGATGTTCACCAGGCTTTTCTGAGACACAGACAATTCACAAGAAAGCCATCAGTGGCATTAGATTTCACCTGAGCCAGTATTACATTGTATTGGTATTACCTGCCTTATCATCTGTGACTGCAAATGCTTTTATCAACACACACTGAGCCTCTCTTTGGAAAGAAAAAAACAGGATGGGCTCTCTCTTGCTTGTCTGAGATGCTGAAGATTTCAGTTGCTCTGCATCAATTCCAAGCTCAAAGTTTGTCACATTTCCTTCACTGATGACATGGCCACAGCCATTTTCTCTGAATGAACAGATTATTCTCAAGAATGAACAAATGTCTCTGTGATGACAGAGATCTTCACAAGGGATTTTCACAAGTGGGTCAGTCTCTAACTGCTGCAGAGAGTTGATTCTCAACACAAAGAGACTTGGAAAGATGAGCTTGTAGATCCAATGGTTCTCAAAATCACCCACAAGTCCATTATCTGACAATTCTCTTTGTCTGAGATTACTTCCTCCAAAAGATTAATATCAAGTTAATAATGAAACAAACTGCTCTAAATGGAGTCTCTGTTTACAGGATGACAATGACTTTTCAATATTTTACTGTAATCAGTTCCTGAAGGGGGCCTGATAGTGACAAGATTAAAACAATTGTTTTGCCAAGGTTGGGAGCTAGAAAAATCAAAACACTAAACAATGAAAAAGGGAGGCCTGAGGCAGTTTTCAAAGAACTTGTTAACAAAAACAAGTGAGAGAGATCTCAACACAGCTACCATGTATAGCAAGAGATACAACGTACATGAAAGTCTAAGGTATGCCAGGGAAGCTATCCTTAGGTCTCTGAAGACCTAAGAAAAAGAAGCATCAAATGTTAATCTGCTTTCAAGAAGCCATACATATGTATATAGGGAGAATTCCTATTTGTTGGAGCTGAGGGGGAAAAAAATCAAGCAAACAACAGATATTCCAAGAACCAGAGTCAAGGAAGTGAAGCACATTTTCATCTCTAGCTGATGTGTGCTGGGGAATGTTTCGTCTGAAGTGATGACGATGTGCTGTGATAATGTCAGCTTTACCAACACCATCATCGGTCATGCCAGAATTATTCCCTGGCTCTTGGTAATGAAGAGGCTCTTCAATTCTTCAAGACTGAGTGACACTGAAGCAACCTGTAAAAATATTTGCTAAAGACCTTCAGAAAATCAAGTAAAAGCATTCTGTATTGAGTTAGGATATGCACACATTAGCACAATATTCTAGTTGGAATTAGTCCTTCTCTGAGTAGAAACTTCAGTAAGCAGTTGTGCCTTGACCACAGGCAACTCATCTCAAATTTCATTAACTTTTTTCTAAGCTACTTTCTTAACTTTATGCAGAATGCCCCTTCAAATGCAGTTCAGTCATGAACTCTATCATTCACAATGCAGCATTGTTTGTGTAGAGTCTTTGCAGCAGGGTTATCACTACAGGTTAATGGATTTGTGTTCTGAGAAGCCATGATTAGAATAGGTGACCTGTGTTCTGCATTATACAGTGAAAAACATATCTAGCAGCATGATTGCTATCAAGTGTCAGAAGAGATACTGAGAGCTGTGTGTACAGACAGCCCTAAACTCAGATGGTTTTATTACTCCTAGGGATTGTGCAGTGGTTAAATTTGACATGTACAAATTGCTGAAGTGAAGATTTGCAAAGTAACAGTATATATCAATGCTAATGGCTTAGTTAAGAAAATGATGTGCAGGATTTCGAGCACAGCATGAATATGCATTTAAAATATTTGTGACACTTTAATGGACATTTTCATTAGCAGGGGTTATAACAATGGCAAAAATTTGAAATTTTAGACAAGGAGTGAAATTATTACAATAATTCCACAAAATTCAAAGACATAAATTCTTACTGTTGGAGAAAACATTAAAATTAAGACCCTTGAAGTCCCCTCCCAACACAGCTATTGCAATAGAAAAATCAAGAACAAATAAAGGAGTAAGTTTTCTTGTCCCTTCTGTAAAATGTTTTAAGCACTGTTCAGTACAAAGTAGTAGAAAACTTAAGCTGTCATGGCTTTTCTCTTCCTCTTTATCATTACAATACATGAGCTGACATCAAGGAGAAAAACCATAGAAAACTCATTTATACCTAAAGTGGACTATAGAGCTGCTTGCTACGCTAGCAGGGCATCAGAAGTGGTCCTTAGGAAAGCACTTAGTAGTAACTATAACATTAGAAGGAAAAAGGAGCACGTTCAAAGGAGAAGGCAAACTAATCACCTAGTGAATACTAACTTCTGTCAGAACAAACTGCACCTATGATGCAGTCTTGGACTTTCAAACCATTATGTATGCACAGCTACAGCCTTCCCTTCTTCAAAATTTGCCTTTTACACGTCGACTCTTTTAACAAATACAGTGATACTGCATTATGACACTGAACCCAATCAGTTATGAAATGTGCATCAATAAAAAAAGCTTGCAAGGAAAGACTTCAATGGACACATTCACAATTTAAGCACTTTCATAGCATTGTGCCTAGAAAGTCATTGACTTTCATAAGAGCTATACCTAGCATGTTTCCAGATCCTGCAACGGAAAGAATTCTTTCCAAGTTTTATGTTCAGTGTGCTTGGAACAACCTGGGCTGTGAGGAAGAGAGAATTCAGCCCATCTGCATCACGCTCATTCACAGGTATGGCTTAGAGAAGCCCAGATTTTGACAATTGTTTGTCCACTATTTCAACTGGTTGCAGGTAGGCATTGCTGCACTCCCCAGGAGCAGCAATGATGATGTATTCCACGTAAACACCTTCTGTCTACACAGCTGAGTTGTAACAATGAGACTTAAAAATTCATGTTCCTTTTTTTTCCTCCCCAGTAATCAGCCCTGAATTGCCAAACCAGTTAGTTAAGCCAAAGGTTTATTACACTTACACAAAATTTTAAAAACCCCACACTGCTTCCCTTTAGAGGCAGCAGTATATTTGCATCTGAACCAAGTTGTCCTCAGGATATAATTTCATTGAGCATCTCCTCCTCATTTATTGTAGTAGCTTAATCTGCCTTAGCTCTTGCTACAGCTTGTTTAAACTGTTCTCAGATAGATTTTTTTCTACCTAACTCTTTCTACACTGGCTGTAATACTCCTGACATGACATGCTGTGCTAGGAGTTGCTGGTGATCATTTCCAGGGCTGTCACTGACATACGGTTTTCAGTAATACTCATAACAGCACTTCCCTTTAGAAGGAGCTGATCAAAAACTGCTAGAAAAGGTCCTTTATCCCTTGAATATTCTGTTAACAGGGAACTGGACTGGTGTCTTCATGCAGCACAACTGCCAGCTTTGAACCAAAACACCTGTTTATGATTTGCCAAGACAGTAACTCCTTGAAGTATCATCTCCCAAATTTTCCAATGTGAACCTCTGCTACAATGAAACAATGATCTCTGGGATAATGACTCCAAAATAATAACCTCTGTGAAATACTGAAAGACTGAGCCGTTAAGTAACTATCTTATCTTCTGCTGTTACCACAATCAAGTAAATTGTCCTAAAGGCTCTATTTTCAAAACCTGGAATTTGTCACACCACTGGACAATGTGTTCACCATCACTTGCTCAGTGGGATAGGACAATTCAGCCCATTCCACTCAAACAAGAACTTTCAGCATTCTGTTCCAGAAGTCATTACACTCATTTCTGTAGCAAAGATGGCAAGTATGGTCTACAGAAGAGGAACTTTCTTACTTACAACCACTCTGTTAAAAAAAAACCCAACAAATCAATGTGAGTGATGGACAATTAAGGCGTTCGGTGAACTGAAGCACCAACCATATCAAGCTTTTGATACCCAGACATCTCCAGGCTGAACAGGCCCAAGATGTCATTGACTATGAAATATGGATGATTTTTAAAAGTCCAGATGCTACAAATAAGCTGCTTTGAAAAAAAAAAAAAAAAGCGGTATTTTGAATGCCAAGAAATTAATTTAATGCAATGTGAAGTAGAACACACACTTATTTTTTCAGGAAAACATTCCCAAACATTACCTTTTCTAATATGGCTTAGTGTACTTTGAAGTCTACATAAGAAAAAAAAAAAAAAAACAAACTACAGATTTGATTTTCAAAGGGTAATATCTTTGTCTTTTACCACTTCAACAAAAAAATGGTTGTTCAGCTCTCTTTTAATTTTGGAGGACATGAATTTGCAACTTATTAGATGCTAAGGTCTGTTCTTGAAAGCAGAAGAGAAAAAGAATATTAAGAGAAGCTAAAATATGTCCAGTCCAAGTAAATGCACTTTACTAAAAGTACAAATACCCTATGAGAAACCCTACATAACTTAGCTAATTTGAATCTGTATGACTACGTATGCTCATTTTGAGCTTCTTTTCTTTTAACAATGGTAAGTGCCATTTAAGTTAAAATCATATCTGAAAGTGTTTCTATCCCTGAGCATTAACCAACAGGAACATATTCCTGTGCATTTTTAATTTTTCTGGCACAAGAAGTACTCTCACATCTGTTAGGACTGATTTGGAATCACTAGTCTTGGAAGACAGATTCTTTTATTTATTTCTTGAACACAAGTCCCTGAAAAGTTAGAGAGGCTTCAGAGCCACAAATGGGGTAACCCAGCAAAACCCCAACCCGTGCCAAGGGACAGGGGGAAGTAGTTTAAACACCACAGTGCAATCTCCTGAGCCCAGGGAACAGTAACCAGCCTGGTGACTTTTACTGATTACAGTCCAAGGCAGCTTTTTAATTTCTTCCCCGGAAGCCACTGATACACATTTAACAATCTCAGTGGAGCTACCTGTAGATTTCTACGTCTTGCTAAGAAACACTCGCTAGGAGAGGAAGGATGGAATTACAGCCAAGGAAATACATGTGCAATTCCTGGTTCTGCCACCTGAGTCTGCATGACCTTGATCAAGTTACTTAAGTTCTCTGTAACTCTTGGCCCCGAGCAATTAATGAAAACAGTAACATTTCTAATATCACTGGGTATGGATTTTAGGTAACGCTAAAATGTTAAGTAGGAAAACTTAAAGGACTGTGGTTCCAAAGGCAAAGTGAATAAGCCAAAAGCAGCAAAATCTCTAAGGTTAAGGATAAATGGTGGCATTGCTGGCTACCTGTAGAACACAGGAACTTTTCCTAAATATAAAGACTTTTGAGAAAAATGACAGGTTCCTCTGGACTTAAGGGAAAAGAACACTGAAGCGGAGAATTTTAAAGCTCATACTTTTGGATTTAGACAATTTCTCTCTAGACCTCAGTCTAACACACTAGGATATAAACTTCTAAACCATTTAGGTTTCCAGATGGCAGAAAAATTATTTGGTTAATTAGTTCTTGCCCTGCAGAATCAGCACTCATAAGAAGCAACTGATGGATTTTATTGTGGTAACTGATTTGTCTGACTCAAGTAAGTTAAGACTTTTTTTTTCCTCAGTACAAGGATGACTGTACAATGCAGAATATTAGCGATATGAAGCTATTTTAGCTGTACATGCAGTATTCATGTGCAATTGAATATCTTCCCATACATATATATATGCACAGAGCAGCAACTGCTGCTGCTGCCCATGGTAGCACTGGAGAAAGCCAGGACTGAAGATTTATGTTCTTTAAATATTTGCTTAATTCTCTTGAACAGAGACTTTTTTCCATTACTCACCTTGATGATTTACAATAAAAGTGATAGTACCTCTGCACTTTGAGTTAGTGAATGTTATAAATAGTTTATAGACCTTAAGAATGGGTGCTTCCTTCGAGCCAACAAAGAATGAATGTTAACACTGGTGTGACATCACAGTCAATGTCCAGAGCCATTACTTCATGCAGGTAAGAATTCCAAACTCACTTCACTACCACTGAGTTTTATTCTGGTATGAAGCTGCTGGCTTTATGTCAATCTAGGAAGAACAAAAAGGTGTATTTCCACTGCATAGCCCTGCAAGGAGAACACATAAAAAGTCATGCATGTTCAGTGTGAGACAGTGTTTGTGTCTTAAGCCATGACGCTTGCATGACATGTTATCTATTTACGTGACTCCTGGCACAAGTGGCTCTCCTCGAGCCAGGACCAGCTCCGATGTGCCACCTTCCTGCAGATGAAAGCCAAAGCTTGCCAGGGCCAGGAGCTTTCCCTTCACTCCTGTGAGCTGGACAAGGTGACACTGAGACTTCCAAAACGTTGCCGAGGACAGAGGAAGGAACAGTAGAAACTGCTGTGCTGGAAAATTGCACTGCAACAGAATAAATCATAGGAGAGCCACAGGAGTTGCATTTTTCTCCTTCCCTTTTGTGCTAAGAGAATGAGACAGAGCTTGGCCCAGGAGACAGACTCCAGACAGACTCCTCTGTCTAAATATGAGGACTCTTAACAGGTAAAAACAACTCCCTTGCTTTAAGATGTGAGAAGTTTGTGTTTTCTCTTTGAAACTGACTTTATTTGTTTGGAGACAATCTTCCCAACTGCATATGGAACTAATACACAACACAGAACTATTTATACTTCTCTAAATCCTTGGCTTATAATGCCTGTTTCCTTTTTGAACTACCTCCACTGCAAAAGGAACATTGCATAAAGAATTCTTCCCCAGGAAAAGCAAATCAGAAGGCACAAAAGATGCCACCTTTGCAAAAAATGCAGCATTCAGATACGAGATTATAATTAGGTTTCTATTCCAAGTATTTTAATGCACAGTTAACCTTAGATGACTGTGCATAAACCTTTTAATTAGCAAGTTATCTTTGGACCAATTAATATCTTGTACCTCATATGTTATCTTCAAATTAAAACTTTCACTAGCTCAGCATTATTAATTAATCATTGTGAATCTGAGATGAAATAGACATCACTCAAGAGAAAAGTCAGTGTTTTCAGAATGTCACAGCCACTGACATTTCAGAACAATTATTTAGCTGTCTTCCAACAGCACAAGGCTATTGCCTTTAGCTTACACTGTCTTCGTAGAACATACACAAACCCATGATATACATAAACTACATAAATTGTTTTACATCTCCAAACAAATTTTATTGTTGCATTATACAAAACATCTAACTATTGTAGCCAAGAGAAATTTTAGTTAAAAATACCAAAGTACATTTTTTAAGATCCTTAATAATCCCCTCAATGCAATCACAAATCTTCCCCTCTGTCAGGGCCTGTAGTAGAGCATATAGCCAGTAGCAACAATTCACAGTAAGAAGCAATATGACTGTTTGACCCTGAAGATACCAATATAGATGAAGATCTTCTATAAGCCACTGTGCCAACCTGATTTACTGCGATGAATGAATAAATTCATAGCCTAATAGCTTGTCTCTATACGCTTGATTTGAGACATTAAAAGAGGAAATAATTTCAAAAGGTGAGTGTCCTTATAAAAGAGTTTAAACCCAGGAATATTTAAATTTTTTTGTATCACATATCGAATTTAATAAAAGTAAATACAAACCAGTGTAATGTGGCCACTCTCCACTAACAAATAAAGCTATATTTTATAAAAATAAATTTCCTGTGCTTAAGATAGAAACTGTCTTATGTCTGTTTATAAGCACACAAATCTATACCGCACCCAAGGAAATTAGTATATTTCAAAGAAAACACAACAGGAATCAATTGCAAAACATTGTGTTTTCTTTAATTGGCTTAGACAATGAAGAGCATGACCTATAAATATTTAAGACGAGATGAACATTTTCTTAGGGCTGCATCACATCTGATTCCCAGTTTTTCTTTCACAATTTCTTGACTCCATACAAATTAAACATGAAAATTTTCCACAGAAATAAACATTCTGAGTCAAAATACCTGCGGACTTAAGAAAAAGAATTTGCTCCTACTCCTTACACCTTTATTCTACTATAATCACAAATGGAAACAAAAATCTCAGTAGTGTCAAAAGATGCCTCACTGTTGTGAACTATAATTACACAGGATCGTGGTGAAACCTCCTGATACACACCATATATACATATATACCTCATCTATGCCAAAATATATTATGCACAGTTATAACATGCATGAAAGTGTAGAAATGCCTGTAGAAGAGCCCAACACAACAGCCAGGAACTGCGCTGCAGAGCACTGCCAGGAGATCCCTACAT
Organism: Struthidea cinerea; assembly: GCA_013397865.1. Lineage (NCBI taxonomy): Eukaryota > Metazoa > Chordata > Aves > Passeriformes > Corcoracidae > Struthidea > Struthidea cinerea. The sequence continues at coordinate 3,285,402 of VZTI01001048.1, read as the reverse complement.
ATCATCATCATCATCATCATCATCACCATCTCTGCTTTCACAGAACAAGTCAGTGAGGGACAGGCACCACAAACAACGCCCAAGGTCACACAGCCATGTGGTAACTGAAATGCGACTGCAACCCAAATGCCCTGACTTTTATTTTAACAAACACACACTGTTTCTTCTCCTATGGTAAAGGACAGAAACAGGACATGTTATTTTAGGAGAATACACTTCCTAGCTTGAAGTAATAAAGTTTAATGAGTTTCTTTAGAAAAATCTTGAGCTCCCTTTGGAAACATAGAATGAAAGAAGAACAGGACAAAAGACTAATAAAAGAACTACCATGAATTTGATAAGGAGTGAGCTAGATTTATATCACATCCACATCAATGTGAATAAGTGATTTTTTTTAAAAAAGACACAGTTGTTCAAGCATAAAGACTTACAAAAAGTTTTACCAAAATTAGTATCTTTTAAATTTCTTACCAAGAAACTAGACAGGTTTCACTAGATGTTCATAATAAAATGCAGAGGAATTCTGATGGTAGTATTTTTAAATCAAATTTAATCTGTATCTAAATGCATTTTCTTTAAAAAAGTCACTGTCTTAACACAATAAGCCCTGAGAAATACATTTCCTGCTGAAATTACTCCGTATCTTTCATGCCACAGGGAGAAATGGAAGTAGAATAGTCCAAATGAAGTTCTATTCACTTAAACCATCGCTAGCAAAGCCCAGAGCCCGAAGGTCACTTTACTGCTGCATCACACCCATGCACATCCAGAACTGTCTATTTGGATACTGCTGACTTTCAAACATCCCTAACCCACAAAAATCAGGATAATGGCTTATCACAAATTACTACAGTACAAAACCTACAGATTTTCAACTACAGCTTCAAAAGCAAACCTATTTCAGATTGAATTAATCTGTACAGAAGACTGATGGACAACAAGGTAGCAAATTCCACGTGCAACTGAAGGAACCAGGGGGGCATCAAAGAAACCTCTTTTGTGGCTTTCCAAAGGAAATTTGTTTGGAAGAATCAAACCACGAAAGACCCGAGCCTGCTGTGTTTTCGAGAGCAGTGCACAACCTCCCCATGACTCACAAACTAGAAAGCGTTCCACCAAATTCTCCTCTCTTTAACCGTAAACAGGAATCTTTTCACAATAGCAGTGAAGATAGAGTATTTGGTTTTGCCCTCATACCTACCCACTGATGGCTGGTTTGTCTTTTTTCAATGTTTAGTGAGAAAAATCACCACTTTTACATCTCAGGCTTTGAAATTCCGAAGAATTTTATCACAAAATAACAGGAGCTTCATCAGACCCAAGCTATGCCAGAAGTTACTCCTTTTCCTGGCACATCTATCAACTTTTCAATTCTCATCCTAGTAATATTATCACATACAATAATTTAAATCTAATCTCAAACCAACGCTGAACCCTGGATGAATGAAAGATATGATATATTTTAACTTTATTTTCTCTTTATTTAATATGCAACCATTATTCTGTGTTTTCCTTTCCAAGGACATGATGACTCTGATCACAAAAAGAAATTTACAGAACTTTGCAACAAACAGTTTTCAATTACCTTTAATAAATCTTTGGTATAAATGTGAATAGCTGCTTATGCAGATGAAGAGCATTAAATAATGAATTTAATGCTACTGAGCAAATGCCATTAACATTTTTTGAAGATTGGATGAACATTAGCTTTGTTGGTAAATGACATTTTGAATATTTAGGGTTTTATAAGGGTGGTTCACTTCTTTATACAGCAACAAATCTTCAGAAAGTACTTGTGTCTGCTTGTAGAAAACCACAATTGATATCTTTTCCATATATACTTAACCTCCTACAGATTTATTTGATTCTCAATAATTACTATTCTCTGGTAAGAGGCATATGTTATTACAGCACACTGCACTCCCACAAGCTGTCCACTCAGTGTATTTTAATAAATCTCTGCCAAAGCTGTATAAATTTGATCCTGTTTAAATTTAATAAGGATCAGAATATATCAAAGCACAGATTCCCATGAGAGAAATAGATATTTTGCATAGTTATTGAGTGCCCTATTCATAAATACAATGTGTAAGACCTAGACCATCAACCTTGAATTAAAAAGAAAAAGAGATTAATGTGTGCAAAGCCAGCTACTTCTTAAATAACTAGTGAAATTAGTGTTTAATAAAACATTTTCCCCATACAACTGTTAAAGACAGCAGCACTGCCACAGTTTTACTATTATGATTCTAATACACAACTATTGAATATCTGCAGTATAGAAATACCTTTTGCAATTCTTCCATTGAAGATTACATCAGGACACAGATTCCTAAACATGTCACCAAAGGCTCCTCTTTGGGGCTGTGCTTCACCCTTTTCTATTCCTTAGGATGCCTGCCTTAGGCAGGAAGCAGATCAGCCACCAAGAGCCACAGCTATTGCAGAACCTGAACTACTTTAGGACAATGAGGAGCATAAACATGTATTTGATATCCATTTTCCTCCTTTTTCTGGAAGGATGTCTAGAGGAGGAAGAAATTCTCAATGCTCTATTAATTCTAGGTAAATTTTGCTGATTTTATGTAATGGCCTACAAAATTTTATGTTCTATTAGGTAGCTCATGTTTCAGAGCCTGCTGTGCCAAAATATCAGGTCACATAACTGTACAAACAGATGCTGATTTAGCATCTTATGAAGAATTTTGAATATCACTATCATAAATACAAATACAGCATGTATTCCCAATACAAATTCATTTATGTAACTAGTTCTTCAGATTCCAATGTTTTCTTTGTTTTTGTTTTAAAGAAAAAACTGTTTGCATGTAAGCAGAAAAGAAACCCTCGGACACCTAAACCAGATTCTCACTAACACAGGCAGAGACCACACCTGATAGCTGCTAGTCACAAGAAGAATTCAACAGTCATCCACTGGAAAATTGCCTTCCCCATCATCAGTTTCAATTAGCAACTGTGTATATAACTATACATACAACCTACCGCTTCCAAAATAGCTCCACTTTCTTTTATCACCTTTGGTGTTTACACACTCATAGGTATGGGAAGGAAATCAGACTGTATTTATCCTGAATTAAAATTCACAGTTTTAGAGTAAGAGCATGAAAGTCAGAAGACAAATCATTTTACATGGAGTAGAGCTCTTTCCCAAGGGGAAAAAAAAATGTACTAAATCAATTTGCCATTGTTTTATAAGTCAGCTACTAAGAATGAAATTACAGACAGCTGAAATTAATGTGAGTTTTGCCATTGACTTCAATGAGCCAAAGATGTCATCCTCAGTGTTTTACTGTACACAGAAGCCTGATGTCAGAATTGGTACAGCTTTATGAAGTACATTACAACATAATTTAATCCATCAGAGTGAAGACAATCATACCATCACTCAATCATTGGTCCCATTCACATCTATGGTAAGATACATTCTTGTTTTCTTTTTTCCCTTACCGTCATAACGGAAAAATGAGGTGTTTCCCAGCTCCCCTCAGCCATGTTTGTCAGCAATATTCCTTTATCCATTGTCAATGTTATGGTGAAGGTGCAGGTATAAAAATTAAGTTAAAAATTCAAACTATATCAACTGAAATATGTGGAAGCCACAACACAGGCAACATAGTTTTGCCAGAATATCGCCATCAAAATCATAGCACTTAAAACACAATTACTTTGAATTAAGATCAAACAATATCATTGATCCTGGGTAAACACATGGCTAAGCCTTTTATGTGACACCTGTAGCACAGGTTGCAATATGTCTTTGTTTCCAAGAATTTTTGAAAATTTTGGAAAATACTGTTCTATTCATTTAAACATTCAGTGTTTAAGCACAAAGATGCTGAGCTAAGAATATGGTGACTTGATTTCCTTACTTTTACAGGTTTAGGTCTTTCAACTTTAATGTTATTTCAACAGAGGGCCTTGTGTTTATTATGGAGATATTCTGTTGTATTTCCCTTTTCTCAGTTCATGAAATTTTCAATATAACAAGAAAAAACACAGCTCAAATTCTTATTTTGAAAACCATACTGTCGTTTTTATTCAGCCTGTATTTTAATATAGCATCAATATTTAACTACTTCATTAAATGAAGTGTGACTTTTATAGTGAAAATGTCAGTCTTTGCAGTTCATTAAATTCATTTAAAGTATAGCTACTTGATTTTTTTTTCCTGAAGGAATAAAGGACTATTAACCGAAGGCATAAACTTAGCATTAGCATGTGCTTTTTTCTTCAAATTAACATTCAAGATTTGTAACAGTCTTTACAAATTTAAGAGATTGTTTGTATCCTTTAGCATTATCCTTATTGTTATAATAGATGTCACTTTTATAGCACATACAACTGTTTATCACAGTTGGATATGACCAGTAGGATGTCACAGAGGATATTAACACGTCACGTGCTATTATGAATCTGTAGAATCCTTCAAGTAATATTAAAAATACATTATTTTTAACTGTGGCATCCGGAAAAATAAACTGTGTATGATGTAAAATGTAATAACTCTTGGAATCCAGCAGGGTTTATGAGTTCTCTTTTTCTGTTTCATAAAACATTCTTTGATGAGTATCCTTTTTCTTTCAAGGAGGGTTTCTATTAACTAATACAAAAGAACACAGGGAAAGCACCATTTCCGTAAAGGCAGCACCATGTTTTTGCCACATGTTAGAAGTCCTGATCCATATTCTCTGGGATATGTGACTCTGTGACTAATGTCTCTAAAAGTGGAAAACCTAATTACTTCTGATTAATAAATTGATGTGATTATAAAATATTTTAATAAGAATAAAAAAGTGTCTTTGAAATGTACTAAGATGTAAAGGTGGCAATACTTTCTTTTCAACCTACTACTCCTTTCAATGTTTGGAGCAGGTGTTAACAAGAGTGAAATCTTGGGTTTTGGAAGACAATCATGAGTTATTTTCCGTTTTAGTGTTTAGGTCCTGTCCTTTCCTGCCCAACAAAGCAATTTGATTAGGCCACTCTCTTGTAGTAATGATCTGAATCACTACCATGATGATTCTCACACTTCTATTCTCAGACTGCACTAAGTAGTCAAGGCTTAATTTATTACAACACAGATGGTGATTGGGGGAGAGGTTTGGGCATGTGACATTTTAAAGGGCTTCATTTTCATAACTGTAACATCCATCCTCTGAAAATGAGATCCTTTTGTAGTGTCTTAAATGTAGAATCCAAAACATCCTACAACACACGAACATTTTGGGTGCTATTACATACCACAAAGATTTAGGTTGGAACTAGGACTTTGAAAAGTATCAAATTATCCAATATATGATTTTAAAGTTCACCACACTCCCCATTCCTCTCACACATGGGCACTTTTCTCAGTTCATGCAACCAGCAAATGGCACCAAACTGCAGAGGAAGAAGAAATGTAGAATGCAGTAATCAACATCTACTAAAGTTAAAAGCTTCCTTCAAAAACCTTCCAAGAATGCTGTGCACAATAAAGTTCTATTTTCTATGAAAACTACTTTACACCTCCAAATTTGTGCTGCTACTGTGATTTGTTTTTCTATGCATCAAAAGCAACAGGGCTTCTAGGAAATTCCGATGTTTGAACTACCTTCCTTTGGATGAATTTCTCTAAAGGGTACAATAGAGAATAAAAATGGAATTATCATGTGGACAGAATTCATGAAGAAGGAGAGAAGAAACTCTAAAACTTAATTATAGAAGCAACAGCCAAGTCACATATATGAAAAGCTAACGGGTACCAGTGACACGTATTCCAGATTGGGGTTTCAAATAAAGTCTTTACACACCTACTTTCCACACTGTAACAACTGCGAAACCAAACTGATGGGCTCCATTTTAGAAATCCCTTACAGCGAGGTTACATGGAGCTAAGCCAAAATCATTCGTTTTAGGATGCCATGAGTTAACATGCATCTACAAAGGCAGAGGGATCCAGACAGCTGTATTAAATCACCATGGTCTGGACAGGTCACAGTGACCAGCTCACTGCCACTTGAGAGCAAACTCCTCTCAGCAGAGCAGAGATGGTTATCCTGGATGTGAAACAAGTGCTTCATTCTCCCACTGCAGGGGCAAAGGCTGAGGCAATGCCGCTCTTCCAGAACTGTTTTTCTACCACACTGCAAGAGGGATCAAATTGATCTTTGCTGCCTATTCACCTTGTACAACCCTAGGGTCATTCGTGTTGGAATCTCTAAACCCAACCTCTGCTCAAAGTACAGGCCACACCAAATTGAGGAACTTCTTGCTTGGAGCTTTTTTTCAGTCAGGTCTTAAAAACTATCAAGGATTTTGGGCAACCTCTTCCAATACTCTGTTATCCTCAAAATGATTTTTTTTCTCTTTACATCGAGTCTGAAACTCTCATTTCAGCTTGTGCCTGTTACCTCTCAACCTCCAACTGGGAATTCTTGTGTAAAGCCTGGCTCCATCTCCTTACAGGTACTCAGGATGCTGTCAAGTTCCCTAAAGTCTTCCGTTCCCCAGGCTGGTCAAGTCCTGCTCCCCGAGCCTCTGATCACAGGGCAAGCATGTCAGGTACCAACCATTGTGCAGGCTCTCATTCCAGGTTTTTATGTTTCAGTCCACCAGGATCCGCTGGTCCTTGCCAAGGGACGTGCTTCCCTGCCAGTCAGACCCCAGCCCATACCTCCCAAACCAGTACACCATAAACAGCGTTTGACACATTAGGCCAAGGATAAATGCATTGTAATCGAGTTTCAGGGGTCTGGGATGTTACAAAATCCTCATGCATTCCCTTTTCTAAAGTCCACTTAACAAGAAAAATAATTTTTTTTATTTTTTTTTTTCTCATCCAGATGAAATAGTCCATTACCCATTCTGATGCACAAGCATAAACAAAATCCCATTGTTAGTACTTAGCAGCCAAAACAGGAAGAATAAATATTTTGGACAACTGAAGTTTAGAAGAAAACTTTTAATCAGCTATAGTCACCTGCTTCAAATTTTAACTTTCAACTATTTCAACCCTTTTTTCTCAAAAAAAAGGCAAAGCTAGAATCTTCTTGAAAAAAATTCTATACTGGTTTTCAATCAGACTTTAACAGCGCAAAATTAATATACCTGTCCTGGGGCATATTAAGAAATAGCAGCAATGAAATTTGGCAATAAGATTTTTGCAATTAAACTGCTTTATAACCAAGCAGCAGATCTTCACAGTACATTTCAGAGCTCACTAATTCCCACAAAATCATGCTGCAAATGCAAATAATCAGATATCTAAACATGAGGCTACCAGTGCTCAGAAGGAGCCACCTAATTCTTAAAACCTCAGAACTAGCAGATATTTACTACTGTTAAAATTTTTCCGAACTGAGATTAAAGATTTCTTGAGTCTGAAACTCAAAACCAGTTCAGCCAAATGAACACTTCCAAAAACATCAGCATGCCACATCCAGTGCTATGAATGAGAGGCTTTCAAAGAGATCTGTGATTTACCAGGCCTTTGACTCTGTCCTACACACTTGGGCCATCTCTGTGGTAAACAATAACTAAACTGATTCCACTCCAGTTGAAGAATTCTCAAGATACTGTTTGCTGACACACAACTTCTGCAGTTTTACCCTTATTTCAAAGAAAATGACTTGGATGAAGTTTCAATTTTATATACTCCAACTTGAGGACCATTTCAAGGAGCCAACAGATAATCTTTGTTTAAGATGTAAAACATACCACCTACATTTTTCTATCATATAACAGGCCTGGAAAAGGAAATACATGGAAAAAAAATCATTGCATCAATTAGAAAGATGTGATGTTAATAATAATGATGGTAATAGAGAAGAGTAGAAATTTCCCTAAAAGACTAGGTAAGTTATTATGCTGTTACTTTTTTTACACTGAATTAAAAATATATCCAAATGAACACCACAGGATAAAATACAAAGCGTATTTCCTGGGAATGCTGTGTTCTCAAAATCTTATCTGGCAGTTACCAGTTAGCAGAGCGTGGAGGTGAGGAAGGAGATGATTCCCGGATGTGCACTTGCAAAACTCCCACATCAAGACAAACTATCTAATGATTTAATACCACACTTTCTAGAGACTGTCAAGGTTCCAGAAGTGGATTGTTCCACCACCTCTTTCAGATGCAAAAAGGCCTTTTCCTTCGTCCTCCCCACCACCAAGGAAAAGCTCACCACTTCTGAAGGAAGAACTAAACAGTCTCTCCACATGCACTAAGAGATACTAGATAACTACCCACCATCTATAAATCTCACTTCTAATTGTTTTCCACTATAAAATTAGACTTTGGACATGAATTTTCTTTACTAGCTGTTATGCAATACTCCAAAATTGTTATTAAGTGTGTAAGTAACACTCACATCTGTGGTTGCCTGGTCTAGAGTCTCACAAACTCACTCTAAGACTCACAGAGTGCATAACACAAATTCAGTATCACATATTTAGGAATGTAAAGATGAAACCGAAAAGAACAACATTAAACAAGATTAAAAGTACAGCCAACCCCATGGCCCGTGTTTCACCCAACCACATGACATTTAGCATCAACTCTGAGCTTTCCTCATGCTCCTGCTCCTTCCCTATGCGAAGGCTGCCTCAGCAGCTCAGCCCTCTGGAGAGAAAGGCTTTCTTCTCATTCTCAGTCTAAGCTCATGGCCACTGTTTGTACAGCCACGCTTGGAACAACACTGTTTTCTTTCTGACCCTGCTCTATCCATTATTACTGTTAGGCCATAGATAATTCAGGTCTCTTATGTCTTCTTTTCTTGAGAAAAATAAATTCTCCAAGGTACTTACAACAGAAACCCCAAACTTTTCTGCCAGACCTGCAATTTTACGTGTGTCTTGGGGTGATATTTTCCTCCTCCAAATTTGTCCAAACTGGGACAATGTGCCAGTTCTTTCACACTTCAGACATGAAGATTATCTACACCTTCTCAGCTGAATGTAGCATTTTCCTTCATTTTTGTTTGGTATCTAAGCCAGAGAAAACATAATAATCATTCATTTATTTAGTAAAAGTACAGACAAAACCAGTGAGGCCAACTGCAGAACTGGTGTCTTCCACCAGCCAGAGTCAACACTCGCCAACACTACAGCCTGTCCTCACATAACGTAGCAGCAGCAGCACTGATTCCTTTGTCTTGTCAGCAGGTATAAAGAACTGGCTTTATCCTTTTTGGAAATGAATGGTTCAGTGCCCAAAAAACCACTATTTCAAAATACACCCTCTGAGCTGAATTTTTCCCAGCAAGTTTATGAAGCTCAAGTCAAAAGCAGATATAACTCTCTTGTTCAAAGAGAGTATATTCCTATGTGCGAGAGCAGGATTGCACCCTTTCCTTTTGAGTCCACAGCAGATTTTCTTACAAAGCAAGGATGAGAAAGAAAAAGCTGAATATGTTTTAAGTCAGTTCTTACATGAAGTTCAGTTTGTTTGTCTCATTGATTGATTATTTTTTTAAGATAAACATAAATCAGCTTCACAGGGAAAACTTCAGTAGCTGGGATCAATAAGCAACTGGCCTTGCTCTAGCATACATACAGAGATTCATCATCTAAAATCTTCTTATTTCTTATTTCTGCATTCAAAGATCCCTGCCTACTAGAGTTTCGGGGAAAAAGGCTGCAGATAGGAGCTCCTTTGCTTGGGTGCCATAAACAAACCAAATGGAGAAGCAAAGATGAACCTGTCTCTTTCTTTTGATCAAATGAGAACCAAATATCAGTTCTTTAAAATGTAGGGGAAATTTTTAAATGGGAATAACACGGATTTTCACCCCCTTCTACCCCTGCTTCTTGCCACCAAAAGAAAGAAGTTTGGGAACTTAGAGAGACTGAAAACACTTGATCTTCAAATTGTAAATATTTATCAGCGTTACCAAGCCACCATTCCCTGTTCCTCCTCAAGGTGTTTCACATCCATTTCTCTATCCTGTTAAATCAAGAGAAGGTCATTTCCTTTGGCAACAGAGAATGCAAAGACTGCTTCCTACCACAGAGGTGGGGAAGATGAAGCAAAACTCTAAGAATGAGCAAAATAAGAAAAATTGGAAAAAAAAATGTTAAAAAGAAGTAGAAGATCAAAGATTTCTCAGTGTCAAAATTCTGCGTCAGATTTGTGGTGCATTGGTTGTACTCACTGTAGCTGCAAAGTATCAATCTGATTTCATGAGTCTGAAGGTCCAGAATAACTTTCCTCCCTGGATATTGTTCCTTCTTTTACTTTCACATTTCTTTTAAAAGAAAAAGGGTTACATCTGGGGGAGCAGAAAGCAAAATGTATCCTTGATATCAGGTCTCACCCACGCAGAGAATAAATGAAACACAGAACATCTACAAATGCTTTAGTCTAAAATTATATGTATAGATACTTATACTATTATGATTTCTGGACTTTATTCTTTCATATGCATTTAAAATACTCTATTGACGTCATGGTATTTTAATGGAGCCCTTTTTGAGTCACAGAAACACTCAGAATGAGGCATAACAACAGTGTTCACCTGCAGTTAGTCACAATGAATCAAGCTTTTTATCACTGTCTCTCACTTATGCCTCATGATGGAATAACCATAAAAACTTCTATTTAGAAATAATTCTCCATAAGCACACAAATAACATGGAATATGACGCAGGGTGCACTATAATGGAACTCAGTTAATTAGCAATCCTAAAGTTACACCCAATGATAAGGAGCCCCATGATCTCCAAAGAAGATGTTTGTATCCTAATGCAGGTATTCTGTGCAGGAGCAAAGTGCCCCTCCCCACACTCTCCAAGCAGTGGAACCTTGTTAGAGCTGGTGCAGACCAATACATATTGTCTGAGCTTTAAAAACGTGTGACTGTCCAAGAGTCACGTTTTTGATTTCACATTTATTAGTTACATGTATTACAAGTAATAGCTGCCAATTTTCTTTACAAAACCCAACACAAACTTAAAAAAAAAACCCAACAAACCAAGCCTTTTAATATGTTATCAAGTGAAGAATCAGGATTCTTTTCTGGTATGTAAACTCTCTACCACACTATTAACAGAAAGGCAAATTCTGAGACCTTCCTTGAAAAATTGCTATTTACTAGACAAGAATAAGGGAGATAGGCAGCATACTTGTACGATATGTTATCACCAGCAATATATTTGTGCTGATAGAAGTCAAAGCCAATCTTCACCATCCCTACTCAAACACTTTCTAGCAGAGAAGACAGAAAAAGGCTGCTATCCTATCACAAGTTGTTTGCCAACTAAATTTAGAAAAACAGTTTGCTACTTAAACTGGGCAAGCTATAGCTGCAGATTGAGGCAAAATAAACACAGAAGCTCACAGTACCATTCTATAGCTGTTTTTTGTGAAGAATTACAGGTAGAAGAGCAAGACTGATCTCTAAACTGCACACTGGACACACCACACATCTGTGTACGCACAACACTGAAGCGCTGTTTGTTTGCCTGCTTGAGTAGGTATTTAATGAACATATTTTCCTTTCATATGATCTCTGATTAATCACTCTGAGTCATATTTAGCCCTAGATTACACTGCCTGTCTTTCACCTAATTCAGTCAGAGCTGCACATACGCTGAGATTCTGTCCCAGTTGTGGGTGGCTCCAAGAATGACAGGTTTTTGGTGTGTGCCATCAGCCAGCAAGCCCAAAAGCAGGCAGCAGAGCCACGGGGACATGAGAAAGCCACCCAAGGAATGCGCTGATGCAGAGCACGCTCCAAGAGTCCTCTCACAGCAAAGGCACCCACAAAGCTGATTCCACAAAGAGAAGACCTCAGAACAGGACATCATCCCCATAAGGCAGGCCTGGGCAAGCAGGAGGCACTGAACCACTGCACTGGAGCCAGCGGTGCACTGGGACAGCTGAGTCAGAGAGTGCTGGAAACAGACCCAGGTGAAACAACCCTGAGAACCAGGACTGCACACATGGATGGCTTGTCACATCCTTGGAACAACAAGTACAAGAAGCCACACAACACCCAATGCACCTTACAAGCATCATCCAAGACTCCAGCTCAGATGAAGGTATGAGAATGAAACAAAGGCACTTCTGCTCTGTCAGGTAGATCTCTATCATGAAAGCAGTGATGCAAGCCACTGTTTAGGAAGCCTGGTTGCCCTGTGCGACATAACATCTGATTTACCACTCCACATGCTCTCCTTGGGTCTCAGCTGCACCACCACGGGAGCATAAAGATAGCTCTAAGTAGGTTTTAAAAATGTCAGGAGGAAAGGACAGCAGAAGCATCTGTTAAATCCTTTTATTTAATAATATCCTGAAATTGCAAATTATTTGGCAGGATGAAATAAATTGTTACAAATTACTTTGTCTTATCACTTGAAATACAGCTATTGGACACTCTCATAAAACCACAAGCAGAAAGTCACATAGGCATAAACATACTATTTACTCTCGTGATTGCTTTGCAGTGCAAATCTATACTAAGCTCTTGTGTTTGCACTTCACAGTGTATTTACATCTGTGGTTTGTCCAGTTTAGTTTTGAGACCAGTCTTGTTTTTACTTACAGTTCTGCTGTGAAAAAGACCAGAGAATGCATCGTAAAATTCTGTTTATTTTACCACACGTATAGAATAGGCTTTTTTTTAATGTAAAGTATACTACATATTTCAGACTCTATCAAGCAAAACAATAGGAGAAAAAAGAACCACGTTGGGTTGTGGTAGGAAACCACAAATACCAAGTTTTTCGCTACAACAGATCATAGCACACTAACCCCGTATTTACATGGCCACCTATTATCATCATCATTGCAGCCACATGCTTATCAGGAACCCACAAAAGTAACAGCATTAACCTACTAAAGCAAACAAAATGATTATTTTTCCTTGCCTAATAAAATTCTTCTTTAGTTAAAGAAAGTAAATAGTGGACTGCTAATCCTCTATCAGGTAAACAGTTTACTGATAAAAGTACAGTTTAACAAAAGAATTTCATTAATAACAAATACTGAAATACAGTATCCCAAACCATTCAAAAATTCAACTATTTGTATAAGCCTTACAACCATAATGGGAGCAGCATAAAAAGAACAGCAGATAAATACGATCTGCTCTGAAAATAAGCTACTCCAACATTCAGCAATTGATTTCTGCATGGTTTTAACACCATTTTCATACCAAAGTTAGACAGTTAATCAATATTGAGGTGTTTAAATATGTCCTGGACCTACAAACTTTTATATAATTCGGTGACTTTGAATACAGGAGTTGTCCCATTGGGATAGAAAGTATGATTCATAAAGCTCATGTTGTTTGCTTGAAAAAAATCACAAAAAACCCACAATGACAACAAAAACAAACAAAGCCCCATCCCAAAACAAACCAAAAAATGCTCCTTTATTAATTTGGACGTCTAAAACTATTTAGATTTTAGGTCCCTATCTAACTTCTCTCGAATTAACTGTTTAGAGAATTACAATATAAACTATGACCACTTAGAATGCCAAACACAGCAGAGTTTCTCTTGACAAAACTTCTTAAGGAAACCAAATGGAGAGATGAAGACGCCTCGCCTCAAATGACCAAAACAATCTGCACATAGACTTCATTTTCTACAAATCCTACCACCCTGGTAATTTTATGTGTTTGCAACCTTTTGTTAGGTTACCCAGTGGATCAGAACTCTTCAGAATATTCAGTGTAGAGAAGGAACATTCAAATGAAAATGTATCTGTCTGAGAAATGTTCTGCTTTAACATAACCATCAATCACATACTTGGCAAAGCTGATGAGGAAAGTGGAGATCCCTGTGCTGCTGCCTCTGCAGCTCTCACCCCAGCCAGTAGCTGAGACCTCTGATCCCTTATTTCAGAGGTTGTCAGTTCAAATTCTGGCATTTCACCCCAACACACCCTTTGTTTTTAACTTATGTCACAACCCACTCTTTTCCATGTTAGTCTTGGCTCTCACAAGCTTTTGGCCAGGAATGATAATATACGGCTGTAGTGACCCAGACAGTAAGAAGGGCTATTACTTTAAAACAGTGAAAACAAAACATTGAATTGATAAAAATTTCTCCCATGAAATACCAAGGTCAGGCCTGATCTAATGCACATATAAGTAAGTGAAAGGTGCCCACATTGAATGAGTCCTCTGTGAATGTAAAAAACAGTTCAATACAAGGGATACTTTCAACTTCTATTTTTTGAGAATGGATTGCTTTTTTTTTCCCCTCTTGATATGGAGCTTTTCAACAAAATATGGCTGCTGGACAAACTGGTTGTGCAGGAGTAAACAGCAAACACTGATGCCAAGAGCTGGAACATGAACTAAACAAACAAACTGAAAACTAGATTAACTGTTTGCTTAAAACAGTTTTGATTTTCAATTATCAACTAACATTGTCTAGTTTCAGTAGCACACCTTTGCCAACACAATTCAGTCTGCTGCACTGGTCAATCATATTTCCAGCACTCTGCTCATAAGACTCAGTTATTTTTAATGTGATGAAAATAGTATTTTCAGCTAATCTGCCCATTACCATGAAGTGAATGAAGAAGTTCATGAAAACATCTGCTTGGATATTCAAGGTACCTGTGACAGAAGCAGCTGTGTAATGACAGTCTCCCCTTTTGGTTTTAGTATTTCAGCTGCCCTGTAATGCCTGTGAAACAATTCATTGTTCCAGGTATAAACAGAGAGAATACATTCAAAACAGGATTTGGACTGTTCTGACACATGGTAACATGCAGTGGAAAAGATATGGAATAGAAATCTTGTTACGAAAATAAATAATGAATAACCTGGCAGCAAGCATGATCTCATCAAAGTCTTCATCTCAACAGAGCACAGAGGCAAAGACCAGAAGGCTCTCGTGTGACATTGTTATCTAAAGTCCTGATTAGATTTTCACCTCAGAGTTCTCAATTTTGGTAGCAATCATCGCAAAGGTACTATGGTGACTGGCACTCTATAAATACATCACACAGACAGGTAACAGTACAGAACACAGCTATCAGATAAGAGTGTGAAGTATTTGAAAATTCAACCCTGCCATTAGGTCTGTGTAACAGTACTCAATTTTACGGCAGTAGAAATGTGATTACAGATAAAAAGACAGGATTAGTGCTGTACAAATTCTTCTCCTCTTAAATTTGATCATCATAGCATTACTTAGGTTTTTAGGGAGTATCAGAATTCAACACGTATATAGGCATGTATTAACTGTAAATTTAATAAAAGCTGCAGCACAAACCACAGGTCACAGTTTGACTGGCCTCGCTTTGTCAGACACTGCACAAAACTGCAACAAATGAATCACACAACTGAGAGCCTCCTCTTGAGTATTTGCCAAAGAATACAGGCTGTTATTTCCTGTGCTTCTATTTTAGATTTTATTATAAATTTGTGATAATTCATTATAAAGTTAGGCTGGACTGGGTACCTCTCTATGAAGTACAACATGGTGTACTATGGGTGATACTATGGGAAGGAGGTCCTTGTCACCCCAGTGGATTTGGTCTATGTTTCCTCACTCCAGAGCCAGAGGTATAAAGTGGGTCTCCATGTCCATGGCGCACATACCCCGGGGTTGTGATTGCTACAAAATGTAACTATTTTTAAAACCCCACCCACTAGTTATTTCCACACATACCTTAAGTACTCTAAATATTTCTAAGCATTCAACTCAAACTCTTCATATATTACTGCACATTATTACAAGCATCTTATTAATATGGTTGTAATCCACTGTAATGAAAACATCTAAACAGTATTTCCAAAATTTAACTTCTACTAACTATATTTTGTATACAACCAACTCTCAACCAACAAATGGTACAATCAGTACAGGAGCTGCATTATCTGAACAACAGAAAAATTGTACACTGCACAATTCAATCAGTATCACCATTACAGGTACTCCTCCTGAGCACCACAGGTTCTTGCACAGTTGCTGCCTGTGGCATACAGGGGTTTCCTTTCACAGCCAGCTCTTCAGCTACGTCAGAAAACCTCAGGGATGACTGTGCCTGAAAAACAGCATAATGCAAGGTGGGCTGATGATACAAATTATAATTTTCATTCTGGTGGACATACTCATTTCAGTTCCTCTTCCAGGGACTAGGAATCATATATCCAACAATTTTAGTCCTGGACTGGACAGCCAAATATTTTGGGAACTTTTTTGCTCCCTAGCAGTAGTTGCCTACATAGTCCTGAGGTTTTGAGACATCCAAGGCAGGGGCTGGCTGTACTGGGAAAGAAGCAGTTCAGCACACCTGCCACATGTGCCAGAAGTTCAGTGGAACAGAAGGTTCCCAATCCCCTGCCTAAATTGTCTCCAGCAAGACCTGTATTTGTGTCTCTGCTACTCTACTTTCCAGGAGCTCCCTGGTGCCTTGTGGCCCTTTCCCATCAGCTGGGGCCACCTCTGTCATAGTCAGGCTGTGGATACACACATGGCCACAGCACAGAGCAGCTGAGACTGCCCCGTCTGCACCAGAGCAGAGCCCAGATGTAAATGAGCATATTTGCAGGGCAGCTGATGAGTGAGCATGGAGCTTTCTATCTTAGCCACATACATGCACCCATTGTCTCTCACCATCTGCTGAAGGAGAGGAAAACCTATGCATATAGAGCCACACTAAATTTGCAAGAAGAGTAGTTTTAAATCATTTGCATAACTGTAATCCACTTTTTCCTAACAACACACACTAACAGGAATGACTTAGAGCCCCAGTTTAGCTGCTACTAAACTACTGCTGTCTGCTTTGCCTCTGGAAGAACAAGATAAACTTCCTGAGCTTCCTTTGTAAAATGAAAAATATTTCAGCCAAAAACACCAAGCTCTGACAATCTCGTATGTATGGAAGTGCCTAAATTAAGGTATGTATGTTTGAAATTTGTATCCTTCAAGGACAATCTGTGTAGTAGAGATAAACATTATAAAATGTAGGCAGATAATGAAGTAAGGATTCTGGAATTTAATATGATAACTCAAGCAGTGAGCTGTATGTATTTAGGTTTTGGAGTTTTTACTTTTTCCAAATGGCATTATAAGAATTACAGTTCCTTTAAAAAAAAAAAAAAAAAAGTATATGCCAGGAGGAATACTAGTTCCCTAAATATTTTTAGTACAAGACATATCATTTACTCAATAAGTGAAAAAGTTTGTTTAGAAAAAGCTACTCAACTGTAGTGAATGTCCAAAATCATTCTCCATCTGCAGAACCATAAAAGGGCTCAAAACAGAAGCAGAATGTTTTACAACAGCTGGTCTCTTTCAACTTTCTGTAATTTTTATAGCTCTTTCTTGGTGAAATTTTTTTTTTAGTATACTGCAGCAGGATTGTTCTAGATGCAGGCAAACCATGATTTCACTTGAGCAATTCCATGAAACAGAAGTGGATCGCTGTTATCCCGAACCACCACCAGCCAGACACATGCAGGGTCAAGTTATGTACTCTCACATCAGGACTGAAAACTTATCAAATATGGCCCTGATCCAGCAAAGCACTTAAGCACATGCTTTACTTTAAACATGTAAGTAATCCTATTAGAGTAAATGAGATTCAGCATAAACCACTGGACTGAATCTCAAAATACCATGGTTGTGGCCCTGATTATGTCAGTGACCGAGTGTGCAACCTTGGAGAAATCACGGCACTTGTGTGTCTGTATTTCCTCTTTTGCCCTCTACATGTGCAGGCCATGCTGTCACCATCTCAACAAAAGAAATCCCAATGAATCTTCTAGAAAGTGCTGTACTACCAACCATGGCAGGGATGCTTATGTACATCAGTTCATTTTCCAACGCCTGTCTTGTATTCAACACTAACTCTCCTCCAAAAAACCCTGAGATGACATCCCTTACCCTTAGGTCTTCCTATCCAGTATTGACAACCAATTTGAAAAGCATAACATTGCTCTTACAAAGCAGTTGGGATGGAATCCAACTGACGGGTACCTGCAGGTCATGGCCAGGACAGCTCCTCAGCAGGCCTGGTTCCAAACCCACGACTCAGGATGCAGCCCCCTTCCCACCTCTGACCCTTCTTCACAGGGCACCCCGAGATCCCAAGTCCTGTCTGGGGGTTCACGGGTCAGTCTGCCACATTCCTGCCAGTGTTGTACCCACTGAAGGAAAAAAACCCCACAGTCCTGGGAACTCCTGTTTAAAGCACACAGGTGGAAGGCAGCATCGTCTCACAGGGTTCAATGTATTTGCACTAAAAGGCTTTATATTTGATATTTTTAAACACTATGATGCAAGATACAATTTTCCACATGCGGGCCATACACCATCAACTCTATGTCTTAATGATCCTGAGAATATTTTCACATAAATAATTCTGCTTTTGCACAAATATACAACCATGCAGTCTGTTTACTCTTGCCATCACGCTGCTTCCCGGCAGTTGTCTCAGGCAATGTCACTGTCACAAGGAGAATATGGATTCAGCTCCTAACAATGAAGCAGGCATGGATGAGTGGGCAGGATACTCAAATGAGTTTCAGAAAGACTTGAGGTGAAATACTGTCCCTAGTGAAATCAGTAACAGTTCTCCCATTTACTTCAGCAGAGTAAATATTTCAGCCCTTTTTTTTGGTGCCTTCTGGTCATCTCAGTACCTAACAGAACAATAATTTATTTTCCTTAGAAACACAGGGAAAAGAACAGAAGACAAGGAAAGCAAGGCAGGGAGGCAAGATTTCGAAATAGATGCGCTCTTTTTATCAGAATAACTAAAAAAACCCGAAACTTACAATTATTCCTATAGCTACAGATTATAAACAATGCAGAAAATGAGATTAGATTAACACAGTTAAGACCATCCTTTCTAGGAACTCATTCACAAATTCTTCTTCTGTCCTTGAAACACCTGTACACCATGTTGCTGTTTTCCCAGATGAGCCAATGAAGAGCTCACAGCAACAACAACACAATTCCGCGTGTGTCAGCCTTCTCCGGATGAGGCCTTTGCATACAAAGATATCTATTATAAGACACAAGCATCATGAGCTGTACTCTGTTAATTAAAATGTTTTCTGCTGCAGACTAGAAGCCTGGCCCACGAGGTACTTGCCAAAATTATGTTCAGGAGTACAGAGACTGAAATGTGTTCCTGAATAGGTCAAAAGTTAGTTACTTTTGACTTTTTCTGAATGCATGCTCTGTTCTCATTGTACAACGATGGGAAATACAGTCAAAAGGTTATATATAACTGTGCACTAGCACCAAGTTAATGGACACAAGAAACTACCGGTTTTCAGAAGATATTAAGATTTTTGGACATACCAAAAAAAAAAAAAAATTTAGAAGGAGCCTGTAGAGCAACCTGCACCTGAGCCTGAATAAATCCATGCCGTGCATAACACAGGAAAGTCATGGAACAAGTGCAATTTACAGTAAACACGCTGGCTGCCAGTAAGTGCCGCAAGTTTCCAAAATTAGCCGGCATATCAGCCGACAGCGGACATTCACTATGCATTTTAGAGCTCTCGGAGTCCTTAGCAGCACTCAAAGTTCGGGCTGACATTTCATCTTTAATTCATGCCCCTGTGTGTTCCTCCACCCGCGCCTA
>VZTI01001048.1:3142197-3263717 GCA_013397865.1 Struthidea cinerea | reverse complement strand
CTCGCCCGGACGGGCCGGAGCCGGGCCGGCAGCAGCCCTGCCCATGGCTGTCCTCGCTCCCGGAAGGTTCCAGGTGAGTAACTTTCACCGCTTCCACCAGTTTTCTGCCCTTTTTTTTTGTTTTTTTTTGGCGATGCACTTTATCGGTTCACACCGCTGCCTTGCTGCGTCAGGTTTGGTAGCAGAAGAAACGAGATTTTTCTAAGGTGCTGTCAGGAGCAGGACTTTAAACCACAGTAGCCTGCCTCACTCCCAGAAACCTCCTCACACTCTCACAGTCTCCGGGTGATGAGTCAAAGCAACCCGCTAATAATCCAAATGTGTTTAGTCAGTCATACGCACAGCCCAGCCGTATCTGCTCCCTTGCACGGAGCTTTGCTGACCCGAAAATCTGCTCCAGAAGTTTTGAAGAAAACACTAAAACAGCAAAGGCCATTTAACCTTGTGACTTGAGCCCTGCAGACAAGGTGCAAGGAAGAATGATGAAAATGCCCTGGACTCAAGGCTTCCGTGACAGGGGGAGAATTGTCTTTTGGGTCTATTGAGGATTCCCGGGAAGTTTTATACAGCTGAAAGTGTGCCCCAAGATGGAGTTTCCTTCATTCGGTTGCAAAATAGCATGATAACACAGGTAATACAGATTTAACTGTAAAACAGCAGCAAGACCTCTGGAGGACAGACATCCTGGGCCCATCCTCAGTCCCACTTCTGACTGACGCCTGCCTCAGGAGCTTAACACCCCATCCTTCAATTCCAGGCAGGTTTCTGCACTATCTAAAAAAAGACATCGGGAGCAAACTGTAAAACAGTCAATAGCTGCATCATGTAGAAAGGAGCATCTTCCCAACTCCATTCCTAGAAATCTTATGTTCAATATTTGTGGTGGCACAAATAGCTCCTGGTTGCACAGGACATGCCAGATCACCCTTATTCAGGATATTGATTTGCACTTTGAAGTGAAGATCTCTAGCATAAGAGCAGAATTAAACACAGCACAGATACACATTTGTATTTCCACTGAGTATTCAGAATTTAACTTTCTAGAAAACTGTGTATGAATGGGTAAATGCCTCGATAGCAAAGAGAACAGGCATACACTGTCAAATACCTAGTCTGATTTCATATTCATTGTGGCAACCATTTTTAACCAATGGGATAATACTGCAAGATGTACTCTGTTGCTAGAAGAGAAATGGTTGGGGAACACAGAGCACAGAGTATTCACACCAGCACACCCCATATCTGGGGCGAAAAGTTACTTACGCTCCTCAGAGAAACAAATTGTTCGGAAAAAGGCAATGCAACTGTTTCAGAATGCAACATTGCATTAGAGCATTTCTCCAGCACAGTGATGGAAAAGTGGTAGTGTACAGGCACAGCAAACACCTTCCAATTGGGGCTAATAAAGTAATACTAGCTTTGTTTTATTCTTTGGTGAGAAACATTTCTATAAACCTAAGTGTACAAGCTAGATTAAGCAGATTCTCAGGTATAGGAACAGATCATTGGCCTCAAGTTCTGAAGTGCTCTGCTATATGAACACAGCTATTTCCTACTGCCTAACTTTGGGTCTCTACACTTTTAATGAAATCTGAAAGCATATTTGCACTGAATTCAGAGGAAACCTACATCAGTGAGGAATGAACAGCAAATGATTCCAAG
The DNA here is from genome assembly GCA_013397865.1 of Struthidea cinerea. Taxonomy (NCBI): domain Eukaryota; kingdom Metazoa; phylum Chordata; class Aves; order Passeriformes; family Corcoracidae; genus Struthidea; species Struthidea cinerea. The sequence goes on along the minus strand of VZTI01001048.1, from coordinate 3,262,055 downwards.
CTTGGCTTCGGTCCTGTTCCGCACTGCAAGCAGGCGCTGAAGGCTGCAGACCTATGTGATCTATGGCCCTGGGCAGGGCATGGCCTACTCTGGCTGGGCACAGCTCCTGCCTGGCAGCACAGCCCAGCTCACCTCTGCTGTCCCCCTGCTTGAGCAGTGGCCTCTGCTCCGGGGCCAGGAACGGGAGGCAGCAGGCAGGAGGCACACCAGGTGCTCCAGGGGACCAGCAGCTACTGCCCCTGGGTTAGGAGGCTTGGGTTCAGGAGATGAGCAAATAATGGTGATGTATATAGTGATGACTTTAAGTATGCTGCGGTTTCCAACACAGTTCCTTCTGAATGTAAGACAACAGGCACAACAGTAATACCTCAAAATACTCAGTTTTGACATCATTGGCTCAGAAAGTTAATGTAAAATCGAAAGACTAAGTCAGCATTAAAAAAAAAAAAAGTAATTACATTCAAGCTAGACAAAACACCCCCAAGGTGTTATTTGGTAAAAGGTTTTGAAATACTGTCTGTTTATGATATCATGAAAATAAAACAGAACTTTGATATTTCCAGCAAAAAACGCTAAAATTCCAGTTCCTGCCTATAATCTGCCTTTGCCACCTTTACCTAGTGCCCAAAGTAAGTTTTTTGCAGAACTAGTATGACTGCAGTGAAATTAACAAGTGATCTAACATGATCTAAAGAAAAACAGAGGAGAAACTGGGATATATATGCTAATTTATTTTTCTTTTTAAATGAAATATGGTTTATGTGATATTGTACCAGAGAGGATTGTACAAACTAAAGAATTAGGCAAATGTGTGTTTTTCTTTCTCAACACCTCTTCAATGTAGTTTATTAAATAAGTAAACTTGAGTAATCTCTGCTGTAGTTTCAATTCATATACAGGATGTCATTACGTGTTTCTTATTACAATGTATTTATCTCAGGAGTACCTTACAGATGGAAAATGAGCCAAAGTATTTATAACCTTTTGTACACAATGCTTGAAAGGAATCCAACAAACTCTTCTCTCAAGCCATTCTCTTTAAGGTCCTTTGGTAAAACTATGGCTTTGAAATTCTACTTTTAAATTTTTTTTCTTTCAGAGTAGATGGAACTATGAAGTATTTGCAATTTTGAGTAAGTATTCTTTTTTTTCCTGCTGGTTTAATAAAAGCAAGTATCTATCTGCAGTGAGTGGAGTACTCTAGTAATTTCCCTGGTCCTCGGTAGCCTCAATTTCAAAGAAACTTTTTGAAAAGCCTTGTTTCATAAAGGTTTGAATGTATGCCTACTGATGCCAACAATTATGATTCAGGCAGCAGCACACAAATGGTAACTCTGTTCCATCTTCAGCTATACTTTCTTCTGACTCATCATCACAATTCAATTTTAAAAGCCATTAAGAACACTCAGACTGCTTTTCTGATGTAAGACCAGAAATTGTATTGAGTGAATCAGTCATATACAAACTTGAAAGTGTGCCTCCACAAATTCTCACTGCTGCCCAGAAACCTTTCAACTTGCACAGGTAAATATGAATGTTCAAAGCCTGGCTGATTCCCACACAAGCATTGCAACCCTTATTTTTTTTCTTTTCTTTTTTTTTTTTTTTTTTTTTTTTTGTATGAGACTAAACTTTGTATCCTTACAGCCTTTGCAAGCCCCGTGTCAGTTCAGTAACATGGAAATAGCGTCTGAGGCTCAGTAACAAAGGCACTGGAAGATTTACTCCAACAAACCACAGGGTCAGGAAGGAACCTCAGAGATAAGAGCAAACCGACAAGATCTCTTAACACCCAAATTCTCAGGTAGGCATCCAAGTCCTCCACAAGCACCACGCCTCAGCAACCCCTCTGCCTCTGGCCACACAGTTCCCTCCTGCTGGCAAAGACGGCAAGTATGGGAGGGGCAGGAAAATGAGGGAGAAGGGCTGGAACCAGCCGAAGCTGGACTGAAACTCTCTGCTCCAGTTTTACAACGCACAGTCAACATTAAAAAGACCTGACATTCACTTCCACAGTGCAGCGTCCACGTCTATTGCCCCAGCCCCCTCCACAGGTTTAGGGGAAGGTAGTTGGATTTGCCCTGGGCAGTGGGTGGGAGAAACACCCAAATTCTCAGGAGGCTCAATAACAACTTTTACCCACAAACTTTAGAACACTCAAGTGAAATAAGGTACTTGGCAGATTTTAAAACATCCAGACGAAGTAAGGCACTTTGCAAACTTTAACTCATCAAACTCTAACCTATCCAGACACAACAAGGCACTTACTGGAATTTTTTGGTCCAGCTTTGAGAAGAGGAAGGTAGAAGAAAGAGGGAGAAAGAGAAAGAAAAAGGAAGAGAGAAAGGTAAATACTCACCATCCTAGGACCCACTATTCCTCCAGTCTCCTACACTGTGACTTTTGGCTTCTCTAAGAACTGGGAGGAACAAGAGGAAAGGGAGGAATACAACATCTCTGCTGTCACCTATTAAGACTGTCTTAGCCCCCTCCCCACATGTGGAAGATGGAAGGGCACAAAACAAAAAGGGTGGAATACAGAAGGAGAAAAGAAAGAGCACCAAGCAGGTCTGGTTTAGAAAAGAGTCTAAAGCCTCCTCGAATCAATAGAAAGTCCCTTTAATTGATTGCAGTGGGCTTTGAGTTAGACCTATATTCTACTTATCAAGTACAGCTGCTGAGAATCAATAATATTTTGACTTACCCTTCAAAGCAACAACTACACTAGTAACTTCTGGCTAAGAAAAAGTACAATTAATAGCATATTAATTCATTAGAATTTATCTCACTGAAGTCCCCTTTTCATCAGGCGGTAGAGTCAGATGGCACTTAGAAGTGATCATACATGCATGAATATCCTACATAAGTGAGGCCATAAAGAAAATACTTTTGTTCTTAATGTTAAGTCAGATCAAATATTCATTGATATCTACATTTCTTAGCAAGTATCTCAAGCAGAGATCAATAAACACTTACTAGTCACTGACTACATTTCCTGCAGTAAAGGAGGGAATTTCAGCCAACAGATTGGAGAAGCCAAATGGTCCAGGGAGCTGGAGTTTAGTGCTTGCCTGCCAGATGATCATTTACCTTCTCATTGTCTCAGTTGCCACAGCTAGAGAACTACAGATCAAAGGATTATTTAAAAACTATAGTCATTCCTTTAAAATACAAACTATTGTTTCAAAATACAAGTATGGATTGTTGCAAGGGAAAAAAATCACAACTGTAAATTTTTGGTTTCTGAAAATTCTTTCAGGCCCAAGTCAGGAAATGCATTACTTTGTGAAACTGGGAACAAAATAAAATTATTATACTTTTCAAACATTTGTATGTGCTTCTTTGATGTTTCTGTGGATTACTGAAGTCTCTTACTCTACCAGAAGGATTTTACCACCTCAAATCACATACAGTATTTCAAACCACATTCTACTAGAAAAACAGGTATTTGAGTTGTTTAGAGAGCAGAGACAACCATTAATACTGTTGAAGTATGTTACAGCAAAAAGATTTCTGCTGCTTTAAAGAAAGTATTCCATAACCTTCCAAAATAACCTGTGTGTAATGGACAATATAGGATTACTTTTTGGCAGAGGGAATATCCTGTTGCTGTTGGCTGCAATGTTACAGTATCCTCACATACTAGTACACAGTTATTGTGAGATAAAGACCACGTTGAAAAACAAACTGATTGCAGTACTGAAAACAGTGAAGGACCTGTCCAGTAATATAAAAATTGACTTCTTTAGGAGAACAATGACTGGAACAGTGTCACTTCTAGATTAGCACTACAGAATAAAAGTTTTAAATGAAACTAAGAAATTAATGCAGTGTAGTCCTTTCTTCCAGGGATGCCATTTTAAAGCAAGACAGGAAAACTTGGTTAGAGATGGTGCTGTATATATGGTTTTATATATATACATACATAGATGTATAAAAAATTACATGTGTATATATTTTTATATATATACACATATAATTTATATCATCTGTTGATATAGAGCTGTGTGGTATGTGTCTGTTTTTCTCCTCCAGCTCTCTCCACATTGATACATTTGTTGAATTTAAACTGCTGGAACAATTATGAGGGGGGAAAAAAGCTACTAGCATCTACTTTTCACAGGGAATTTACAAGGACAATGTCTACAGAAAGAAAAATATGTTCACCATGAACAATCAAAATTCTTCTTTAAATTTCTTTGTTAGTCTAAAGGAATGTGTTAGGCAGAAACTCTCATTTTACAGTAGAACCAAATCTAATTACTGAAAGAATTATTTTAATGAAAAGTCTTAGTGAGATATACTGAAGAGTTTTTCCAGGTGAGAAAGGTTATATTTAATCCTTGTATCTGCAACAGATTCACTCATGCATGTTTTTCAGTTTTAATTTCATCCAATATTCTTTTAGGCAATGATTTGAAATATACACATATGACCTCTGATATGTTCCAGGTGCACACATTGTGGTATAAAGCACCTAAAGAAGGATGTGGGGATGTTTCTGGAGTGATCAAGGAAGTGTCTTTCTGAGATTTTGTGAGTTTAATTCGACAATTTCCCCAACGCAAGGGCACACTCACCCTTGAGAGCTGCGTGGTACCGTGGGGGGAAGGTGAGCAGCAGTGCCCTGGCTTTCCCCAGAGCTGGGGAGGTGGCTCTGTCCAGCCTCAGTGACCACAATGCACATCCTTTGTTGGTGGCTGGGGAAGGGATGGACTTTTGGTCACCTCTTGGAGCCGATGAAGGACTTGATGAGACGCCGCCAAGACATAAGGTAAAAGCAATGTATAGCTTCACAATCATGCCTTAAAACCAAAAGTAATTATTTTAAAATGCTTCTCTCATCATGTCCCTTTCAAATGTTACAGTGACTTACCATGGTATTAATGCCACACCATCTACTACCACAGGTTATAACAGAAAATAATTAGTGACCAATGCTAGAGAACAGGAAGATAATAAAAAAAAAAAAAAAATAGGGCTGTAGACATACGACTTTATTTGAATAGATCAGATCCATACAATAACTGGGAGTAGTCTTCCAAAGGACCCATTAGTTATCCTTTAGGTCTTCTAATTAATGATGTAGTCTTCTGAGAGCTTATTAATAACTCTGATATTAATAGCAGCATAATTCTATCTGAGGATTAAAAAAATGAAGCACTATTTTATAAGTACTTGTAAAATAGAGTTTGGGACTTAGTAATAGAAATACACATAAATTCATCAGATTGAAAATTGAGAAACAGACTTCTGAAGGTGTGATTAGGGAACACAATAACATCTCTAAAATGAACTGCTATACTTTCATTCAGGAATTACATTCAGTTATAGAGTTGAGCCTTTTTTTTTTTTTTTTGATGCCTCAGTGGAGTGGGTTTTCAATGTTGAAAAGCTAAAGACAGATTCCAATTCTCAAGATTATTTCCTGAAGCTCACGAACAGTATGTACCAAGCTGTTCTTAAAGAATCAGTCTCCATTTCCATGAATGGCTAATATTTAATAAAACATCTGATCACAAAACCAAATCTAAAAAAAAAATCGGTAGTAAAATAACACTCCGACTTGCTACTAAATGCAATGTTCTTTGATATAAGTCTATTTCAACTTCATTTATTCCAGGGTTCCAGCAGTCAAAATAATCAATGCAGAATTTTCCATGTGATTTACACATTGCTTTTTAAAATGAATTGTCTGAAACAAAAAATGCTTTTTTCTGCTGCCTGGCTTGTTTTCTAAAACATATTCTCTTTCTCTTAAAGTGAGAGAACGACCTCTGCTTCAGGAACAATTTTCTGAGACAGTGTGTTTATCAAATGGCTTCTCTGCTTTCATGAAAACAATTTATTTTCGCTGAACTCCTCAAGATAAGCATTGAAGTCAGGAAGAATGTACAATGACATTTATAATTACATTCAAGAAACAAATATTTTGCTAAAGAAAGGGTTTGGATTTTTATCGGTTTTAGAGATACAAAATATTTTCTTTCTTCCAGCATACCATTTAACGATATTTTCTCCCTGAAATTACAAAGTGTATTTTCATATGCATGGAAAGAAAAGCCCAGGACAGTAATCTTCTCATAGAAAGGCTACAGTATGCATCCTAAACAATGAAAGCTGTAGCATAATCCTTACAACCAAATTGCCTTTCCTGCCCCACTCTTCAGAAATAATCTGCAGAAAAGGACAATTTAAGCAGGAGGATACATGCCCCTTGCAGAGCCTCCTCCAAACAACCCCTCTATGCCCAGTCTTAGGCTAAACAGTTGTCTCTTGGGATGGCACATCCATCTCTCCAGCTTTCCCCTCCCACATTTTCCCCTTGCTCAGAGACAGTTTCTTAAGCTCTAAAGCTCTCTGCAGAGCCTATGGGCACAGGGCATGATGCCTCCCATTCTCTGGGGAAGTAGAAGACCTTGCTAAGAAATCTCCCTCTGTTTCCCTTATGGATTCAGCCCTGGACCTGTTCTCAACCACAAAAAACAGAAGCTCAGTCGTGCCAGACAATTACTGCTTCCTGCTATGTTCTGAACTACCCCTAAAATCAAGGTAGTCCACCGTGTATCTCATCTTTCAGGACAAAGCAGCCACAGATTTAGCCATACAGTGCCTGTATTTTGAAATGCAAATTCAATAACTACCTATGCAAAAGCTGCCCATGAATATATTTAGGAGTTCCATTTGGGCTGCCTGGAAACGCGGGGTTTACAGGATTAAAAAGACGTACTGCTATCACTCCAATGAATGCCCTTTAATTTGCAGGAATTCATTTTAGAATAAAAAAATTTAAGATCTGGTTTATTCCTTGTCAGTCAAACATCCTAGCTTTTCATTATCCCATTTTTTTTCAGTGCATGTAGGTAGTTCTCATCATAAAGATTCCCTGATAAAGTTCTCCTCCAGAGACATACTCTTTTTGTAGGCTCAGCTAGGGAAGAAATATCATTCATTTGTAATACTCAAAGAGAAGTTGAAACAAAATCAAAAGCAGCTGAAAAGAGATTGTATTTCGCTAATATACAGCAAGGCTTTATTTAAAATATACAGTGTTAAATTTGATCAAATATCAACCCACTATTCAGAGTGAAATAATCTCTTTTAATTTGCATGTATCTGTGTGTGCCAAAGAGAAGTGTGTTTGCTTTCAAGCAGGTGCACATCCTGCTATGACTAAAACTCTAACTCATCAAATTGCTTTACCAGTGTGGGACATGCCCTTTTTCTGGAACAGCTTCAAGCATTTTCCCCAGCATTTCAGCCACCTGTTTACCGAGTTCATACTCCAAAGGAGATGCATGCAATTAGAAACAAGGAAATGAAAATAAATGACCTTGTTTGTTATAAATAACAAAGAGACTCAGCAAAATTAATGCAGTGAAGCCTGACCTTCTGACCTGAAAGAAAGAATCACCTCATTCCTTTGTAGCAGGCTCACAATGCTCCAGCACTAGGCATTGTTATGCAGCTTTGCCTCTTTTGATGGATCTTAAAGGAGTATATTCTAAATATTAAATGTTTTACAAGTTAGATTAGGAAATTTGCATTAAAAAGAAGGTTGAAACAAAGTCAAGAGAGCAGTGATAAAGATTATCACTGCTTTATTTAGTGGATCCAGGTAAGCTGTGTGTATGGCAGCTAACTATAATACAGTTTTTCAATTGAAAAATAAATATGGCATTCCAGGTGCTAAAAAGCCATGAAATGTCTCCTTCGGTGTTCGGTGAATTGATGAGGGAGAAAGTTTTTAATTAGCGAACTCCAGGAAAAGGAAACATTTTTCTTTTGTTAATTGTTTGTGCTATGATGGTCTGACTTTTGAAAAAAAAGCAAAGTACTTCCACAACTGCTGCCAAAAACATATAATTTTTTTTCCTCATCCTTTAATTAGGCAAGTAGAAATGCCTTCTTTTGTATGAAGCTTACAGAATAATGCTTCTATGGGTTACATTTTCACTTTTAATTGATTCATGTCAGTCTGGAACAGCGTCCAGCTGCAACAGAGGGCAAGGTGTTAGAAATTTGTTTCCCTGCTTGTCTTTGGAGAAAATGAGAACACAGCGTTGTTTTCATGGCAGTCCTCACAAAAAGAGCAGTGTGTAATTACAGGGCTGGTTCCCATCTTGTCAGTCTCCCAAACAAGTCTGTTATTAATGAAGCAGCTCAGAACCGTTGCAGAAATGAAAGGAAAATGCGTTTGCATCTCACTGAAAGCAGTTCCCACAACAGGTATTGTTCGATAAAGATTTTTCCAAAACTTGTTTTATGGGTTTTCTTCACTTTCTCTCACTTTCAATGACATCCATCCAGCTGCTAAGGCACTGTAACACCCTTTGCAGCAATCACAGCCTCAGCTTTGCAAGTTTCTCTTCCACGCAGAGCGCATTGACGGGAGTGGGCATGGGGCAGCTCTACCTGCAGTACCCGGGGTGACGGGCACAGCCCAGGGAACAGACTGCTGCCAATGCAGGGGGCACAGGAGGGATGGCAGTCACAGAGGGGCACTGGGAAATCAGTCTCATATATAGGAGGCAACTCTTGGGCTGGAGCAGCAGCTGGAGCAGAAAAAGCTGCCTCATGCAGGACCATGATCAGGAGCATGAGGGTGCAGTGGCTCTTCTCCCCACCCTCTCATCCTCCTTCCACCATTCTGCATCCAATGGAGCCACTCCACCCCCTTAAGTTCTTGACATGACTCACTCCTGCTCCCAAACTTTTACAGCAAAAGAGTGACCTGAATGAATAATTTCCAACAGAAAAAGAGAGCTGATCAGCACAGCCTCTCCTTCTGCTCATGTAGTCTCATGAACAGCTTGTGCTTTTGTCCAAATGTGTGTATCATTGAAAACTAAATACTCCATGAGGCTGAAGGTACAGATATGTTGAAGTGTTTGATTGAATCAGAGACCTTCGGGGTATTATCTTCTCAATCTGCATTTGTCTGCACAGACTGAAACCAGAGCACTCACATGTCTAAACACTGAGCTGTGAGGCCCTGTCTGACAAGCCCCATATGAGAAAACCTGCATAACAAACAGGTTCTGAGAACTGAGCCCAACCAGAAGAAATTCTGCGTTTGTGGAGCCTGAAGTTACAGTCCCTGTCCTGCTCTGGGGCTCCACGTGTGGGCCACCAAATACCCAGACTGGAGAGGGGCTGTGGATCTGTGCTGATCCGCCACTGCATGATGTGCAAGGGCTGGAAAAGGGAGAGCAGAGCTGGGCATCCATTAACAGGTCTCACGCTCTAAGCAGGAGAACTTATTTTTCTAAAAATTGTGAGTATTTATGTGCATATCTATCATGAAATGCATGGACTGGGTTTATCTTGTTGGCATTTACCAACTTCAGCAATCAGTGTGTAGTTCCTCTTCTTTGTGAGGGATAAGTGGAAGTGATTGATCACCTGCAAAATCTCATTTTTATCCATTCACAGTAAATTCTGGATTAATATTATTCAACAAGAAACTTGAAATTCACTTGTTTAATATTTGTCCTAAAACTCACTTATTGAAGGAATTGTGGTAATTCAGCTTTAAAAGCCTGTCGTTGTAGGCAAAGCAAATTCAGGGCTCTCAGGAAAAGTCTGTTAACTCCCCCACATTTTCTTTATTACAGCCTCAATATATGATATCTTAAATGAGCAAAATAGTATTGCAAATATTTGATTGTTATATATTTTTTCAAGACAGAGCTCCCAGACTCCTGTGAGCTGCCTGAAGAATCACTGAGTGAAAATATTAAAAAAATTGGAATGAACAATTTTCCTTTTTTTTTTAATATTTGTATTTAAATGATTTTAAGAAAGGACACAGAAGGAAGGCACACAGTGCTATTCTTTAATAATGGACTGAGATCCCAGCAGCTCCACAGCAGTTACTGTAGGTAGCTAGTGACTTCCATAAACTCTGTCCTAAACTCAGGATGTGTGTGCAATACAGAGATGAGCCATGCTGCCTACAACATCCAAGGCTGTGCATCTGCTCAGCAAACTTTGTTAGGCTTTGCTTAACCGCACTGTGGTCCAGGTTACCAGAGTGTTATAAAAACTGTACTCTCTGCTGCAGGCTAAGGAGAGAGATTTGAGTGTCCCTGATGACAATGGCCCAGGACAAAGCCTATTTAACTCCTTTTAAGGCCCTATGGATCTCAAAAGTTAAAGGCTGTAATTTTCAGCACCACCTTGGTATTATTTGTAGACAGAAGAAGAAAGTAGTAGTCCAACTAATTTCTAAATTTCCACCACTGGTGGAAAACTTGCTTGGGCTATTTAGAGACAGCAGGCAGCAGAACAGAGCAAGATAATCTTCTATGTCACATTAGCAGTGTGATCTTCTGGCTCAGCAGTTCTAGTCCCTTTTGGACTGGTCTCTGCTTTAGCATGTGGTTTATAACCAAGCTTCAGCTAAGACAACTGAATATATGCATTTTTTCCCCTTTCTCTGCAATCTCCCTAGACTTACACTGCCTTCTTCAGCTGACCGCCTTTATTTTAGAGCAATGACTCCCACCCTATGGTTCCAGCCAAGTTTACTACAAATTGTTCAAGCACCAAAACCATGCTAATGTGCAGTTCTAACATGCAAGCTGGTTGTGCAAGCACAACCGTTTGCTCTGCACCACATCCTTGAATGTCCTTGCGATAGCTGGGTGACAGACCTCATTGCTGGGAAGAGTGGTCTTTTCTGTAATGACGACCTAAACCAAATACTAAGAGAGACAAAGACCACAGCAGTGTTACATCCAAAAATCAGTGATAGAGATATGCAAATAAAAACAGTATTTCAAAGGGCTTGTAATGAGTAGCATCCAAAATGAGTGATATGATAGAACTGGGTTTAAAAAGCAGCAATTTTCAGGAGCGTTAGTTTACATGAAGTACATGCATAACTGGCTTTGAAATTCAGCGGAAGTCAAGTCTCCCTGGAAAGCAAATGGTGTAGTTTTACTCCTTGGCTGTTTTAATGATTCGAGAAGGGTAGCTACTTACACTGGAGTAGGAGAGCAGATATTTTTTTCCCAAGAATACAGGAGGCACATGCTGACCAAGAAAATAGTTGTGAAGAACAGAGTTCCTAGACACAAGCCAGGGCTCACCCAACTGCAGCTCTTGCAATTCAAAATTAAAGGCGCCACATGGTCAAAGTTATTGTCACTGGCACTGGGGAAAACCTTAGAATTAACAGAAGTTTCCTTCTTTCTTCCTCTGATACCCATCCGAGGAGAGAGTAAGCAATACCACAGACAGTTTGAGGGGACAAAGAGAGTGTCAGGGCCAGTGTCCCTGTCTCAGCACGACAGCCCTAACTGGCCATGGCTCTGTGAGCTACTGCTGAGCACATAATGATTTTGCATTGAAAGGCTAAACCAGCCATTGCTCTGGACTGAACAACCACAACTCTAACTCATTCCTTCATTAAATGCTTTGCCATTCCTTGACAATGAGAGGGTCTATAGAAAAATCACATTGTCCTGTATTCCACTGGTAAACAATATCTTATATATATTAAACTGTTCTATAGTAGTCATCTGTTCTTTCCAAGCTGTGACAGGACTTTGAATTATTTGCTCTATCAGCAACTGCTGTAGTAAATTCCCCAGTTATGCCGTGCATGGCAGGCTTGCGGAAACACCCGTGACAATGAAGTGAGCAGAGAACTCATACATGACGGAATCCACTCAGCAGACTGGTTTTTGGGGACAGTTGGGCCTCAACAAACAATCCTTTCTTCTCAGTCTATAGAGAAGCTGCACTGGGGCCTACTTTGGCCATTAGTCTAAGGAAAGCCTTTGTTGAACATATAGCTGCTTCTCACATTGAAAGAATAAATCACATTCTTATTCTGGGTATGTCTCCACTGCATTCACTGATGTGAATGTTGTTCCATGGCTGAAAAACTGGGTAAACAGCGTGCCCTGTGCAGCTCTGCGCTGCTGTGGCTATATTACAGCCTGAACAACCTCATTTACAGCCAGCCTGGATGTGCCTGTAAGAGCGGCGGCCCTGGCAGAGATCTGCTCTTCAGACAGCATTCCTCTTTTCAGGAATATTTCATTCTTCAGGCTGGATTACCAGGATTTGAACCACTTTGGAACCCACTTTACCTGAGAAGGAGAAGGGAAAATCCTATCTTTTCTATGCACTTAGTGAAGCAAGACACAATCTAGTCAAGTTTCAGGAATGGTTCTGAGTCTGTAGGGGTTTTTTTAGGGTTATGCAGATATATGTAAATTTCTCAAGCACACATCCTAGGAGCACATGTCCCAGACAGTGCATGTTCCCCCTCTAACACTTCAAATCCACAGTAATTAATGTTCCTAACTGCTTCAATGTACAGCAATTCAATATTCATTCACCTTCACAATCATACACCACTCTCCACTCTTCAATGTGCTTCATCTTTTACTGTTAACTTACATTTATGTCCATCTTCATATCCTCGAAAGAAAAGGGAAGCTCCAGGTTTCAGCAGACCATAGGGACCTCTGCTGACAGTTTCTATAGAGGCGGTCATCGTTGGATGAATATAAATGGTTTGCATCATACGTGAGCCTCAGTTATTGGAGATTACGTTTTCTATTTGATAGAGTGAGTCTGATGATCCATCATCACTCTGGCGGAAAGGCTCCCATTTCCAGGCAGGATGCTACAGCTTCATCTCAGCTTTTGATGGACTCCTAAGTATAAAAAATACAGCACATGTTAGTCCATGTGCAGACAGAATTCTGCATTTTGACATTTGAACAGGAGTTTATTTGTCTCTGGAAAAAATTTCCTGTCCCTTCTACCTCCCATTTCAGTTAGCACTTTTCCATTAAGTGCTCTGTTACAGAAGAGAACCACGGCTGAAGCAAGAGGATATCCTGGTTAAACAGGGAGACTCTCGGGAAGCACCAGTCCCTGGAGGGCTCTCACAATTTTAGTTAAGATCTACAGCATGCAAATTTCTGGGTTGTGATACCAATATATATATATGTGTGTGTGTGTGTGTGTGTGATGTGCACGTTTTTGTACGCCTCTGCATAGATGTAAATTTAAATTAATTTAATAAAAACAGACCCGACCAAAACCAAAAAAAGCAAGTAACTCCTTTGATGACACAATCCCTTCTGCTACACATGTTTTCAAACAGGATAAATGGTAGACACAGAAGTACATTTAGTAAAGTAGTGTTTGCTCCCTCTTACCATACACAACTTACTTGTGCTGTTGGGGAATCACTGCAGGAAAATTTCCAATAACCAGAGTTATAACCACCTCTAAATTAAAATTTCTATTTTGAAGTTTTTCTGCCTTCTTTTATAATTTATTGCAACAGAACTGCCTTGCAAAAAGATTATGTATAATTATTTGCAAAGAAAACAGCTCACTGTAAATGCTAATGTTAAATGTCTATGTTTTTAAAACCTTAGATACACTAACCCTTTAAATAATTGTTTCAATTATTTCTTCCTCTTGCTGCCATTAATGAAATATTTTATATATGCAGTTGCTCCCAATTTGTGTAAGGAATTCCAAATAAATACAGTGGCCATTGATTTCTCTAAGTTCATCTCCTTTGTTCTTGCATCTCAAAAGAGTTCAGCTAACCTGGTAGCATTTATCCTGCCTATTCCCTTTAGAATTATCTTTGACTCAACAAGATGACCTCTTAATTTCCTCTTCTATAGACCTGCTTTCTCTAACTTTAACAAATAACTAAGGTCTCTCTGCCCTTGTACCATACTAGCAGTGGTTTTGAACCTTTTCTGATTGGAAAATAACTTTTTTAAAAGATAATTAAAACCAGACACTGGTCTTTTGAGCATTACCCTGATACTGTCATATCTCTCCAGTATCAGACTACATGAAGACTCTGTATTTGCATTTGCTCTGATTCTTTTTGCTGTTCATTCCTTTTTTTTTTTTTTTTTTTTTTTTTTTTTTNTTTTTTTTTTTTTTTTTTTTTTTTTTTTTTTTTTTTTTTTTTTTTTTTTTTTTTTTTTTTTTTCTGCTGAGAACTCTTTAGTCTTACTGCTCTCCATTGGTCTGGGCTGTTTTTAAAAGCACATTATACATTCTTTACCTGATTGCAAGCTCGTGGTCTTTCCTATTCTCCTAAGTACAGTTCATTGTGTTTAAATACCCTGACTCAAATAGAATGAGGACGTGGCCTCTCAGCACTGCTCCTCCACATCAACCTCACCTTGGTCTCATTTTGGTGCCCTTCTCTCTACTGCAAACTTGAAAAAAGCCCATAGTACACAAGGATAATTGAAACTGCTGTGTACAAAACTATTCTCTTGTAACCACAGACTATCCAAAACACGTCATGACTTAAAATCTGCCAAGAACTAACCATCTAGGACTATACTTCAAGTCTTCAGGCATTTCCAGCCAGGCACTCTTTCCCATAACGTGGTCAGCATGTTCATGTCTCCTCCTGAGTGTTTCAATTTCTCCCAGAAGTGTGGGTTGATTTTTAAAGTCCTAACTTTTGTCAGTATTCAGAGTCTATATTAACTCCTTTTTCTGTTTCAGTGTCTCCTCTTTGTATTATCCTTATCTTCATTGAGAAAACTGACTCAAAGAATTTAACATCTGAAAAATATACTTCTCTCAACCAAAGGTAGGTTACCTTTGTTATGTCTCAAACTCAACTGCATTCTCCAGTGACCTCATTTCTTGTGTATTTAGAAAATCTCTTATTTATCTTAGCCTTCGCACAGACTTCTTTTATTTTCTTCCTTTTACTTACACTTTCCCCTTTGTTCTGTAATCTTTCGATCTTCCCCACCTGCTTTATCTTACAGATGATTGATATATGCATTTCAACAGTCTCAACTGCTATTTCATTTATCCCAAATAAATATCCACACTGGATGGCAGGTATAATTCTCTAGCTACAAAACTTTAGCTTTGAAAATCTCCTGTTTTATTTTCCATCCCTACCCTTCCATGATCCCCTCATATTTTCAGAGCTCTTCTTTCTTCTTGCACATTTTGATTTCACTATAAACCTAGCTTGCTGATAACACCTCATATCAAAATATTCTCCCAGTCTTACATCTCTAGTCATGCTATATTTATTGTGCACACCTATGAAAAGGATTGTTCCCTTTTTAGTCCAACCTTTTAAATTGTGCAAAGAAGCAATATTACAGCATTCAGTCTGTGGTTTGAGTTACACACCCAGACTGATTTAAAGCTAGATGGAGGGGCAATTCAGGTATGTTGTGTGTTTAAAGGTCTCTGTGTGAAATAAAAAGAAATCTATAATGTTACCCTCAGGATTTCAGGCAATGATATTCCAAGTCTGAAAGAGAGGGAATAAAGAAACTGAAAAAGGATACACACCACTGACCAGTCAATTGAAAAGTTCGGTAAATGGAAAACAGAAACCTCCCTGGATTTGCCTTATGGGCTAACAGCAGTGGCTTTGTATAAAAAGAGAGAGCACTTATGATCCACTTTCTACTTGAGACATTATAAATTAGTTTTTCTGAAGGTATAATCCACCGTAACAGATTCTAAGGTGGTGTGGAAAAATCCCACCACTCCTTGATATGAACACTAAATGATGCCCTGTCTTTCATGGATCCCATGTCCCTTTGCTCAGGCAAAGCCTGTCTCTGGAAAACTCAAAAGTTATTGAAATGCACCAACCTTTATTGCAAAACTGATCCACACCTAGGATGACTGCCACCTTTATTAAGACTCAGGAGACTTTGGTCAGGCCTCGCAGTTACAAAAGACTCCTGTCTTTGTGCTACTAAGTGCAGGAAAGAAACCTCCTACAGGCTCTGAACAAAGATGAGAGGAGCTCCCCTACACCCTGACTTCCAGCAGGGATCCTGGCTTCCCAGCTCCTTCCCAACACACGGTGCCTCAGCACGGGCAGCCAGCTCCATCTCCTTTCGCTGACACAAAGTTACTCATTACTTCTGGACCTCAATAGATCTTGGGGACTTATTTAGTGAAAACTCAGTATGTACGAGAGAAACTACCTGGGGCAGGATTCCCCAAGTTCCTGTTACATGCCTGGAAAACTGCAGAAATTCCAAAACAATAAAAGTGGAAGCACGTAGCCTCAGACCATGGTGATAGACAGAGAAAACCTCTCAGAGGATCAATGGTTTTAATGCTGGGTGATGATGCAGGGAGCACTCTCTGACACCTTTTTAAATATATGTAACACCATTCTTTTCTCCTGTACTTCTAATTTTCTCTCAGCTCCAGGAGTATTATAGTGGCATCTCTCCTAACATATTAGGCTTTATAACGATGTTAAAGAATTGTCAGTAAAAGGAAAAGGAATTACACCCTAGAACAAAAAAAAAAAAAAAGAAGTGAAGTCAAGCCTGCCAGTCAGGCTTCCTATCTCCTTCAAAAACTTCCTTTGGAAACATAGTGGAGAACAAAAGAAATCTGTGCAAGCAACCACTCCACACTCGCTGGCACTGCTCTCCAACAAGACCAACAGGCACATTTAGGCTCATCACAATTTCTCTAAAATACTAATAATGATTATTCTCTGCAGGATTTCTTGCATTAGAAGATCATAGGAGATTTTGCAAGCTCAGTTCTAAAAGATAGTAAGTGAAATACTCTCCTCTACAACACTTTTCTCAAACAAGTTGAACTTATTTTACAAACCCACAACTCACCTTTCCAGTACAGGGACACTTCGGGCTGTAAAGTAAACAGGCAAATATTAAATGAGGTGACTCAAATATTTACGCAAGCAAAGCACTCTTACTTTGTCAGAAACCAAATAGAGTTGGCAGAGCTTTATAAGCCATCACACTTCACTTGTTTTTTCATGGCCCAAACTTGAAAGGCAAAGAAGCGTTGGTGACTGCAGAGGTGGCACACAACTGCTCAGGACTGTCCCACCATCCTCAGGACTTCACTGGGCTGGGACATGCGGAGGCCAACTCCTCTGCAGGGATTGGGGGCAACAGGAAGCAATGTGTTAAAACTGCACGGTGGACATGTGATTGGGATAAAGAAAAAATCAAACAGAACCTCATCCTTTCCTCTCGTTCTTGCAGAATGTAAAAAAAAAAAAAGCTTTGTTTCCTAAGTCCAATATATATAAAAACGTAAAAAAGAGAGCCTGAGGTAGACCTTGTTTATATTACAGGCATTGAAAAGTCCTACCTCAACATCTGAGTCACATCAGTATTTTGCTAGCAGGGTTCTCAGAAGGTGGAAAGAGACAATGGAAAGATAAAATTTAATGGACAGGATAAACACCTTTCTTAGAAATAATGCAAAAATTATACAGGGACTATAAAAAACCTGCTTAGTTTTAATGACAGGTTTATGTCAGAAGAAATCAGGCTTCACTGAAATGCTTAGCTTAGCTATTTTAGCTCTTTTTTGTGTACAACTTAAGTGATATAACTTGATAGGGTAGACATTGACTGGAGACTAGAAGGAGAGAGCTCTGTTCCAAAATGAGGCATGTAAGGTTGCATGTATGTTTGGTGGCTAGTGCCCTAATTCATTACAGAATGGGATTCATATACTTACACAGTGAAAAGCTTGGATTAGGCACAGAACATAATTTCCATTATGTTAATGTTGCTTTAAAATATATTGCACGGAGTGCTGCAACAATCAAATTATCAATTATAATGTCTACTCAGAGTAGAAAAGTGTTGCAAACAGAGGGCTGATTACTGCTTCAGTACTTCCAATCTGCATACTCATTGTTTAGTACAGGGAAAACAAATTATCTTGTGTTGGCCCTAGTTCAAATTTAATTAAATGAGTGCAAAGCAATTATAATAAAGTACAATAGTATAGTAATGAAAGGAAAATAACTCATTAACCTATTAATCTTTATTTATGTTCCTCTCAAATAAGTATGTAATTTCTTTATCGCTGCATCCCATAAGAAATAGCAGCTCTCACTGCTCGTGGCCTGCTTTAGTGGGGCTTATTTTGCTAAAGATCATTGTATGACTTCACTGTTACTATTTATATAGATTTTATTTAATGTGTCTGATTTTTCTCCTCTCCCTTACACAGTGTATTTTAAAACCCTTTCCCACATATCTGTGATGTAGATTGTAAACCTGTTCACACCCCCCATTTTCTTTTAACACTTGTCAGCTCTGAAAGGTAAACCTCTCTAGGAGCATTGCTGTGCTTCTGTCATTGCATAAGGGAGGGAGCACTCCCAGAACATCTGCTCGAAAAGACGCTCTTACATGAAGACATAAGATGAAAGCATATTACTTTTAAGAGGACCTGACACAGCTATTGCTTTACAATCTTTATGGGTATAGCAACATACCCCATATTTTCAAATGCGCTTTTTTGATTCTTCATTCCGACATTTATCTAGGCTGCTGGGTTGTTTTGTGATTCTGACTAATCTCAAGTTTAAGGAAAACCGATATTTTTAGATGATTAGTCAAATATTACACTGTGGTGTACTTTAATTGTGCTTGCTGTATGCCAGCTATCATTATTACCTTATCGCTCCAGAACTGGTTTTGTTTTCAATGACATCCTACATTCTAGTGTGTACATTTAATGTCACACACCAGTGCTTAGCTTATTGCAGCCAGTCAGGGTTGACTCTGTCCTTTCACTAAGCTGAGCCACTAACAAAAAAAAGAGAAAAAAAACCAAAACACAAAAACTGCACCAAACCATCACCAAAGCTATGCCATGAAGAAGCAGTAAGATTATTAGCAAAAATACATTTCAAAATCTTTTACTAAATAGCACTTCTGCTTTTTTTTAGACTGAGGAAACTAATAACATTGATTTTTTTTTTTTTTTTCTACTAAATGAAACGAAGTAGAGGTGGTACTGTACCATAAGCAGTGACTGAGTACTATCCTGGAGAGTGGGACAATTGGTAAATGTTATATAAACTATAAGAAAAAATCAAATTAGAAGGGCCACATAATAAAAATATAGTTTCCACTTCTGCATGCACAGTTGTAATTACTGGCACTTACAGAAGAACAGAGGTACCCATGTGAAACATTTAATGAACAGAAATACAATTCTGAATATGGATAAAGGATGAATGAAGGCTCCTTTTGAAAACTCGGAAACAAAACTTTCACAACAGAGTTTGCAGTGTCAGATGTCCCGAGGCTTTTTCCTCTCCATGCATGGACCCTGTGCAGGCAGGGTCCAATCTTACTGCCTTATAGGATTCAAGCAGAATAGCTTCCAAAAAGTTATTAACAGATTCTCTGAGAGGATTGTAGAGGTGCAAATTTACAGCTCAGATGGCTGAGAAACATACAAGTTCACCATATCTTTCCTCTTCACACATAGCAAAAAACTTCTGCCTTGCAGAGTGTATTTCTGGTTTCACAATCTGCTGCTGAGAACTCTGTTAGCAAGAAATGGAACTCTTTAATCATAATGACACTTAATGAGTCACTCTATTCTTTGCACATTTTTAACACTCAGTTCTTTATTTCACACTTACTGCTCAATTCTTGCTTTTATATTACTGCAGCACTAGTATTGCATTAATACAACCAGGCACAGAGCCGTGTGTAGCTCTGTTGTGTGGTATGGGACAACTGGCTTTGTTCGTGGTGACATTGCCACTGACCTGCTGGAGAGCAATCAAGAAGTGCAAAGGCATCACCAATAGGTGGCACATTCGCATTTTGCAGAGTATAATGCCATAATTCCTTTTGTTTGTGTTTGTTTGTTTGCTTTGACAATGAGTCATGTTTTAATTACAGTATTTCAACACGTGAAGTAACTAAATCATTAAAAGAGGAAGAAAGACAAATAAATAAATTTCACTATGTACAACCATCAGAATATCATATGAATTGTCATCTTTTGCAGTCCAGAGTTAAATACTTGTCATCAAGCTAAATCAATGTTTATTCTCTGTGTACAGCAACCACTAGAGGGGAGTTTGACACTCACATTGCAAGTTCACAACAATATGCTAAACCGCAGGGTAATGTAGATCAGAAATCTGCAGTAATTAAAAAAGCCCATCCTGCCAAACTCACGACTTCTCACCATCTTTCCAGATTACTGAGTGAGATGATTTCTATCTGACTTAATAAAAGTCTAAATCCTGCTGCCAGTTGAGCTTTGTCCGGCTTCTTGATACATAAAATGAAGCAATGAAGCTGCAGTGAGCCGAGGAGGAGAATATGAAGCATGCTCAGTAATGAAGACAAATATAAAACAGAATTGCCTGAGATGAGACTAGACTTCACAGTCACTGGACTTTTTGAGCCCTAGGACAGCTACACAAGGCAGGACTCTTGCCTGCAGATCACTGGCTTAATGTGATATTTGGCAAAAATATACAACTTGAAAATACACAATGATGTCTTCTGTCTGCACCTAGACCGTATATCTAACTGCCCTTGATGTTTCCTGATGTGCGTTTCTTGTTTTTATTTACATGAATTCCGACTGTCCTGTGTACCACAGGGAGATCAGATTCTCAAAAAGCATCAGTCTCCCTTTGCCGTGGGTACAGTGCACGCCATTGCTGAAATTTTCCTTTAATGCAAACACACAGTTTCACTCAAGTCAATTTATATCTGTGAACGGTTTGGTCATACCCATATAATCATAAAAATACCAGCCAGGAACTCAGACATGTTGCAGAATGCTTGGTGGGGGTAGGAATTAGGACACAGCTCCTCCAGTACCGGGGCACAGGGAGCTACAACTGATGCATGATGACCTCTCCAGTTTGATCCTTTGTACACCCACCTCTTTAGCCAGAGGGAATACTTTAAGCCTAATTGATTTAACCTATGAATCATATAACATCACATCATAACACAAGCTCTTGTGCCACAGCATCATACACAACTCCTGTAGTAAATAAAACCGATGCCATAGATTCCGCAACTTCTTAAAACTGTAGTTGTAAGAGTGTGGATATTTTCAGGTGCAGGCATTTATCTGTCACAAGCAGAAAATACATACATATATATAACATCATTTTTCCATAACTGAGCCTAAATGTACTTCTACTGATATTCAGAATACTGGAAGAGTGCAGATTCAAAATAATGAAAAAAATAATCTATCTTCTAGAAGAAAGAAGTGAATGTGCTGCACATTGCTTGTCACAAAGAATGTATTTAATCCATGCTCTTATTTAGAGCATCGAAATGTTTTGACATTGCAAGGAGAGTAAAAAGTCAACAAATATGAGACAAAGATTAAACAAAACTGCACTCAAATTAACTCAAACAGTACTTAAAGGGACACTGATCATATAAAAATATATAAAGCATACATTTAAAAGTTAAAGATGTTGTTTATTATGATGACACTCCTGTTTTGCACCGTAATATCCCATTCACCTGATTTACTCTTACACCTACCAGTGTAAATCAGTGGGTTTTCCATGGACAAAAATGACATTTCTGTGGCATACAATTGATGCAAGTGGAGAATTTGACCCTATAACTGAAAACCTTCCATTAAATAAGTAATTAGTGTACACAGGTGTTGTTTTTCCCTAGTAATTGATGTGGAAGTCTAACCACTTCTAAAGCCTCACCATTTGCTTGACAGACAAAATTTGTTTTCCTCAGTAATAGGCACAATTTCGTATGGATGGGCTTTTTTTCCTCCCCAAAGTAGAAAGACAATCTAGATTTCAGCATTTAATCTTCCTCATGACAAAATCTCAAATGGCCCTTAAAGATCTTCTGCAACTCCAAAGAGTTTATTCAAGATACTGCAACTAGTCCTACTGGAAGGCATCACCTTGGGCACTGGAATACACACATGCCTGAAGATCTGGAAATGTACTGAGAATACTTGGAAACTGCTGCCCTCACCATTCATATGGGAAAGCTTCCAGAAACCCCTAGGTAGTTCAAGGTAAAATGAGCAAAAGTAATTTCTTCATGTTTACAACTTAATGACAATATTTTGCACAACAGCTCTCCCTCCACAGGGGATGGGACCAACCTTATAGATGTGATCACACTTTGGCTGCAGGTCTTGCTGCAATCAGTACTTTTGTCCCTCATAAGAATTATCCTTCGTAGATTAATTCCATGCATGAAAATCAAGCATGTCTAGTCCAAAATGAGATTTCAAGATCAGTATATTAGTTGATCATGAAAGGATTATAAGTCTCCAATGTAACACTTAAAATGATCCTAAAGACTTTAAATGATCCTAAAATACTTCATGCAAATAGAGCACCACATCAATGCTTTCATAAATATGCTGCAATCCTTGCATCTGGACTAGTCTGTAAGTTTTACTCTGTCCAATATTCTACATATCAAAGAAGATCATGCATGTGACAATAGGATGAACAGGAACATCAGGACCTAAACTTACAGGCACTGGTTAGCATTTGCCAGCCTCACCAAATAAGTAGCTCTAGAAAAAAATCCCTAAAGTCACTATTTACAAAGTGTGATTCCTCTGTTTAATGGTGACAGGGAATTCAGTATGTAGTCCAGATGGTTGGTTGCACAGATAACAAATCCAGCATGGCATTTTGGTGCTATGGGCAGTCTGTGATAGACAGATAGATTGATAGACAGACAGACAGACAGACAATGACTTTCTCTTTTTCAAAGTGTTTTGCTGTTAATATACATCATTTTTTTAAAATCCAGCTATGCACAGACCTCATTCAGTTACAGAACTACTACAGAAGAGATGGGGAAACATCAGCAGAGTTTCATTTTAAGTTTACAAGTTCAGATGTTTCTGTTGTCCCCTTAGGAAAGAAAAGGGCAAGGACTACGTTCGAAAACCTATTTAATAATAGATCTTAAGCTCTTAGCTAGAGCAGGACAATTCTGGGCCAGCACAGTGATTCCCCAACAGCTGGTATACATACTTTGTAGTACTACAAGCTTTTGGCAGAGAAACTCAACGAACACTGGATTCTATTCCCAGCGCTGTCTTTCCCCAACTTTTAACCCAGGGCAATTTAGCTAACTTCTGTCTGTTCCTGGTTAGCCATCTGGTAAATAGATAATATAATTGCATCTTTTATAGGCTTATTGTGGGGCTTAATTATTGAAAGTCTTTAAGGTAAGTCAAAGTTCTTGGTGAAAAGTTGTGCAAAGCATTAATAAATAATAATGAGGGCAGCACTAAGAGGAGGGGAAGCTTAAAGCTGAATTGTTGCATAGGAGAAATGTGCCCAACTGAGGCAAGAGAAATACAGGCAAGTGAAAAGGAAGGGAGCAAAACCACTCAACTAATTGCACTAGAAAATGTAGAGAAGGAAAATGGGCTAGGTTGAAATGACAAAAAAAGTAAACGTGGACAAATGGGAAAGGACAGACCTGGCAAAACAGAGTAAGTTATGTGTCACTAGAGAGGTGTCAAGATTGGACTGAGCCAGGAAGCTTAAACTGACTGGAAGGAGAACTTCTCTGTGCTTTACAATTCATGTTTCCTTCTGTTCCAGTTCGCTCATTTCTTTACGGTGTGGCTTACATAGATTGTCCTAATGGATGGCACTGCCACTGGGCATTTGCCCTGTTCTGTCTCATCTGAAGTGGGAGGTTCCTCAGGGAGCTGACAGCTTCTCCTGAACGTGTGGCATTTCTAGGACAGACATCTGCACAGGCATCTCTGTAACAGCCTAAGGGAAGCAGTGTTGACTCCATTCACCAGCCTGATCATGTGCAAATTGCATCATCTGCACTACCTTCATTTCCTAAGCATAATTGCCGTAAGTGATCCATTGATTGCTATCTGACACTCAGCTTTTCAGCTCTCATTTCCCAGATGTTGCTGGTTTTGTCATGACTCTCAACTCCATTTTCAGAGAAGTGACAACGTATATTGTAAGGACATGGTCATATGCAAAGAAAGAATTATATCAGATAAGTACAGTAGAGAACCATAGTGTTTAAATAGCATTATCACAAATTTAAACACTATTATCTTACTGTTTATTCAGCTTTCATTGGAAAAGTTGTTTTATATACTGTATTTCTTTATTGTAAAGGCCATGCACTTTAGATAGCATGGCAGCAAACAAAACCTTGTCCCTTAATTTTTTGAAGCACCCTAATTTTTGGGGGGGAGAATGATAGATATTGATTTAAATAGTGGGTTTTTTCTGCAAGTCCGTGTTTAAACTGGAAACTTTTAGATTAAAAAAAATAAATAAAAAGTGGTTTTATAAATATAAAACCACTAGCTATATCTTCTGCTTGTTTTACATAGTTTTAAGGGACAGTATAATGGGGGTGGGAGGGAGGCACATATACAAAAGATCTTGTCTACCAGTGTCAACAGGCTCTTCTCCCCTAATGTACAAAGACAACCTTTGGCTTTCCAGAATATTTTAACCATACTGATGAATGCCCCTCAAAAAGCCAGAAGGAGTCCTTAGGTATTTCATAAAGAAAAATACCAACCAGCAACAAGGAGACAAGACAGGAGAAGGAGGACCTTCTGGTTATTTTTTGTATTGCTGAGTCCGTGGCGTGCACTCTGAGATATAGCGAGCAGTTAAATGATCTTGTTCCACACAGTAAGTTTTGAAAAATCATTTGGCCTCACTTGTTGCTAAACACTGGGTCCTGCTAAATCTTGCTCTTAGAAGTATGAATTACTAAGAAAAATCCATGCCTTTTAGCAATAAAATATTAAATATAAACATTAAGCTTATCTTCTGTCCCTCCACTACTCATTTGCCTGTTACTAACAGTGAAGCTGCATCATTTCCAATAAAACTTCATTCCAGCTTTCATGTTTTTCTCTAAAAAAGGCAAATCCTTGATCTGTCACAGACAAATGTTATTTTGTTTTAGTCTGTGTGACCAGTCCATCAATTACAGTCATTCATCTGCTGTGGAAAGTGAAGAGTGCACCATGAATTTGCTAACATTGCATCTGCCATTAAATTTTTCTTTGATAGTAAGTGAGGCATAATAAACCTTGATCTTTTTTTGTATGCTGCTTTTTGTTTGAAAAGTATGATTCACTGGATAATACATGCTGTTCCTCTCCAGAATTACATTCTACAGTCAAAACAAATTTCTTCTTTGGATTCAACAAAAAACACTACTCATTGTTCTTAAAAAACAATAATATAATGGAGAAGACTCCATGTGAATACTTTAGGCCCACGTTTTCAGTGCTGACACCTGCTGAGTGACGCATCAGAGAAAGAGGGCCTATTATCACCATAAGAACTCAAGAAAATTCTTTCTGAATTCCGGTAAATATCTTCCTTTTCAACAGCTTATTCAAGATATATGAATGTGATGAAATTCTGTGTTCTTTGTGAGTGAAAGTGTTTTCATTTTCATTCAGCAAATAATCTGTAACCCCCAATAACATTAGAAAGTTTATTTTTTTTTTGAGTGCTCCATGGAAGTCATTTGACTATGTCAAAACTTTTCATCCTAAAAGCTACACTGGTGATCATTTACACACACACAATTGATCATTTAGAGGCTGGAAAAGTATTCTTAGACCTTTCACTGCCAATGCAAAGGAATTTTCCTAACAGTACAATTTCAGTAAGTCTGTCTCACAAATAGAATGTACTACTGGGCTGCACGTTTCCTATAACACATTCATGACTCACCTTCTCCTATTATGCTTCTTCCAGAAGAACAAAAAAGCAAGGAGAGCACTGTTCAGTTCTTGATTTTACCTCAAAGAAGATAAAAAACTATGAACAGTGTCACAGATTTCTTACTTTTCAGATGTTTATTTACATTGTATTTAGAAGCTTTCCCCTACAATTCAGGTAAGATTCTTCACTTTTTAAAGAAAAAGAACACAAAAGAAAGAGGAGAGGGTCCAAACTAACATAGATAGAAATAAGCCTACACGTGGGTGTAATCCAGTTCAAGGAACAGGTTTCAGCTTGTTTATTGCTGTGTCTCACCTGAAGTTAATGGATTCACAGACATTTATGAACCCAACCCAGTATGTCATCTGTGCACAGGTGAAATATCATTAATGAAATAAAATCACAACACAAAATAGCAGTAATGCCCCTGTTAAATATCTTTTGCCTGTATATATGCAAGTCAGTATGATGATTACTTTGACTCCACTGCTCTTTCCAATGCTGAGATGCAAGTGAAAAAGATTTTAAAATAATATGAGATAGGTTTCTCTCACCCCAACACTGAGATTCCTTTAAAAAACAAGTGAATGGAAACATTGTTGTATGATAAAATATTAATTTTTGTTTATGTCTATTATTATACTCCTTATGTTGTTTTCTTATCTTGACCAGTAGAAAATTAGAATCTATTATATAGAGACATAACTTACTATAAGGACATAAAGCAAGTAGGTACATGACAAGCTGAGTAATACAATGTATAATTACCGTATATAATAAAAATGATTATACTTTCTATGTTTCAGGGAGGAAACACTTTTTCAACACTGTGCTAGTAATTTCTTGCCCTCCAAAAAATTATCTCTTCTAATGTATACACTCTCTAGAGGGAGACTTTAGCTGTATTTATAAGTACACAATGTAACACAATATTCTTAATTGATTTGAGTCAGGAAAAATACTTGGAACAGCTTAGCTCACACAGTAGGTGCATTGTGAAGCAACTTCCAGTTATTAAAACCCTGAAACATAATGATAATTTAAATAGTAACAGAAGATCATACACATGAGCTTTGTTTGCTCAGTTAATATTACAATTCTTTCATGGATTCACTCTAAGATACTTTAGTTTTCCTTTTATATATCAAAAACTGGTGAACTCTTTACCCCCTAATGTAACTTTGTATAGTCAGAGCAACAGCAAGAACAGGAGAGAAAATCATCTTTATAAGCTAAAGGCCCCATCTGCCTTATATTTCCAAATTACTACGAATATTGTTATGTAGCTTTCATTTTATGGCAGCACCAAAGAAATCAAACTCTGAATCAGTATTCCCTTCCACAATGACAAGTACAAACAACAGAGAAGCAATCCTTGCTCCAAAGCCATTACATCTAATCAAATTATTAAAAATAGTAATACTGATCATTATGGTCTGTCTGTAAGACTGCATTTAAATTCATCAGCAGATGCCACATCAAGCAGTATGCAGTCATAAATTGTTACCTAATCTGCTCAAGGACATGAGACCAACACTTTTGATCCACAGCTAAGGGATGACTGCAATAAACAGTACTCGAGAAAAATTAATTCACAGAATGCTTTGGTTTGGGCCTGACTCCTGTGGAGTAAATGCAAAACATAAATGTCCTCTTGCAGGAGCACGCAGCTATGACAGTCTTTAATTTTAAGGTGCACAAACTTGAACTACCTTAAGACTGCTACCAAGTTCCTAGAAAGGGCTGGATCTGTTTAGAATATTAATTGGAGCTTGTGCATTTTCTGAATTCCATCAGGTCTGAAGAGTTTTACTGTAATAATACCATTATCATTAAAGTTCACTGAAAAAAAAAAAAAAGGATATTTATATCTGTTTATATCCTTAAAATAAGTCTTGCTACCTGAGTTTCAGAATTATGTGCAGTTTTTTTTGAGTCACTTGAACTGCATAGCCAGGCAGTATGTGAACTAGGCAGATTCCACTATAATTATGTAGAATTGCACATTCCATCTTGCTTGTGCAGTTCCATGGCTTTGACTCAGTTTCAAAATGGGTTATTTTGTGGAGAGAGTTATACTAATTCCTCACCACCAATAAACAATATTTCCTTAAACAACATGTTTCCTTTATTTTCTAGGCTTTTCACATCTAAAGGGTCAGCCATTAGCCATTCTCACTTCAGTAACTGCAAGGTACCTCTCATGGGTTAATGCAGCCTATCGTCTAAGCTAGCAGAAATACTCTATAAAACATCCAGCACCCATTTTTGAGAAGGCTAAAAAATACAAATGGTTTGCTGTAAATTTAAAAGTTGAGAATCTTTTTTAAGCTTAGGGGGAAATATAGTCATAAAAGTGAGGAAGGTTTACGGTTGTATTGACATCTGTACTTATGTTCTTACCAAGAACAGGTCAAATAATCATTTCTTGGAATTAGACTGTGGTGAGTTCAGATAAAGAAACCAGACCATGTAGTTCAAAACATTAAGCAGGAAAAATTATTCCCAGAATCTGTCTCCCGTGGAAGAAAGCACTGGTGTTTCAAAGCCAGGATTATTTTAGCTGAGTTACTCGTACCACAGTGTGTACTGGCCTATTTCTAACAGCTCTGGGAAGCTGGGCGAGTAGGCCTATAAAACTACACTCCGTGGATTTCATATGTGTCTAAATGTAAACAACAGAACTTACAACTAATTGCCTTTTAGATAAAGCTGACTTAAGCAATTGAGATAACAGAATCCTACAATACTCTGGATGAAACATACTAAAAATGTGAATTAATAAGTTAGCTGATATTGAGCTCCAGATGTTTCTTACTCTGGCAACGTTCCTTAAGTGATGATAAGCAGATTTACATACTTAACTAATATGCTTATTTAAAGAAAATTTCCAGATCCAGACTAGCATCCAGATTTCTTATTTGGCTTCAGATCAAAAGACATACCATCAAGAAGGACGGCATCCAGGAAAACCTTTTCAACATCTGCTTAGAACTAAACAACAGATATTTGATTTTCTGCAAATTTAATTTCAGGCAAAATTTTACTTCATCCAATAATTTTTTATATCCTCACAACAGCCTGACCTAGTCATTTTACATATTCAAATCTCAGAATACAGCTCATACACTGGGAAAGACAGCAGTTGCTAAGGAGAAACTCTATTAGTTTGTAGTTCACATTTAAGATTGCTATGAGCAATTTCACTTAGAGTGAGACAAAGGCATTTTTGGAAGCAAAGCTCTTCCCTCACCAATAATATCAGTGATTTAAAGAAGCAGGTTCAAAAACATTTTATATGTTACTTGTAAGCTAATAAAATTTAAGTGCAAGCTCAAAAATTTAAACTCTACTGCTTCAAAACACTGAGGAATAGAAAATAAAGGTAATGTTACTGAGTCATAGTAATATTACTGTGTCTTTGAAATTCTTATGAGAAGTGCTTATTGTCACATTAAGGCAAGATACGACCAAATCTAAGCAAAAACTTAAAAGAAAATACTTGGAGGAATGGATACTATTCCAAATTTTTTCCTTACTTCTAATTCCAATTTCTTCTTTACATTACAGAAAGTAAAACACAAATATACTGGGAGGGAATGTATATATTCCAGGGCAGAGTAAAAAGAACCCGACAGGAAATGCAAAATATGGACTTCATTTTCAAAATTAATAATTTTAGACGAAAAACAAAATGAAAAAATATGTTTCCAAATCAGTTGAGCACCCACATAAACTTCTACTGAAAGCCAAGATAATGATTATATAAACACAAAAGAGGTAAATGTTAAACAATGTGTTATGCCAGTAGATATTCAGACTGCTTGAGGGACGATGCCAAGGATTAAGAGAGATGAGAGTAAAAACTACCCAGTTTTTCTTGTAGTTCCTTGGTGTACATGAGAGAACAGGAAATAAACCTACCAGGAACTTGGCACAGAAGGAAGCCTTCTGGATATGGATAACCACAGTACATGATTGGTCTCCAGTACCTCACACCCACAGCTCTCAACCTGCTTTGCAAAGCATGTAAGTGCAGGAAAACTGCTAATCTGAATCACCCTGCAGGGCCATGGCAGATTCAGAAACATAACATAAGAAACGAGAACACCCAACCTGCTGCACACCCCGACCTTCTTACTTTAAAAAGAGAATATACTTCTACACTTCATTTGTTGTGAAGAAAAAAGCCAAAAAAAATGTGACAGGGCTATTCCCTAAATTACACTCATGAAAAGAAAACAAAGGGAAAACAATGTTAATTATTTCATTAAGCAAGTGTGATTTTATTTTTTGTTTTCAACTGGCATTGAGACTTTGGAATATCTGGGATTAACTGTACTGCTATCAAATGGAGTCAGACTTTCCCATTGATATTTGTTTTGCCACTCAGTCCTTTCATTCCATCAATTTCCACCCTGAAGACCATGTCTTTTCCCTTCTTAACATCCATACACAGGACTTCTACTTTTGATTTACCCTACATGCTTGTCTCCTTGCCTTATTACTTTAATCCCTCTTTGCTCAACTGCAGAATTAATGCTAGATTAATCTGCGCACAGGGCATCCATCCCAGTGTGCCTGAGTGCAACAGCAAACAGAAACAAGTGGGGAAGTTTGCAAATGGTTCAATTATTACATGAATTTCAAAAAGCAGCTTCTGATAAGATTAGTTTCTCGGATGTGTTCCATGTGGTTTCACTGAGAAGGCATTGGCACACAGTCTAAATCTGACCATGGAGTGATTTGGGAAAGCCTGTGCAGTGCTAGGCAGGCAGAAGCAGAATGACAAGAATTTGCGCTTGTTCTCTTCTTTCTTTTCTCCAGATCTGAGTCCATGATCCCTGTGAGGTTTCACAAACCTATGGGCTAACTGGCTCACGAGAGCACCCTGCTCCAATTCCTGCCCCATCCCTTGGCCTCTTCCATCCAGTACAGCACCAGCCTCCAATCCTGGGGGCAAATTCTGCCTGGGTTTGCTGTTTCCTGGGAGAACAGGCCTGCTTTAGTCTGCCTTTTGTACTAAGCTCCTTGGAATTATCCAGGCAATAATGCAATTTTGAATCTCAAGCCCCAAGGAAAAGTGAAGGTATCACACCATTGGAGAAACGTCCTTTTGAGTGAAACTAGCCACTTCTGGTTCTCTTGTTGCTCAAACTCCCCAAGGTAGGTAAAGACTCCTCTTTCCAAAGTTTTGCTTATTTGAGTGCACCCCAAGACATGACACTGCTCTTTCCATTTTGCAGTCAGCCAGAACTCCAGAACGCAAAGATGTGTAAAAAACCATGTAGAATGAATCTGATCAAATGTGTTCTGGTACCAGAGTAATTTATCTCCTGGTATCCAGGCTTCAGTCATGAAGGAAAACAGAGCTCTGCTCTTTGCAAACCATAAAACATTTCCCTCTAATTATCCTGACACCACTAGACACACTCAGCCACCCATAAATTAATGTAAGTTATGTGAATATGATTTATCATAAAACCTGCAAAGCACAGTAAAACTTTCTTTTCCTCCTTCTCAGGCATTTCAGTCAGTCCAGTTTAACACTGGCCTAGTATTTAATGATCCAGCACTGTGCTAGTCTGCTCTATGACAGATGTCTGTGTATAAACTCTGCAACATAAAATAGATTCAAGGGAAGGACCAAGAACTGGTATACAACATTTCCGAAACTATTTAAGTGATAGAGGAGCTGCATTCCCACTTTCACAAGTGAATTAAGACACATAGGAGATTTTGAAAATCATAATAAACTGACAATAATTAGGCATTTGTGTGAATTATACTTTTTATCTCCATTTAATTATTCACTTCTACTCACTTCTGTGATTAATTAGATTTTGTTTTGAAACATTATTCCTCACAGCTTACAATAAAAGATATACTAACTACTTGCAGCTTAAGGAGGTTTATATAAGTCCCTTGATGGGGCTCAGAAGAAATACAGCCTTTAACACCTGCCTGAGGAGTCACAGCAGGAAAAGGTGCTTACAATGGTGGTCTTCTACCCCGGAGGAAGGACAGCTGTGAATCAGGAATGGGAAACCCATAAAAACCCAGGGAGTAGGAAGAAATACTACTTTTTTCAGGTTTCAGTAAAGGAGGACTGTAGGTGCTGTATTTCTAGAGAAGCTATGCAGGAGCTAGAAAGAAGAAAAGATAGCTAATGGGAGGAGTTTTGTTAGCTAACTGCTGTGGGAAGTAAGCACTGTGAAGGCACTTTGGCCATCTGATCAAAGAAGCAAATATTCTAAAGAGGGATTCGTGTCATAAGGAGCAGAGAAATTGAAATGAGGAAGCACTATCATGTTGTCCTGAAAAAATAATGGAAAGGTTACAATAGCAACAGCTGGGCAGGAGGAATGTGCATGGTGGGATGTTCTTCCTGGGTAACACATGGAGATTTCCTACAAGGTCACGAACAGCTCTGTCTAACAGATACAAACCAGCAGCACCCTGAGGGGACTGTGCTGAACTTAAGAGAGGCTGACCAGAGATACAGGTGTGCTCTGTCTGCTTCCTTTCTTGATTAAATTCAGGACTTCCCAAAGCTGCTACACGGAAGAGCTCCGACTGTGGCACGGTACCCCACTTGTCTCTCCCTTATCTCTCTGTGGAGTGAACAAGTCTCCTGTTCCTCCCCTGCCTTGATCACAATTCCCTTGCTCTTTCCATTACTTTTATTGCTGTAGGTGCTTTATTGCTG
Organism: Struthidea cinerea; assembly: GCA_013397865.1. Taxonomy (NCBI): domain Eukaryota; kingdom Metazoa; phylum Chordata; class Aves; order Passeriformes; family Corcoracidae; genus Struthidea; species Struthidea cinerea. The sequence goes on along the minus strand of VZTI01001048.1, from coordinate 3,229,812 downwards.
ACAAACACTGAAAATTTGAAGTGTTATAATGGAAATGAAGATAAGAATTTAACAAACCCAAATTATTTTAATATCAACCTGATAGTTCTACCAGCCTGACATGCTAATACACAAGTGTTCCTTTAGTATTAGGAAAGTCATCAAGCCATGATAAAGGAGACAAAATCACTTCCAGTCTCACCTGGGGAGTTGCAGCTGACAGCACAATTACACGATACTGCATCAAATATACTAAAGCAAACATTGGGAGGGTTTTTATTTATATGCATTCTGTCTATGCAGCAGTGTCAGAGTTGACAGCTCAAAAGACTGTTTTTTCCCAAACTCCTACTTTTAATAATCTGCAAACATGATTGAAGGAAGCAGTAAGAAATCTAATAAAAATGAATGCAGAAAGGATTAAGGAGACAGCTTCATGACAATTTACAGTTCTACGCAGCAGTCTCTTGCTATGAGTTGTGATAAGACAAATCTTGTTTACAGTGTGTTAATCCCATGTCCCAATAATGCTGGTATGCAATGGATTCAACACTTCTGCAGAATGGAGATGGTTCTGCATTAAGTGAACAGCTGCAGGTAGCAGCAGCCCGAGTGAGAGAGCAAAGGCCAAGGGTTAGTCCAGATTACATTTTCCAATGAGTCATTCACATCTCTCTCCCTCAGAAAATGTTTGATATAAGTTGTTTGGTTGTAAATTATAAGTAAAGCTTTATTTGAGCTTTTCTGGGTCAATGATTGACTTTTATTGTTCTCTAAAGAGGGAAATTTGAAAGCTGGCTTTTAGGTTTTTTCATATAATAGAGATTTATGCATTTTCTATGACTAAAGAGGACTCTGACATTGTGAAATACTGTTAGCCATGAACAGTGTGTTTATATAATACCAGGTACCCTCCTAAATCAATTCCCCCTATGAATGTAAAATTTAGTAATTCTCTTTGCAGAGCCAGTAAAAGTTCATGGACTATTACCTTTCTATCTCTGTACAAGTGTTAGGTCCTATCACTGCTTACTCATATCCAATCACTTCAAAATATTAGCTAATTAGACATTGTCTAAGCTACTGGCCTCAAAAGGTAATGGTTTGACCCAGATAGGACATATGTCTGGATCTCAAAAGCCAGATTATATTCCTAGATCTGATATTCAATTTTCTGGACACTTTAGGAAGCTCACTTCATCTTCTGTGACTGTTTAATCTTTGACCTTTATTAGTGTCTGTGTCAACCGTAAAACACTCTCTTTTTCCATATGGATACCTCTCCTATTTTGTTTTGCAGCATCAATATTCCACTAGAAGGCAAAACAAAAAAATTATGAAAATAATTTCAAAATTTCAAGAACCTCGTGCACAGACTGTCATCTTCAGTTGCTGCTTATTGGTAATAATCACTCTTCTTCTGTTTCAGTGTTTTATTCATACATTTGAGAATTTGAAAATACATTTGTCTCTAGGCTGCACTTTACATCAGTAAAGCCAAGTTAGTTGTCCTTTACTCTACTTTGTTTCTGCCCAGCTTGTTCTTGGAAATAATAATCTAAGTTTCTTGTCTTTCTGCCATTGGAATGCCTGCATTCTGGATCAAGTGCTAACCAATCCGAAAGCCGTGAAGATGTATTGTGTTTAATCACATCTGTCATTACAGGAGATGGTCACCTTAGCAGAAAGATCGCTATAATGGGTTGCTAATGGGCCATTAAGGGGCTTTCAAGTATCAAGATGATCATCATAAGTAAGAACTGAGAGTCATTCTTTATTTCTGTGTAAGATTAATTTTTCCCCAGTAATTCTGTGGATTAATAATGCAAGGTTTGTGCACCTCAGGAACTGCTTCACAGTTTCTTACCATATGCTATGCAAATTCAATAATTAACTCTTGACTTCACAATTTAAAAATAAGGTGCTACTAACTCTATTTAGGGAGGGGAAAATACCAAGCTGAGCAAGCATTCTGAAAGGAAAAATTGGATGACATACTTAAAAAGGGTCATGATTTTATCCGAGTTTTCAGAACTACGCTAACACACACTCAGTTATAGTCCACAAACATTTTTAAATGGCAAAATGCAGAAAATATATGTCACCTCAGATCCTTCTTTATAATCTCTTTGTTCTCAGATTAATTTCTGGATACTAACACCTCTCAGAGCTCTGCAGACTGTATCAAAATGTTCTATATTGTGTCTAAACTGGTGCTCTCAGATTTGATATCCTTTCAAATGAAAGCAGAAAACATGGAAAGTGGCATTATAGGTTCAGATGTGAAATACTGAATTAATTTTGGCTTATATAACAAATGGAAAGGAAAAAAACAGGTTCTTTCCAGTCCTAGCTGGTTATACAACTTATAACAAACTGTCAAACAATTTGACTTTTATGTCAGGTTTTTCCTAGGTATAGCTCCCAGTTTCTTGTGAGTTGAACAGGTACCTGTCACTAACAGACAACAGAATAAAGAGGTTTACCTGCACTTACACCTTTGAGCTTTATAGGTTATGGTTCCAAAGCTGTGTACACACACACAAGTAAAACATATACAAAGCTTTTTTTTCCCTTTTTTTGCCAGCGCTACACTTATTCTCAAGCTCTTCTTTACAGTTAAATATTTCTGCCTTCTTTTGGATCTGCCCCTGACCAACGTGGTCAGTGTGCTCTACATTTAAAATGTCTTTTTGAAGTTGCTCTGGTGATTCTGCCTGTATGTTCTGACAATCCTGAGTTGCCCCATGTTGCATCTCTTCCTCTCTTTTACTGTTCCAGCACTATCTTGGAGGATAAGTGTCAGCAGGTGTAAACAGGAAAAAGGAGACAAGTGGCACCATTATAGCATTGCTTTCACTTGAGAGGGGCTACTTTTAGAAAAGAAAGCACTTGCAGCAACTCTTATTTGATTGGCATCATTGTCTAGTGAAGCTGGCACACCATCTTGTGAGCAGGCACAATGCCATCGGAACAGATGGGCATGTGCATGGGAAGCCAAAAGATAATGTACGAGTACCAAATGTGTGTATTGGAGGGCAAGTTTCCCAGTCAAGGAACAGCAGAATGGCAGTTTATAAGCTTCTGCACCTATGTTTAAGGGAGATAACACACACACATTGCATCTTTACAATACGTGCATGGGTAAAACACTCTGCAACAATAGACTGGGGCCCAAGAGTCTGGAATTCACTGACTGCTGAAGGAATAGCAAATTTGCAACCTCCTGTAGGTAAAAGAGCCACATCAAACCCCAACGTGGTATCTTTACAGTTGCAAACTAGGATACTATTTCTGGCTTTGACATTGACCAGGAGGAGATAACTGAAGACCAGGAAGCAGGGGCTGTGTGGAAGCATCCTCTCCAAAGTATTCCTCTCAAGCAAAGCTTTCTGAGATGAAGTTTTCCTGTGGACCATCACATTTAATAACAGCTGGATGTAATGCCATGAATTGTGTTACATCTTTGTGAATCCATTTATAATTTTAGTTTCCACAACACTTTAATGAATACTACAAGTGGATCATTCATAAAAGGAGTACTTCCTTTAGTTTGTTAAACTTGTCCCTTGGCCAGAGTTATAGGGTAGCAGTATAGTTCTTAAGTTGCCAGAAATAAGTGCTTCTTATTCCTCTCTTCTACACTGCTTGAGAATATATAGACTTCTAGAATAGTCCCCTCCTGCACTAAGTTATGTTTGTATTTCACAGCTACCACTTCAGGCCTCCCAGGCTGCCCAAAATAGACCCTGAAAATTCTTAAGGTCTAGTCAGAAATCTGGTTTTGTCTAGAATTTGGTCTTTACTTTTGTCCTGCCAACACCGTCGCCATCACTAATCTGGTCAGCAGCAATATTATGTGGAATAAAATAGAAAAAACCAAATCAGAGACATGATAAATATTCATGAGTAATACCAGTCAATTCAGGTTTGGCAGTATTACACATCTCCTTTAAATGGGCTTGAATGACAAGAAGAAACAGATCACATCAAACAATGCCATGTTGCACTTCAGTATGAAACCACATTTTTTGGACCTCCATAGCACATGCGCTTCATCAAGGAATAAAGCACAGTAGTAGAATATATAAATAATAATAGACTGAGATAGGAGTTATCCCAAGATGCGGTAATGTGTATTTTCAGCATCCTTTCCTGTCAGCCCACTGTATACCAATAAAATTACCTTAAAATACCCATTCATATTCTAAACTTATTGCTAAATATTCTCTTAACTGTAGCCTTTTTTTTCCCCTCTACTAGGAACCAAAGGGTAAACAAGGATGTGGCTATGATCTGTCTGTTTCCATACCAGCACAGGGATTTTTAATACTTCTAAGAGTTACACCCCTAAACACACCTAAGGTAGGACACAGCAATGCTCCCTTTGATTCCCAAGAACAACAGAAAATAAATAACAGCTCTAAGTCTAAATGCTTAGTATTTTATACCAATACAACTTCAGCAACCTCACACAGCACAAGTTTTCTTAATACATATAGTAGGTAAGAGATACTTGGTAACCTGTACAGAAAGGGCATCGCTTTGTCAGGGTAGCACCATTGCAGGATATCGCAACACAGCAGATCAAACCGAAAACTAAACTTCAGGGTTTGAAAAGACTGTAGTGTTTTCTCCAGTAACACCACTGGATTTAAGGACTCATACTATATTTTATATATATATATATATATATATATGTATGTATGTTATTATCTCTGTACTGCTGAATACATGCATATGAAAGCTCTTTGTTTTAATATCTCTGACTTCTTTCAAACCCTCTTTATTATAGTTTTAGATATTTTAAGAGACATTATTAGGCTTCACATCCTAAACTTTTTCACTGAGAACAAATCCAGCCTGCTCCATTTTCTTTCCTTTATACATGTTTCCATACAAGCACACTGAAGCACATTTTATACCCAGTCACAAAAACCTGAAAGAGAAAAATCTATGATCCTTTTTGGTCTATCTTGGAGCATTTGGCTATCTTCTTTAGTAGTCTCAGTAGAATAAGTGACAATTAATAGTGATATCTTCTGAAATTGGAATGGTTTGATGGAAGCACTTTTGAAACACATCACAGTGCCTGATTTGCTGAAACTTGGCCAGCTCTTCTTACATCTGCAGCAGCAGCACTGTATCTAACTTATACCAGTTGGTAGTTGAAATCTATTAAAGATTATTGTTAGCATTTAAAAATACAGTTTCACCTAGCTGGTTTCTCTTACATTTAAATTGCCCAGCTGCTTTTGCTCTTTTGGCTTCAAATTGGAACAACCCACGGGAGAGGCCAGGTGTAGGTGTCAACAGCAGCTTGTGCAGCCACTGATATGTTCTGGTTCTGGGTTTTCACTGTTAAGAGACCTTCCCTCCACCTTCACAGTGCTCCAAACAGCCATGTGAGTCAGACAAGTAAATTAAAATTTTGTTACAATTCACAAACTGACTAGGGTGGTCTTTCACCGTCTTGCCTAAATATACCAACAACTTCCTTACCATTTTGTGTGCGAGGACATTATTTCCCCCTAGTTCTGCCAAACCAACTTCAAGAGTTTCAGAAAAACAAGATGAAGAGTTATTGTAGTAGTGATATTACGTGATTTAAGTATACAAATGTTCACATAATGCTCTTAGCAACCTGCCAATCGTTGGCTGTATTGGTATGTTTTGAAGATCATAGGATCTAGTATATGCATTCAAAACATGCTTTCTGTGCCTTTCTCTTCTGCAATAAGTTCACTTTTCTGGAACAGAGGTGTATTAATTAAAAATATTTTTATCAATATTTTTGCCACAGAAAAATACTTATGTGAAATATAACAGCTGTTATTTTTAGCATTCTCATTTTGCTCCAAATTTATCACAGAGCATTCTTTCATAATAATTCTAATGCTTTATGGGGAACCTAACCCAATTTTAATACAATGTGAATTTGGATCAGGTAAAGTGCTGTTCACAGAGTGTATCTGCCAGAGTATAAATTGCTCAATACTAAAATGCCTACCCTCTAGAGAACAACTTCTGCAGGTACTTTATAAACAACTGCTGAGGTTACTCAACCTGTTAATTACCGCTGAAAATTCAGCCTGGTATCCAAATTATGTCTGTTACAAAGAATGTTTATGCCAGAATTGTCAGCAGCAAGCTGCCTTCTACATCCCACCCCCACTGCCACTCTGCAATGCCCTTGAAACTAAGCAGATACAGTGTCAGTGAAGAATAAAATGAGGAATTCATGGGAGCACTCATATACTGCAGGTACACACTCTGTAACGACACACTCCTGCTCTGTAAGCAGTTCTTATACATCAGATGCTCACAACCTAAGTTACACCCCTAAAAATAACTGCTTATGTCGGGAGGTTGTAAAGCAGGAGGAACAAGTACTACTTGCACCCAAGTCCCTAAAAAAAAAAAAAGGATAAATACCCCAGCTTTCATAATCAGAACAAGCACCATTTCAGAGCACAATTACAATTGATCTACTGATGAGATTGGGTTCAGAAAAGCCTACTAACAAAAATCCACACCTCAGGATAAAGTTAATGAGGCTGTCTAGGGAGCAGCAGGGCTAGATTTACTGCCAAAAAAGCACCAGTGACACTTGAGAGTTGAGGAAGGTGAAGAAAAGGAGTGCTAAGTGATAAGGAACAGTGGAGCTCAGTGACAGATAGATTTAGACTTCTTAAGTTCAATAACCACATGACAAAGATTGTTAAATCAATTCATAAGAATTATGCTGAATCCTGGCTAAGATGCACATCAGACAAATAGCACAGCATTTAGAGCTAGGAAATATAAGCAGTCAAGAAGGTAATCTATGTGTCACATGAAATATGAACAAGGAAGGGGCTCTTGGACTACTTGCAAGCAGTTCAGTGGCTTCTTGCTGAGCCATAGCAAATTTCTACCATCATGAAGAAGACACCCTGGCACCCCTTCCCTGGCACTTCAAATGCAGAACACAGGAACAATGGCAGAGGACGTCAAACTCAGAAAGGGCCCTTAATCAGGACACACTCAAAGCTCAACACAAAACTTCCAGTTCTCCTTCCCAGGGCTTTTCAATAAAATTTTCAGCCATTGCACTGGGGGTAAGAAATATAGAAATGTGGTGGAATGCGCAGTAAATTATTACATTCCAATGGCTCATTTACATTACATATAGTTCAGAGATAAAATCCACTCTATGGCCATTCCAGTGAAATCCTGGTACAGGAGGCGACGGCAGCTGATGGTTGTTTAGAAACCTGGAGTCCCCCCTAAGTGAACCAAACCAGGTTGGAAACTCCATATTGGACCTCATCACCATAAGGCCAGAGTGAGCCCTTTTTCTTAGCCCCAGAATGCAGGTGCCCAAATCCGACAAAAGATATTCATTCTGTGCCTCAGTTAAACAGTTATGAAATAATGGGGATTTTTTCATAATTTTGTCAGGCTTCAAATCTGTTTGTCTTCTTATTTTGACAAAACATTACTAGTGCCCAAGCATGACAAGATCTGGTGTTTGGTAGAGCTGTTGGTGTCTTTCAAACGGCTTAATAACATAGGTCAAAGCCACTGTAGAAAAAATTCAATATTGATAAATGAAAATTAATGTACATTGGGGAGGCAGTGGGAATTAGTCATTCATCTTAGCAAGTTCCGAGCTGCTATAATCCAGGAAGGACATCTAACCAATATTGTGAAGACCTGAAACACTGCCTGCAGCGGGAATGGGAGCTCATAAAAAGAAAAGAAAGTTTTACTATATAAGGAAAAGAATGAAATAGTGTAGATTAAAACACCTGGAGAATTTCTGCATCTCATGAGGGATATTCAAGAAATGAGGTTCACAGAAGCAGACAAGTATGATGGAAGAAAAAAACCTCTTAGATAAGGATAAATTGCCTTTTAAACTTATTTTGTTTATTTTCTTGAAAAGAAGACAAATAGGAACAGGCATGACAAAAAGTGTATTAAGAAGTAATGAAAGCTGTAAAGAAGGTCAATTGGGAGCTTTTCTTCTTCTCTTCCATAATACAACAAAATGAGTTAGTTATTAAATTGAAGTGGGGCAAATTAGGAACTGATAAAAGGAAAATAATTTTTCTCACACAACACATAATTAGATTTTGGGACTCCTTACCATGGCATTTTGCTCAGGCCATAAATTAAACAAGATTCACAGAGGGAATAGATTTCACATTGATAAATTCTTGAGATACACGGTGGTTGAAACAAAGAATTTTACTTAATGCTGACAAAGAATTATTTGAAGTGATTTAAAACTCCGGGTTTTAGATATTAAGACAAACTTAATGAGCATTTCACAGATGACCCCTATTAGTCAGAATGCTGGACAGCAAAACTAGAGCTCTCCTTCAGTACAGTAATTCCCAGGTACTTGTGTTTCAAACATTACTCTTCAAGGCTATAAAGATGAAAGTATGAGTTTACACTGCCCGGGGAATAAAGACAAGTTTGGGGTCAGGGAGTTGAAGGGAAGGGGATAACTCAGGGAGCAAACTAAGGGGCTTCCCAGTTACTCCTGCTTGAGATTTACAGCCACAGATGAGGAGAGGTTCCATATGGAAGATTGCAAAGATTGTTTTCGCCTCCTCCATCTTTATCAGCTACTTTTACTGTCATCAGATCATTTTAAAATGCTGATCATGAAACAATCTAATTTGGCTGTTATCATACTAGAAAGTACAGTGATTACTTTGTTAAAAAACTGGAAAAATGTGATCCTGCACATGGAGAGCAAAAGTCTGTTACATTTCTTTTCTAAGTGCTATCACAGTGCCCACAAAGGTCGCTGGACCTGTTTCTTTCTCAGCAGTAGTGGTGCTCATGAATGTTTGGCCAATTCTAAGACAAGGATATACACAATTTGCAGTGGTTAACTTAAAGAGCATTTTTTTCTGAGTGGGAAAATAAAACACTAATTATAGGAAGGGCGGTAAGTAGCTGCTTGAACAATTTATCAGAAAACACAAAGGTGCTTAAATCAGTATTTCAGTTACTGGGAAGAACTGAGCCATTGATGGAGGCAGCGGCCAGAGAATAGCATGAGAAATGAATGGAATGGAATCAGAAGAAGAAAAAGGAAAAAAGTTGAAAATTGCAAGGACATCCAAAACTGGAGAGATGCTGTAATTGACAGTGTGGCCGAGCACAAATACAGATTTTTCCAAGCTAAAACAAGTATCTCCTCACAAGTATACAGAAATTGTGTATTAGAGAACCTTTCTTGGCCTGTGCTCAGTGATATGTCAGGTGTTTAGGTCTGCAGAATTTCATTTCTTTTTGCTCTTCTAACTTACGACTCTTCATTGAACTTCAGTATTGATTTACTTCCAAATCACATACTGTACCTTCTTGCACGATTGCTTTTTGGATAAACATTAACAACACTACAAGATGGAGCTGATCCAAAGTGTTTGTTAATTCATCAGTAGTGGGAAACCTATGTGTTTTCAACCAATGCAAATTGGTTTGGCTTCTGCACAGCTCCTACTTTTTTCAAACACTGATGGCAAAGAACATTTCCCAGGATTCATATCAAGTATTCATTTTAACAGCATTAATTTATGATGTAGGTTATTCCATTCTACCCTGAACAACATGACTTATTCAAAAAGCAAGAAATTTTCCAAAGTAATTACTCATTTTCCATTCTAACAGTAGTGCTATTTGTGGATTTTAAGAGAAAGGGGCCAAGTCTGGAAAACATCTTTCCTATATTTTTTTTTCTTGGGGATCATTCATTGTACTATTAGGATATTTTAATTATCTAACCCCTCCCACAAAATTTTAAAACTCTCTCACTGTATCTATTGTAGAAATGGAATTATGAAGTAGAATTAACTTTCTAAAAGAAAGTTCTTTATTTTTCTTGCTCCTGTTTTTGTCTGCTTCTCTAGACTCAAAACTCTGTGGATAATTATAGGATCACTCAGCTTAAAAAGAATAGCATTTTTCAATCCAGTGTTGACTTAATTGTTCACAAGTCACCTAACCTCCCTAATGATTTGGGAAATCCATCAGTGTAACTGTGCCCTTTGTGCTGGAGTGAACTTGTCTCCTGTTAGAGTTGATAAATAAAGCAAAATTGGAGCTTGAGTTGTTGGAAGTCATGACACGGGTGCATGTCCACAGACTGGCACGCCCAGGCCGACATTAACTCTGCCAGCCAGTTTTTCTTTGGGATTATCATGTAGAATGCAGGGAGAAGGGGCTTTCTGGCCAAATCTGAAGTTCTGGACTTAAGATCTGTCACTTGAAAGACCAATTAAATAAAATACATACAATGATAAAGACAATCCTGAACTTGGACAGGCTCTCAGTGGCACTGTGGATATTGAATGTAACAGAACAAGACTAAGAATTGCCCAGGCAGTTAACGTGAAACAACTGAAATGCTGGGGTGGAAAAGTAGAGTGTCTGAGGACAAAAAAAATCTGTGATTTTGAATTAAACATGGTATATGAATTTTTTTTTAAATCCCTTTAAAAATATCTTTCATCCCGACATAGACCTTTTATCTCAAAATTATTAACTGCCAAAGAGAAGGCAAAATACAACAATTCTCTAGTCATGAATACTCATACTCTGTTTTGATAACTAATAATGTAAGATCAGCTAATTAAACACCCTCTTAAAATGAGTGCTTGAATGGATTTTTAATTCACTCAGTGTTCCTAGCACAGTTCTTAATAGAGCAGTGCTCTGTAGTTTATATCTAAATGGAATTTTCAGAGTCAAAACTATGCCCTCCATCAGCTAAGAGGGAAAAATGTGTGGGTGTATGCACTGTGTGTCTGTGTAAAGGGGAGGGATCACAGCATCATATTGGGCTGTAAATTATCACCAAAAACCATCTTAAAAATTAAGCAAGAGTTTCGAGAAACGTTTTTTCTAGATCGTTGATAACACAAGATAATGCGAGTGTTTTTACTTGATGTTTTACACTAGAGAACTTCACATACTAGGAAAGATAATTATATACATGAGCAGGGAAAATGTATTATTGTGACATGGTGGGAAGTAAATCATGCAGCTGTGAAAAGACAGGTGCCAGGATATCTCTTGACTAAGAGAAGTCAAGCAGGTGATAAAATCAAGCCTAACTATCACCCAGCCTGTAGTGTGTCATACTGTGATATCTGGTGCTATGTGACACTTCTTCTTAGGAATGATGTCTTGAAATTGGAATTCTCAAGCCTCCACTGCAGTTGGCACTGCATCTGATTTACTAATTTATTAATACTAATAGCAAGCTAATAGAAATTGGTGAGGAAGAGCCTTGGTGTCATTCACGCTGACACAGTGTGCCCAAGGACACAGTGGGTACCAGACGGGGTAAAAATACACCCACAGGCATGAAGAACACAAGTGTTGTTACAATCAACTAAATCTATGAGCAACTGATCATCTGATGTTTTTAGAAAGAATAAACCATTTACTATTTTTCCTGCCACACCAGGGAGGCTGTAGATATTAACATTTCTGTATTAGCACTATTTGTTTGCAGGACGGAGTACTTGGAAACACTCATGCTGGGCTGCTACCACACACTCCTCAATCCTGCAGGGTAACTACTGGCATCAACCACCAAGCTGAGTGTAAACGTGAACCTCAAACTAGCAGCCTCTGTCTGAATTAACTCAATTGACAAAACAAAAAAACCAAAACCGTTGGGGATAGCAAAAGCAAAAATAAAAGTCTACCAAAAAAAATCTATGAGGGTCAACAGATCAGAACAAACCGCTCTTTCATTTTCACAGCAATCACAGCTTGTGTGAAGCTGCCAGTATTCAGCATAAATAACACTTGCAAAATTTCAAAAGACAAATTGCCTCCTGCAATGTGACATCAAGGTGGTATATGGAATTTTATATACAAATTTGGTTTCCTCAAAACATATTTGAGGTATAGGCCAGAATGTATATAGGAGCTTTGTACTGAAAAGCAAGACCAACCTGAACTCATGCACCAAATTATATCTAGCTAATACATTTTTGAGAAATAGGCCTTTCTTAGTCACTGCAAAAGCTTCTAATGATAATTAAATTTGTACAGCATGTATAAACAAATACCATCTGTAGTTTTAAATTATATCCTTAGACAAAAAATATAGTTTCTAGAAAATTCATACACAAAAGCATTTTCAAATACTGGCAGAAGCTTCCTATAGGTGTTTCAAACTTCTACCTTTCAAACTCATCAAGAATAATTATCTCTATTTGAAGTTCTTTTCTATACAACTAACATCTATTTTGTTCATTTTGAGTAAAAGCAAAAAGCCAGGCTAAACAGATTGCAACTTTTTTGTTCCCTATACTTACTTTTCTGCTTTTAACAACATTATTTTCATTCTAAACACAAAAATAGGTTTTGCTTAGCAGTGTTTGCACACAGAATAAACCATTTTGGTTTTCATCAGGTCTTAGCTTTTTTCATCAAAAAAAACTAATAAAGAAATAAGTAAATAAGAAATTAACACTGTTAACTTTCCTTTCAAAGCAAAACCTAAACTGCTTAATAAAAAGTATTTTAAACATTTTGAGTTATGTACAGATAATATTTCAAAACACTTCCTAGGAAAGATCACCTTTTGAAATAACATCTAAGAAAAGAACTCTCTCTCTAGACATTTTTCTTTTTAAATTTCATCCTGACCTTGAAATAATCTGAATACATTTGATGTGGATCAAACATATACAAAAATAACCCATTTATAAAGAGGAAGCTACATAGCCATAGAAATATTTATAAATAGATGGTGCATATAGAAATACAAAAACTGATTTTGCAGAAAAAGCATGATTTTAAGAGATCTGCAGCTGTTCTCAACCTTTAGCATTGCTTATGTGAGCCAAGAGATTTTTGTCTAGTACTGAAGCTAAATTAACTTCATGGCTTGGATTTATCCCCTTGGGTAAACCCCTAACATACAGAGTACCAGGCAAAAAGCTTACCCTCAATTTCATTTTCCCAAAATTGAAATGCTTTAAAAAATAAGCATAAATGTATTTCAAAATCCAATTGCTTTGGCCCCAAATCTATCTTTTCTTGGCAGAGTACAGTTGTTTTTACTCTGAATGCTAATATTTTGCAATGTGGCATCAGATATAAAATACTAATTTACATTGTGCCAGAGATCTATAGCATTTCAGTACTAGTCAATCAATAAGTGACTAGAGGAGTAGGTTTCTGAATAAGGGAATATTATTTAAAGTAGTACTGCAAATTATTCTGTAGATGATATGTACCAAAATGTCTAGAGCAGAACAACTGCATTCATTAACACTGTCTCAAACAGAGGGGAAGGAAGGTAGAAGAAAGCTGTGTGATTTTAGATCAATGTGTTAAATACATGTAAGATACAGAGGTGCAAAGGCTATATTGAAGGAGGACAAATTTAATGAAATTCTGAAATAACAATCTAAGTAAAAATACCTTTAATAACTGAAAATTGGAAGTATTTGCAGACTGGGAGCTTCAATTCCAACTTTTATTCCTGCCAGCATACCTTGCAGTAAGTAGGGAAAAAATTTAACTTGTTTAACTATTATGTGAAATATATTATTTATAAAGTTAGTCCATTTTTTATATGCAGACATAGGCAGAATTCCTGACTGGACTGTTTTTGGAAGAACTATAAAACAAGCTGTAATATTAACTCTTGGATGTTGTATTTTTTTCTTTAATATATTGGATTGTTTTTCATTTATCAGAAATAAGTAACCTAATACTCACATTCATCAGGCTAACAAGCGTTGTGTAGTCATTACTCCTGTAACAAACTGTAAGAACTAAAAGAATTTTCCCAATTATATAAGGAGATAAAAAACTTAGCAGAGAAAAATACACACATTTGACAGTTTTTCAGCCAATGGTTTTCTCTGCAGCCTTCAGGTTTTTGAATCTAATGGAAAAACTGTTTACACTGATGAAGCTGAACTACTATAGAAATGAATGGATACACTACTGCTCAGAGAAAGTTTTTTTTCTTAAAAAATACAAATTTTTCCTTCTTTCACCAGTGTAAACATGTTATTCCCAACTATCACCTGGGTACTTCCCCAGGTGCATTTTCTGCTAATAAAGATTTTACCCCACTTTCCCCTAAACTAGTCTAGTCCAAATAGTTTCATTATTCCAAGCCAAAGCCTTCATTTTCTATTAGTCTGAGTCTAATGCCTTTTCTAGCACTATTTACACCAGCACATCTTCTGAGTTGGTACAGTGTCCATGAAATATTTCATGGATCTGCCCCACAGCCAGACCACAGCAATGTTTTGGTCAAGGGAGACTCCTTTCTGCTGTTCCCATCCCCTCCCTTTCCTTCCCAAAAACATGAGATCGCACTCACCAGTTCACAGAATGAGCTGGGAAGGGAAGATGTGACTGAGGGAAGGACAAAGCTAAAATTACAAGGGTTCCATGACCCTCCTGTGTCCGCCCATGCAGCAAAGGGAAGGTGTCAGCTCAGGTGTGTAACAAAGAGAACACACAAAATGCTTTTCTCACAGCAGTGTGTCCTCTTCCCTTTCAAACACTGTGGGAATTAGGAATACCAGACTTGTGCTTTACAAAGAGAAAAGGGCCAAAGGGCTGTGTTAAATAGTGGTGTTACAGCACAGGAACAGGAGATTAGCACAACCTGCCTCTTCCCTTGACATCTGCAACCATAATGATTTAAGGATCTACTGAAGAGGGCAGGGCGGGGTCGTGAAACGCAGAGCGGCTCTGAAGCATTTAAACATTTTCTGCTGCTACTACAGCCAAACACCAAATTTCTCCAGAACTGGGGCTGGTTTTCTGCAATTTCTATTGCTAGCAGTTGTGCAGGCTTAAGGAATGACTATTACAAACCAATAGTAATTTTAATACCAGAATATACATATTTTCTTACTCTAAGTATTTTAAGTATTATACTTGACTTTTTCCATTTCTGTAGTCTTTATTTTGCTATGTAAGGATTTACAGTATACTTTATAATGTAGCTACTATGATAGTAGTAGCTTACTGTATGTATTTTTTATGAAGTTTTACAGTGCAGAAGCTTATTTATTTCGCATCCTTTTACTGTAGATTTTTACTTTAATATTGGGATTTGGTTTGAAAAAATTAATGATATTGTAAGCCCAAGTAGCTGACCAAGGATTACTGAGCACAGAAATATTATCACTTCAGTGCAGGATCATAACTGAACAGGAAAAATATCTGGAAGTTTTAAAGTCTGTATAACGCTACAAGCATGAATCCACAAGAAAATTCATATTCCTGCACTCCATCTGTAGAATGTGCACAGGGAAACAGTTTTTTCAGTGGTATTTTTATAAAAGAAGCCTTACCAGTTTTCACAAAAAAAAACCATTAGTTTACCTTTCCTTTGAGTTCTTGTTGTGATACATACACTTACTCAGTATCTGCTTTAGTTTTAATTCAGTCGTCCAGCAGACCATCAGTAATATCTGGAGCCCTACTTACCTCCCTGTTTTCTCTCTACCCAGTACTATTGTATTTCATGTTTAGTTTGTTGATCATATGTTAAACCATCTGATTTACTTGAGCCTGAAAACCAGTACAAACCAGTATCTGGATTGGTGAAAGGCCAAGGCCTTGTCTAGCTTCCTCTCCCACCCTTTAGGAATAGCTGCTACTTTCTTGATGGTTGCCTTTCTTTTTCTTCAACATATCACAGACACAGAGGATCAGGGACAAGATAGGGTGCAGGTCTTGTCAGGCATTTTATAAGGGAGTTGGATTTCCATATCAATGAAAAGTTCAAATTTTAAATTGGGGGAACTTTAAATAATAGGAGAATAATATTTAACCTTGTTTTAGCTCCTTTACCCGAGGAGTTTCTCAGTTTATTCACACAATTCTCAGAGTTACACCAAAAAACAGCATGAACCACTTGGTGCATAAAAGTTGAGGAACACAACAGTCCTTGGGGAAACTATCTGGAAAGTTAAGGGATGTAATGGAACTTCTACGTTAAGAGGTGGCACTATTCTCCCTGATTGATTCAGTTATCTGTTTGCTACTTGACAATAAAAGTAGGTATAGAATAAAGCAACTGCTGTACTTTATATCATTTACTTCTTCATTATTTAGTCTGTTCAGATACGCACTGTGTAGCAGATAATACGTCTTTCATTTCCATTCATAATTGCCTGCAGTATATGTCAGCCTAAGTTCTCCATATATATCACAGCTAACAATAAACTCAAAGTCATTGTTTATATGGTAAACTCGAGGACACGAAACAAAAAAAAAAAATCAAAGCTAAAAAAAGAAGACAAATAAAGCACCAATACTGCAAAATGGAGTGGAGTGTAAAAGCAATCAAGCAAAATAAAGGTGGACAATAAAAGGAACATCGTAACAGCATTTGAGATAAGTTATGACATTTCTAAGAACAAAGAAACCAGAGGTTATTACAGGAAACAATATGACTTCTGATGCATGGATATTCTGGTGGCTGAAGAAGTAAACATACAGTAGACACTGCTTCCAGTAAATTACATGAATCATTCTGTGAAGAATGAAATCTGCAGGAAATACAGAGCACTGCAAAAATTGCACATCTGAAGATACAAAAATGACAACATCAGAAGGCTTCTGAAGAAAAGTACTTCACAATCATTGAATCATTTAATTTTAAGTGGCAAGACACAGAAGAAACATGAAGAAATATCTTTGAAAGCAAGACGACAGGTAGCAATTTCTGGCAGATAACATCTCTCAATTACTCCATGCTTGTATAAATTACTTCTTTTTCTCAATAAAGGTTTATTTTAATATAAGTAAAAGCAAAACCACTAATACAGCAGTTTATATATGCAAAATAGTGTAAAATCCATAATGAAGATAGATATTAGACTACCAACACGAAACTCAAGTTCTCAATCTCTGAGTCAGTGGCAGAAACTAAGAATTCAAGGACTGGTCATTTCCTCCAGTCGGTAAATTTTAGCCTTCTCCATATGGTACCATTATCTTGCAACAAAGGAAATGTAATATCTTGGTATAAAGCACTGAAAATAATTGCAATGCAGAGCTGCAATTTCCAAGTTAATATCCTATGTTATAAAATTGGTGGGCATTTTGGACTTCTATTAATAATGAGCAACTTGAACTGGCAGGAAACGTGGGAAGGCTTGAATGCTTACCCCAAAACCTGCAGGTAAGCCTGTAGTTTACCTGTGCTGAGACCCTCCTATAAAACATGCTGCTGGAACAGAAGGGAATCTAAACTAAAAAATAAGTGCATTTTTATATACCTTTTGATTTTACACTGCATTCTTATTCTTCAGCTGGTTTCTTTTACCACCTACACCTTTAATGACAATTGACAGTTAAGGAATTTTGTGATCTTGATTCCCATTTTTATAATGGACTTCTGGAGGGGTAAAAAACCATCGGTTTGGGGCAACCTGACTTGCCAAAGTATGATGGCGCCAATGTCTGAGTCAAGCATTCCAACATGTGATTTATGCAATATTTTTACCAGTCAAGAGAATACTCTTCATGCTTTCAGGCAAGACAGCAATTAAAGATTGCCTTCTGTGTTTAGGAACTGAAAGATTCCGGCTTTTGTGACCACTGCTGCTGACTGACTCAGTATCTACCTCACGATTTGAAGGCAGTAATTTCCTAATCGCATGTCAAGAAATGACTCCCCTCCTACATTCCTGCAACTTCACTGTACCCTATCTCCCAGGCAAAAATAAGTGTTAGATTACTGTCATTTTGCTTGGGATGTAGATATTAGCTATTCACAGATATCCCTAGTAAAATTTAATTTTTCGTTGCTACATCTGGATATTTCCTGAATCAACTTTCATCCTATCTTTACTTATGATTTTATTCAGACCTAGAAATCACCTTGTTACAGAACATATGCAGCTCTGTGCATATCTAGGGCCTAAAACAAGGCACAAATGCATCCTTTTTATTGCTTCCATTCTTCAATGTTACTTCACTTGAGACACCCAGGGCCAAGCAAACCAATGCCACCCTCTCTGTATCAGGCCCTTTCTTTGGCTTTAGTATGATCATAATCAAGATTTTGCTATTAATTACACAAAACTATGATTAGAAACTGACATGTTTTGAAGTGCTCAAATATTTATAAAACTCTAGAGCAAAAGACAGACATGGTATTTGCCTTATGTATAGGCAGGAGAAATATGCACAGAGAACATAGTCCAAGATCACTAGTGATCTGAAAAGTAATACATTTTGTTTGTCTGTATTTTCTAAGAAAACCTATTGCATTATGTTAAATACCCTGAGGGCTTAGAGTAAAACGTGACTGGAATGAATACAAAGAAAAAACTTTCTGTCTCATTAGATGATCTGAGTTTCAAAATCTGTTCTAAAAGTGTTGTAAAGTGTGTAGTGTTGTAGATTAATGCACTGAATATATTTCCACAGTGCTTGATGTGTTTCATAAAAGGTCCATTTCAGAAGTGTTCTGTATTATAGGTGAACAGTCGCAGTAAATAATCTTGTTACAGAAACCTAAGCAATTTTTACAAGGCGTATTTCTGGCTGACTGAACAATTTATTCTCCAGATGTCACATTGTATTTTTCCAATATAAAATGAAACAGCTTTTTTTTTGTCTTTTTTTTTTTTTTAAGGCAGACTTCTTTTGTTTGGATCAAAGGTACTGCCTTAAATAGAAAAATCTATTATTAAAACCCACTGTAGTATAAAATTTACACTATATGTGATTACGGTATGTAATTTATCATTTTATTTGATTTAGTTGGATAAAAGACCACACCAAGGTGTGAATATTGCTGAGAATAGCTGTGTACATTTTAAAAATAGGAGTCATTAGTTCTCAAACCGATCATCTCTGTTGATCCTAAAGGGTGCAGGCATCTTGACTAGATCTATGTATGGTTAAAAGTGTGTCACTTCAGATGTTACTCACTAATAAACCCATATGTCACATTATAGGCCCTGGAAGATTACATGATAATGTGATATGATAAGAACTGCTTCTCTGGAAAGCAAGGGCAATTAAAAACATTTTCACTAGGCAGACATCATCAGTAGAGATAAACAAAGTAATTTTCCAGCATATATTTTCTTGGCTTCACAAAAGAAATACTTTCACAGGAAGCTCTCTCCCAGGAAAATTGACAGACTATCAGCAACCTATTTTACTGATGAAAAAAAAAAACAGGAAAAATAATCCTATGCATGGGTGGATAACACACATTTCTATTTTCTCATCCTGTTTTCTTGATTACACAAACAGAAAATTACCATCAAAGGATGAATTTCTTTAAAATATTCCCCAGTTTACTCTTCATTGTTTTTTAATCACTTTTGTTTCCACCCACCAAGCTGCGTATTAATATAGACCTATATAAGTGTGCCAAACAGTTGAATCTACAAGTTTTTGTCTATTAATATATAGGTTGTTACCTAAATCCAATTTCACAAAAAATTTAGGATATTGATTTTGCTAGCAAGTGATTTGTTTGATCCGATGCCTAACCCCCTATTCTGTATTTAGGTTTTTGAGAGATATGGACCTCACAGCTATGAATTTTAGATGGTGTGGAGCACATGGCATAGCATTGTTATGGATTTTCTCCAGGGAGGGAGACTCCACACCCTCTCTGGACAATTTGTTCCAGTGCTTGGTCACTGAACAGTTAAGTTCTTCTTCATAATAAAGTGGAACTTCCCATGCAACAGTTTGTGCCTGTTGCTTCTTGTTCTATTGCCCAGCATCACCAGGAAGAGCCTGGCTCCATCCTCCTATATCAGATTAGCCTGGTTGCCTCTAAAATCATCCAGATACATTTAAAACTGGGTAAATTTGTAATGCAACTTCAGTACAGCCTCTGAAGAAAGGATTCTTTGCTTAATTTCACTCTCATAATGTTTGGGGTGTTTTTCCCACTGTCATTTGAATTCCTATCCCTGCTTCTCATCTGGCAACAGAGGTCATAAAAATTGAGATAATCTATGCAATATAGAGACCATATTCATTTGAGAATAAGAGTGTTGACCACAGTACTTACTGCTGGCCAGTGTGTGCAAAGGCCAATGTATGATGACAATGGTTCACTAACTCCTCAGCTTCTCATTCACTTCCAAGGTCCATTAGCAGGCTTTGGAATTTCATTCAAGTCCATTATTTTTGAGGCTGAATTGGGATAATTGGCCTGCTCTTTCTTCTTGCTTGAGCACTAGAAGGTCTCTGGCAGTCTTCTTATTAAGGTGATAACCTGTCAAACCCATGAATGTGCTGTGATATCTCCAGTCTCGACAGACAGTCCCCTGTGCCCTACAGTGGGCTTGTATTACAGTTCCCTTTTGAAAGTCCAATGGAGATGAATGAGAAAATGATTTTAAGGCTTTTCTGTACATGACCCTTTATGTACACTGAGGTACTGATAAGCACCATGAAGAATCCTTCCATTGCCGACACGTTATGAACGACTACGGAACAGCTATTTTGATTTTTGCTTTTTACCTAAGTTCAAATGGATTTCAATGAGTTTCCTCACCTAAGACTGACCCGATTCATGACCAGATGAAAGTAAAACAGTGTCTGGTTCGGTCAGGACCTGGTTGGGTCTTCAGTACGAACATCAGCACCAGCTGTATGGCTTTGTATTCCCTGTGGCTGGTTCATACCATAGCTACTTATACCAGATACAGTTACTTTGGTTGGAATCCTCCTTTTTCCAGGGATGTGCTGTTCCTACACTGAGAACAGCACCACTGAAGGACACCTCAGGCAGAAGAAGGTTACATGTTCATGAAAGGAAGACCTGAACCTGAGATGGAGCTTTGAAAGCCATGAAAGGTGCCAGAAACAGAGTTACGCAGTAATGGACCACCTAACAACACTTCCAAAAGCACAAGCCAATGAAATTAAACATTCTTATTCTTAAAATAAGCTCCCTGGGTTGTTTTTGCATGCCTTTCCTTCTTCCTTGCTTTGGAAGAGGTGTGGAAAAGAAGGCAGACCTGTGATGTACTACTCAGTAGCAGATGGCATGGGAGCCAAAAAGAGCAGCATTATTCATTTGAGAGATCCAGGGACAAATATGGTGGTCTCACATTAAAACTTTTTTCCCCTCTGCTTCCAGGTTTGGAATGCATGAAAATCAACCTGAGGCTCCCTCCCTTCCCCCCTTCAGAAGCCCAAGAAAGCGTCTAGACCAGAAGGAATTTGTTCCATTGCCACTGCCACATCCCACTGGAGAAACAAATGTGCCAACGCAAGGTACAAGATGCCAGTAAGAGACTGGGAGCAAGAGGATCAGGTAAACAGGATCAGGTTTTTAAAACTAACACAATATCTTCTTGCCTTAAAAGTTTGCAATCAGCAATTACTGACTCGCAAATCAAGACACCATAACATAAGGTATAATGGCAAAAGCACTGAAACGCACTTATTAATTAGTATTTCTGATAAAATTCTTAAGGTAGTGGTGAGCTTAAAAAACAAGAGAAAGCTTCAAATTGAGGCAAATTGGAAGGGAATCCTTTCACAAAAATACTTTTAATTGGCCATCATTTCCCATGCTTCTGTTTTCTCCAACTACAGTTGCTTGTGTCCCTGTTAACTGCCTCCCACACAGTCCAGTCTTTCTTTTCCCTCATCCTACAATGAGGCAATAACACTGTGCTCATCAACTATCCTATTACCATAGAAATGATAGCAACATCACAAATTCAGCAGTCTGATTCCTTGACAGGGTTGATTAGGAATAGAATATGAGCTGGAGAAAAGCTGAACCCTTGATTAAACACAAATAGCTCTTATAATGAACAGATAGGGGAATAAAATACATTTAAAATCAGGAGAAGCATCTTCATATTCTACATGAGAAGTATTTTTGGCACTTTTTCTTATTTTTTGAATTGTTTGGAACTGTTTGCAGAGCTCCCTAACTTCTTTTTAAATCACTCATAGACACACAATTAGTAGTCATATGTGCTCCAGAATTCACTGAAAAATCAGCGCAAGTACAGCTTGTAAAACACTAGCTACAACTTTACATTTCTTTCACAATAAGTATATTTAGCATTGTAATTGCACTACAGCCAAGCATACACAACCACATAAACACAGGCAAACCTGTGAGTTTATTATTTTCAATCAGATCTACTTGAATTCAAAGGCTGTGTTATTTAGAGGCCTTTCTGGTAAGTTCTGACTGTTCCCTTAATAAAACCACCTCCCACAAGGTGCTCCGCATCTTGCCCCAGTCCCACAAAACCACTTTTTCCTACACCCAATGAAGACCTTGGCTCAGCAGGACACTGACCATTTCCTCTCACACTGCTTTAATACCTTAATGAATGACTCAAAGCTAGATACTTTATTGTCTCCCGAATCAAGACCAGTATTGAGCCCACAGCCACTAAAGTTGGAAAAGGACTATTTTTATCATTCAAACCATTCATCCCAAAAGAAGAAATACCATATATGAAAATAGAAGTGTTCTAACAGTTCATTTTTCAAGAGACTGTCTTTTCGAGTTCTCACACAAAATGTAAGTGCTAAATCCTCAATTCATATTTTACTGGAGACTTGACAACTCCAATTGAAACCAGTTTATTTTACCAGTAACAGTGTACAGTAGGGTGTGCATACCCATTCCAGGCCATCTCTATTCTCGGGCCTGCTGCAGTGTTTCTTCTACTTCAGACTATTTAGTCAATGCCATTAATCAAAATCCTATAGCAGAAAATGCATGCATAAGTCCTACACATTTATTGCCATGGCAACAATTCAGGCTCTTGTTCATATGTCAAGCTACATCAGTGGAGATAAATTCTATTGTTTTCACACTGACAGTTTTCTCTGTGTTGGACTTAATCCATAGAAAAATATAGCTTTACCTCTTATTAAAATAAAACACAGACCACCCAACTCTCCAAATTCTCATTCTTCACATCATATAAGTAAACAATCTGAATAGTTATAAAATTATAGTTTGATATTCAGGTTTACGATAGTAATTAAAGTGTAAAAAATGGCCCAGTCCTCATGATATTGTCTTAATCTGTGGGATTGGTTAGGAATGTAATTCTTCATGAAAAGATGAGCTCATTGCTGTGAATCCAAACAGCTATGATGCCAGAGCACTGCATTCTTGAATTAGATTGCAGTATTTTAAAATAAATGCCTTTAAGCTTTAAGTGAAGTTGATGTAGTTCATTTTCCAACTTAGCTGTGATACTGTGGTTTTCATAACATAAAAATTAATGATTAATGCATAATATCTTGAGAAAGATTTTGTATTTCACTCAGCTCATGATAAAATACACTGTCATATGGGTGACTCACAAGTGTAAAAGAGAGATAAGAATCATTTTTCATACATAAGCCTCTCCAGATTTACTTGTGTATGCTCTATTATGAGGAATTCTTAATGCCTGATATAATTTTATATCATTTTACTCCGTAATAGACCACACTTTTGATTCCTATTTCCATAGACACAGTATGTTTCTCATTATCACAGACTAATAAGAAACCAGACTTTCATTAATAAAATACTACTAATGCTTCATACTCTCATTATTCCCTGTGTACAGAGCATCACGCTCCCTGGAAAGGCAGAAGCCTCACATCAGCAGTGAAGACACATCCTTTTCAATCTGACCCTTTTCCCACTTCCTCATGCAGATTTAAGTCCCTGCTTTTCCAGCATGCTTCATATTGACAAAGCCTATTACTGTGATATACTACACTGGAGTTCATTTCAACTAATATCCACAGCTACATCTGTTACTGTCAGTGCCCAATCCAAGTTCCTGCCTCAATGAAGATGAAGACAACCATTATTATTTACTTATTGTCACGCCATATTATGCCAGTATCAGAAACTGCTTCGCATACACACTGTGTGTGACTTGCATCAAATATATATATTTTTAAATGGGGGGCTTTGTGCAATTTGTAAATATCCTGTGAACTTCATTCATATTAATGAAGCAGCGTTTGCACTTTAGTGGCATTTTTATGCAAATTGCAGTAACTCTTTGTGTGCCATGACTCTGCACGTGACACAGGCCACAGCTCCTGAGGCAAGACTTATTTCCCTGGATGAGCAGCACAGAACAGAATATGCCTTTTCCCACCACCTAAAAGAGAGAACCAGGGATCTAAGCACAGAATATGTCAAATAATTTGAATCTTGCCATGTTCTTAAGAAGAAGCACTAACAAAATATGTTTAAAGGTCTGAGTAATTCAAAGCAAAATCTCTTTTCTGAACTCCAACAAGTAATGTTTAACCATTCTTTTCCTTGCACCAATTAAAATCATCATGTTTCTCACTGCTTCTAAATCGGACACACAGTAGTTTCAACAAAATATATTTTTAAATAGTAATATTTGAAGAAGAACAAAAGCAGCTTTTTTCCATGCGCATGAATTACACGTCAAAATAAAATTTTAGTTCCCAGTTTAGCACAGCCCTCTGGTGATACATATCTTGGATATGAATGTGACCCATTTCATTTCAGTGTATCAGGCCCAGAACTGGGCAAGAACTAAAATAAAATTTAGGCATTTAAATCTACGACAAGAATTCCTTCATCTGCTAGCACCTCACCCTGTATTTCTGCCCACTAAGTTCCCCAGCCTGAAGCTTTCTTTGTGCATAGGCAGAATTCCAGCCATCTGGGATGGGCTTTGGATGGGGTCTGCTAAAGTCTTAGATTTGTTCTGTCATCCCCTAGAGGAGTCCCTCACACAGGAGTGGGTTCTCAGCTTCCCAACATACATCTGCAGTACAGACAATCTCAGCCACACTTTATCTTCCAAAGACTTCGGTATCTACCATCAAACAAGTGTTTTAAGCCATAAATCTGTCTCTAGGTGATTGTATCTGAGTTGCAGGGAGTCATCTTAATCCTCACAGGGCTGAAATTTATGAACCCTGCTTTCAGCAGAGGGTTTCCTGCAGCATTTGCTGTCTGTTTATGTATCTCATTAGGAGGCACCCAGTTACCATACTATTGTTATGCAGCTCAGCATTTCCTAACATTTCGAAATCCATTTGGCTGCAAAATTTTTGAAAAACAAATCGTGTACCACGATGGCTTTAATTACAGCTGCATAAAGCTAGGTTAATTTTCAATATTCATTTATCATTATCAAAGAATGTAAATCTCCAATCCTAACCTAGAACACTGAAAAACATTAGTCCATTGTTCCTATCATAAGAATGATGAGCAATGCTCCACTCAAATGGGTATTTTGTGTATCTGGGATGAAAGGTTGTATGGAAAAATGGTCTGCCACATATTTGTCATTGGTGTGAAAATCCTTTTCAAGGCTCATTCAGGGAAGCCATCAGGTGCTGAGCTCCTATGAAAATCTGACCTTTTGTGTGGGTGGCTCCTGTTAATATTGAAAATGAACCAACAAGAAATGAAACAAGGTGGTATTCTGAATACGACATGGCAGAAAGAACTGGGAAATGTAAGATTCTTAATGAAATCTTTTAAGTATTGGAAGATTCTATAATGTTTGGAGGGTTTTTTTTTAACACACCAATGAAAATTTATGCATTTGAAGTCTGGGTCATAGTTGTTGGTAAACAGAGAATGCCACAAATACACAAACCTGATGTGTCTCCTATAATGATGATCAGAACAAAAAGAATGAACTTTCACTCCAAGTTCATTCAATACTTCACATTATTAATCAGAATTACATCATAGGATTATTACTTTGCTTAATAATGTGTTTGATGTACATTTAATGTAAAACATCCATGATAGAGGCAGTCAAAGCTCTGTTAAAATCCTTTTGCAAAGTTCAGCCACTGCATTAGTAGCTTTAGGCTAATAGCCTGATGTTAATTTGGATTCTAATCTATTATATTGCATGATATTTAATGTGCTTTTGTAATTAGATTTTTTTTTAAACAAAGCAAGAAAAAATCATATGGGTCAGAGTGCATGACTGTCATTAACAAGAGAGCATTTCTGGGACATGTATAATCATAACACAACTTCTGCAGTGAAATAGTGTGGATTATACTCCAGTCAACAACCTGTGTCTTATCCTGCAAGAGGAAAAAACACATGACAATGAAGTGATAAACAACTGCAGCTGTTCACACATACTGCTCCCATTTAAAAGGTTCTTACCCTCTTGGCTGGTCCAGAATATTAATTTACATATTCATCCCTAACTCAGGTTGAGACAAAAATGAATTATATTAATACGCCTCTGATAAACTCCACTCCAAATGAGAGTTTGAGAACTATTATACAAAATAATTCATTTGGGAGAAGCAATGATACGAAAACTTCCAGGAAAAAGGGCACAAGTCTACCCAAGACAAGACTGGTGAACACAGCAAATCTCAGAAGCCATGGACAGAAAGAAGGGTCATAAAGAGGTGCACCTCCTTTTATCAACTTCCTGCTAAATTTCCAATGGATCTATATTAACCTTAAGACTAGAATAATAAAGTATTCTTTATTTTCTCTAATTCTCTTGATCTTTAAATTAGTTGTCAGTATGATATATTACTATAAAGTAAAAATGAAAGTTTATGATCTTAAAATCATTCTTCAATTCAAATGGTGGCTTGGTATCCTTCAGTTAAGGTGAAAATAAAAAAAAAAAAATCAAGCAGCATTTGTTTGCTCTTATTTAATTAAATGGAAAATATGTATACATTGCTTAATTTTTATCTTCCCTGTTAGGCCATATGGCCAAATCTTGCTCTTGTCAGCAAATTTTAACAAATCTTCTCTTCTCAGTGGACTGTCCTACTAAAAATACTCAAGAATGATTTCAGTTAGGCTCTGTGATATTTATCACAGCTTAATCTGACACACTTTGAAAATGTATAGAGCTAGGAGTACAAAAAACAAAAAAGCTTCACTTCTGAAGAGCTCCAAATGCATGACTTTCTTTAAATAAAAAAGCTACAGGACAAGTCATAGGCTCATGGCTCTAAAAGCTGTTTTCTTCTCATCAGGACACTGAAAATTGTACAGTGTGACTGAAACAAGATTAGAAATCAGCATCTTGGGTCTAAGATCTAATGTAGTCACAACTCAGTTTAACTTATTATACCTTAGTTTAGCACTAGTGAAAGGCACTGATTCTGTATATGCCATCTGAAAATCTAGAGAAATAAACATCAACAGGAAAACAATCTTTCAGATAAAAATCTTTTTATCTAAAATAAAAACTTGAACAAAGGCCAAAGGTTGGGACAGGGGAAAAAATATTCCAGGGTGAACTATGCAGTTTTACATAAAACAGAGTTAGCATGAATATAATGTAACTAAGTCAAGCAATATATGATTGATTTATTATATTGGAATCCATTAAAAATATTCCGTTGCAGTTTAAAACCATACAGTCATTAAGTATCTTTGAAAACACACATTCTCTACTGTCATTATAAGATATTCTTGACAGCACATCATTTTTAATGGCACCATTATAAACAGGATTCCTAATGGCTCTGTTTAGTATGTAACAGAATTGGAAGTCAGTAATATACAGAATTGTATTCAACATAATCAGATAACAAAGAGCACTGAAGGAAAGATGAGTGCACAATTAATAGATGAATAATTATTTTGCTTAAAATGAAACACATTTTAAATAGGGCGTCAAATAGGCATTGTAATGGAAAACTGGAACAGTGAAATAGACTTGATGTACATTACTTACAAGTACAACATGAACTACTGGTGCTGATATATGATCTAAACAGAAGATAGGAGAGGAAAGATTATGCCCAAGGCTAATTGCTGTGATAATGCTGGTTTCCAATTGCAGCAAACTGTTACAGGCTTAAACCAGCTCCCCGATCCAGTGCATGTGCCTTAAAACACAATTTCAACTTCACCCTTGCTTTTGTTTGTGGTCCTTTTAATAACGGGTCATTCAACAAACAATTGTTCATTACTTTTGTCCCTTTAAGTGCATGGAGGTAGTCAGTCTTCAAGTGTCCTTAGTCCTCACCTTCACAGTACGGAATTTGTGAATCTTAAAGGACCTCAGCAAAAAATAAAGTTTATCTTTAATAAGCTGTAGTTCAGGAAGCCAGGCATTTGAAACGAAAACCATGTCCTAATTTAGTACACAATAGGTAAGACAGATTTCTATGAAATAAAAAGGAGAGGAGAATTTTCCCAATGCAGCACTATCCCTCACTAACAGTGGTATGAAGAAAATAGGTCTCCTGACTCACCATGAAAACTAATGGGACTGTAGCAACACTCACCAGCACAAACAGAGTACTCACTCCAGGTACCTTCTCCCTACAAGGCCTGTAAGTTCAGAAAAAAGGATAAGTAACTGCAAATAAGGTTTTGCAATGAGAGTCTCCAACTGATCTTTGTTGCAACACAGACACATTAACAAAAAGCCATAGGGCATTTTTAATTATTTCTTAAGATGTATGGAGATATAAATTGATATTCAGGAAGATCCTAACCAGCCAGCAAACTTGTCAAAACCAAGAAGCAAAAAAAATGAGTGTGAATGTAGACTCATGTATGCATATACAGATATCACCCTTTCCACAGAATCTCCAGTGCTTGGGAGGAAGCCTAGTAGAGATATTAAACTGGGTCACCATAAGTTTAATTTCTTTTATTATGTCATTTGTGCCATCCAAGAAGAGGAACTGTCTATATACAGTAATAAGCCATTCAAACTGACAAAATCTATTACATACCTCTGTATATGTAAAGAGCTGGCTTACAGCCATACGGAGTCAATTTAACAGTATACTTATCTACAAGTATTAATGGCTGCATATATTTGCATACTTGTATGGTTTTCTGTGATCTGTTCTTACTCAATCAAAAATAAGGATGTATGGACTTGCATACAGAGGATCACCTTAACTAGTACTGATATGATGTTCCTCTGATCGTTCCAAAATATCCAATATTTGTGAATGCTTAAATTTATTGTAACATGCTGCACCATTTATGTTTTGATACGTGACCATTAAGACTGACCCTCTTATTGCCTTTTCTCCTGTTAGAAAACAACCGATGTAACTAAAAAAATATATTTTCCCCTTTCTCATTCCACACTGATTATGTAATAAGGCAACATACAGAAAAATATATTAAATGTGAGACTATGTGAATAACTATGTAAAAGT
Source organism: Struthidea cinerea (assembly GCA_013397865.1). Classification (NCBI taxonomy): domain Eukaryota; kingdom Metazoa; phylum Chordata; class Aves; order Passeriformes; family Corcoracidae; genus Struthidea; species Struthidea cinerea. Next base: position 3,200,673 of record VZTI01001048.1, on the reverse strand, counting down.
TGTTCAGTGTGTCAGTATTTTCCCTAAACTATAGTCAGACATAGCTCCATAAGTTCTGTTTGTCATTTTGGTCTCACTCCCTAAACTTTTTCTCCACCCTGCCATATCAACCATAAATCTAAACTCTCCCTTACATATGTGAGAATCTCAGCATTCTCACTGGTGTTATTACTTCACACTATTACTCAATGCCCTATGCAAATGAAAAGGCACTTTTTTATCTATAACATAAAACATTTTAAAAGCTTTTTTACTGACTTCTACTTTTCTAAAACTAATGCAAAAATATCTGTACATATAAAAAAACCATTTTCTTTAGTAGTCTAATGCTGTCAATTCTACAAGGATTTTAGAGCTAACAAAGCCAAGTGATAATAGGCAGTACATACTCAGCCTCAGATGAAGTCTGGCACATGGGTGGCAGGTATAGATCAACTATGAAGGTTTTAACAGTCCCATATGACAAGTTACAAGGACTTTGATAACCATGAAGACTCAGATGCAAGTGTTGAAGGGATAAGGGAGGTACCTCAGAACTCTGCTGTCCCGTTCTGCCAGACAGGTCTGTTGCTATCTAAATAGCAAGGTGGCTCTAGACCAGTTCCCCGGAGGGTACTGCTGACTGCATTCTCTTCCACATCCCAGCAGGAGCTCACTCTGAGCCAGGCCTCCAAGAGCAAGGCTCTGAACTGCTCAAATACAACACAAGGTCAGGTATTAGGAAAAGATCAGCTCATGGAGGGCTCTAATTTTACTGTCCATAAAAGTATCAATCTTGAAACAATGCTATTTTAAAGTTTTAGATTATTAGCTATAAAATGGGATAACTGTCCAGGGCTGCTGGAAAATGTGAGGAAGCATTTAATCATGTGTATATAGGTTTCCACAATACAGTGATAATTTCTATAGAAAAGCCTATCAGAAATATATTTTGTCAAATTATATCAGACTCACAATTTTTTTTGGTCAGAATTACTGTTTGTTAAAACAGTCTGAAATAAATAATTTATAGGAAACATATTTATCTGGTTGAAGATTTTGTCATTACATATCTATAAACAATACAGCCTGAATTAGAATAATCTAGTTTTTGAATGCTTGACTTTTAAACCTTACTAGCTCTTCTGTTATATACCTTTGTTGCACGTGCAATATATAACAGAATGACCTTCATCCATAGCATCCTTGTAGTAGAACAGAAGCATTTACTATAGATTTTATTATAAATACATTAATGAAATTCTAATCAATAATACTTCAGAGAATGGTAAAGAAATTGATTTCATAGATAAAAGGAGATGTTATTATCTCAGTTCAGTAACTATGAAATAGAAAGATGAAAAAGTCTGTTTTTCATATGAGAACTGAGCACAGCTGTACAGTTATATAATAAAGTATCACTTGTATCCATGGCAATAGGGAATAATTGATGCACCACAGTTATTTTTATAAACCCAAAGAAAAAAAAAAATCAACTGGAAATTTCTTTGCCAGTTTCTTGGCATTGTATGTTTTTTATCTGTACATAATGTACAAATTTATAGTCTGAATACACTCACTGATCTGACTCGTTGAATAAAACATGATGGGTTTTACTGCATATTAAAGAAGATGGGGATCTCATGCCCTACAACCAAGTCTTTCATGAGGGATTTAATGAAAAACATTTCTTGGAATAAGATATATTGTTACCTTAAATTCAGATTGCATTGGATTTGGGATCTCTACCCCAGAGGGATTTTTTTTTTTTAATGATTAAAATGTTTTTCAGCTGTCTTACAGTGGCAAGTTTAGGGATATTTCACTGAAAGTCAGTAGATGCCTATAATGCAAAAAAAAAAAAAAAAAAAATCTAATGGAAACCCAAAAGTTTAGTATATATTGTGTCTTGGACCTTTCCTGATACAGTTACATCTCTTGGCCCTTCTTGAGGAAGAAAAAATATGTCAGAATTCTTGCCATTTTAGAGGAAGATCCACACACTTACCCCTTGAAATAATATGAGGAAAGAACATTGCTAATGTTTGGGGTTTATTTTAAAAATGAGATTAATTCACTAGACAACTAAAAGAAGGTTCAGGAGCAAGAATGCTCCGGTCGGTCTATTAATACCAACCTTGTCTACAACAGAAAGGAAAGAAGTAACTTTACTTTTTTTTTTTCCCCCCCAAATGCAGATCCATTTACTCATAACAGGCTTTGCATTTGCAATCACCTCTGTTTACTTTGCTCCAAGAGATAGCAATGTTTTGCTGCAAAGACAAGTATTCCATTAACTCAAACCTCTCATACTTTTTCCTTAGCATATTCTATTGCAGGATTATTTTCCAACAGCATTCCGATGACCATGACAACCAGACCTCTTGTGATGAACATTTTTCATTTCACCTTTTTTTCTTAATTTGCTCAAATCAAAATTCTAATTGTTGTTTCAAATGCAAGATGAACCATGCTGATTGGTTTCTGTTTTTATCCCTAGCTGACTTCTGAGGATGATTAAATAATTGCATCTTCAAGACAATGGACAGGCAAGATGTCTGAACTTTTTTTTGAATGCTAAAGCATAATACTTAATCCTTCACAAACATTCTCCAAAGCACATGGAACATTTGTGTATTCAGTACTGTATTTCCCTCCTTTACACACCATGGCATCGTCACTTTTTCTCATTTCTTTTGCTGCTTCTTTTCACTTTCCCCTTCCCTAGCATCTGTAGGAATCCTTTGCCTGAATTATCAGATGGATATGAACACAAGCTATTTGCTTTTCAGAGATTAAAAATGGATAGTCTCTTAGAAATAGCAGCTGCAGTTGTTTATCAGGGATTCTATTATTTTGGAAACTCTGCAGCACCATTTGCTTGAGCAATGGTCCTGTTACAAAATTTTTCATGAACCCAGCCTGCATGTGTCTTTAAATACTTGGAAAGGAAGAAGGCAGGGATGTATATAAAATTCACACATCCACACTTTGTTTCCTCCATGCTGGAATTTATAAGTTTATCTGGCAATTATCATGGTCAGTGGGCTTGACCCAGACGTTTACTGGGCAGCACCAGGTACAAGCTACAACACACACACAGGCACACTTTTACCTAATCAAACTCATTTTAGCTATAACTTCCCTTCTGCCATTCAAAAATTACAGCTACTTTTAATACAATCATCTTCCTTATCAGCTAGTGACTGCTCTTAATTCTGTTTATATTTAATGACAGCATCTAAAAATAGTTCTTCTCCATTATTTTATCTTTTTAGGCTATTTCTTTTCCTTCTCTCCACTACTATATCAAAATGCCTTTTTGTCTAGGGATACTGAACAGGGAATTAAAATGTATTAACAAAAGCAAGGTTATGGACTGTGAGTCAGCAAGAACAAAAGAACCAAATACATCATGTAAAAGCTAATAATACTTAGATAGAGAGCCCAGAATTTAGCATTTTCATTATATTTTTCAGTTAGCATGAAAGTTTAATCTTCCACTAATCATTTAAAATGTAAAATAAACGGGGCTTGGACATATCACAGTCTATACTCAGGTCCCCAGGAGAGCAAAAAACACAAAAGAAACCTAACAATATGATGCTATATATTCTGAGATATTGCCATTCAATCTGATTTGCCACATGCCCATACATTTTAATGCTGACTTCATTATGAAATCTCTTCTTGATTAATCATTGGTGAACAATGACTAAATTGCACTCCAGCATCAGCTTGAACTGGGACATTGTTAGGAGCAACATTCATTTGAAAAGCAAACCAGATGGGCCAAGGAAAGGTCAGTGTGGTACCACCACAGTCACAATGGACAAAGCTCATAAACCAGTGGCAGAAGTCGTTGAACTGAGACTACAGTAGCTTTAAGAACATGCTGTGAGACTGTTTGCATTCCAGTTCTTTCCTCCAGTGTGTGTTAGCGTCTTACTTTTTATGGTAAAAACTTGCTTTACAATCTCCAACAGATGTTTCTCTTTAATTATCACATACATAACCCTCACTGCTGTGAAACAAAAGGTGTACTGCAATTTTCCCACTTTATAAATAGACAGTCTATCTCTAAACATACACAACCAAGAGATCTCCAAAACAACGAATCCTGCTAAGGAGATGGAGTACAAAACTGTCCTAAAACCTTCCACAGTTGCTACTTCAGCATTGAAAGTGCCACAGAGCACTTCTGATCCACCTAAAAATTATGTCAGATCTCCCTATGTTTCAACATTATCTCACACTTGATTTTGGTCACAATTCTCAGGGACAGCTCTCCCAACACCTTTGAGTGTCTTAATTTGCTCAGCGTATTCAGAGAGCATCCACTAAGCCTCTTCCTGGGCACTGACCAGGACATCTCATCAGGCTCATTCAAACAGTAGGGGAATACAAGGGAATGGAAAACCAGCACAAAATCCAAGGAGCCACACACAAAGCCTCCTCAGGCCTGCTTTAACCTCTCAGCAGGCCACTGCCATGGTGGTCAGAAGTCTTTAGCCCAGGCTTGCCATTTGCGGGCTTTCTAAGCGACCATGTACAAACGCTGTGTTTAGCCATACTAAAAGTAGTATTACTACCATGTCTCTACATTTCCTTTAAAATAAATGCTGCTTATTTATTGACACTGATCTGTCATTTGAGCAAATTTTAAATTAAGAGATCACTTAATATTGACTTTTTTATCCACAATGAGAATTTGCATAACATTATGGTAGTCCGTATACTTTACTACAGATGACATTTGTCAAGCTTAGTCTGGCAAATTGATATTTTGAAGTTACTACAGAAAACATCATAAAATTATATCTGATATACTAAGATGAGACAAAAATCTCAGGAAAATTGCAGTGCATGTCTTCTAAACAGCATCTCTTTCTTCTCGTATCAACTGTAAGTAAACATATTCTTAACACTTAAGTTAATCTTTCCTCTACAACTACCACTCCTCACATCAAATTCTACTTTGTGAATATATTACAAGTGGCTAGTCGACTGAATTCCTTTTTTTAATGCTTTATGTCCATTGGTACAATCTGCATGTACACAGAAGCATAGTCTGAAGTTTTAAGAGTCTTGGTCTTGTTTCAGAAATACTTGATAGAAAAACTTCATATATACAACCAAATTAGCTACTGGAGCTGTATAAAACTACACAGAAACAATTGGAAAGATGTATTTTTCTACTAAGCTCTGAAATTCTCACATTTGAATCATGGCAGTTACAAGCCAGGAATGATTAAAGTTGCCCATCATCCAATAGCTTGTAATTTAACCCAGTATATCTCTTTTAGCCAGATGTATTTATGGGTCTTAAAATAATCAGAATGCAGAGAGTGTTGCTGAGATACTCCTTTCTTCCTTGCTCAAGGGTTTTTACAGTAACAGCAGCACATAATATAAAGCAATTGGGTTTGTTTTTCATAAGGTTCATGTCCTTTCCTAAAAGACCAGAAAAAGTCTAAGTCAGAAGTTGAATTCATAAGCAATATCCAGGGTCATCTGCAAGACTGCAATAACCAAAATCTTATAAAGGAAAGTCAAAGCTATATGAACTTCATATCCAAGTGACATTCAAATTTTGCACATAAGAGTTTTCAACAATAAATAAAATCAGCAAACGACTTTTCAGATCTATTTTATATTAAGGAAGTATTGCAGTAGGTATGGCACGCGTTATAATATAGAATTCCAACAAACAGCTTCTAGGACCACTGCACTCTCTAGTGCTGATCCTGGAAGAGCCAAGCTGTACCTGCTTGAGATCATCCCATCCTCATGGTGGCAGTGGGAGCTGCATAAACCACCCTCACCAATACTCACTTCACCCATTTCATAAGGAAACATTGACCCTACACTGCTTGCAAATGGATAAACTCTCACCTCCACTGAAGGCTGAAGAAATATTGTCACATTGGGATGAAATTACAAAAAGAGAGAGAAGTCTCTTCCCTGCCAGCTCACAAACTAAGGAACAACACAATCTTCCTCCTTTATTCAAAGCAGGTGTAGTTCTGAGAAGATAAACATATTTGTGTTCTTCAGTTGATGATGGGGCCTCTATAGGTCAAATGACTTTCTTACTTCAGAGGAGACATATGACACACTCCTCAGTGGAATCTAACACAGGGACAAATTCTTGTAGCACACACTTTGCACTTTTAGTCTCTTTTAGCTGATAAATCAATACTACAGAATTGCTGTCCCTGGTTTCTGTGCTGGTCGTGCACTGCCAAATGGATTGCCTTCGAGGGATATACCTTCATTCACCCCCGAGTAGAAAACATTCAGGTTTTGGTATTACTTCCCTTTCCACAACTTAAATCTGCCTTTCAACATGACATGCTCCTGTCAGATAAGAGAACTCTGGTCGGGAGTGGTAACACCACGTCTTTCCAGTCCTGCCAGTAAGGACACTCTTTCAAGTTTCCACAGTGCTAGAGGACACAGAGAGGAAATTATTTTAGTTTTACAGAACAGTAAATTCTTATGGTTTAAATTGGTATTTACTGGTTTAAAAATCTGCTGACAAAAAAGTATGGAAGGTACTTGTGCATAGAGGGTATTAATTAGACAGGGGTTGCAGGATAGAACAGATTATAAAGTTATCAGAGAAGAGTCCAGTTTGTCAGGAACTCTTCTGGCAAGCAGGTGGATATTCTGCACTTCTCTCTACATCTCACTAGCTGTGTTAGATCACTCTGGTGTGTAGTGACTGTTTAATATCATTGGAGAGTTTCACACAGTGGAAAACTATATGGCGTTTCAGGGATTTTCATGGTTTTGTGCTGGCAGAGGCTACTTACTATAGGAATAGTAGAATATGTCAACTTTCTTTACAATTTTACTTCACTCTCATTTTAGAACTATTCAGTTGGTAAATCTTAGACTGCAGGGAATTTATTTCTCATTATGACTTGAAGAGTGTGACTGGTGAAAGGCTAGATGAGAATATTATGGGAAGTTCTTTTCAAGGTGATGTCCCACTAATATACATTTTTATACAATATAAATTTTATAGATATAAAAATCATTAACTATTTAATGATTTTTCCATTTGGGTTCCTAAACTGTATCTTAAATTGAGACTTATATAATCTGTAGAGCTTCTTTCTATATGGAAGCAATTCCTTATAGGCGCTTACGTGACCTTTCCAAAATATATTTTGTTTTCCTAGGCAAATAGCCTCATTGAATAAAAGTCTGAACATTAATAAGGTAGGTATAAACATTCTGGCTTGTGGAGCCATGTCTGATGACTTGGTTGTATATTAAAAACAGTTTGGGACGTGTAGATTTCTACAGATTGCTTCTGTGTACTACAGCTTGTAGGCTATTAGATTTATTTTTTTATTATTTCTGAAGATTTTGCAGAGTACTTAGGAGAGCACTGTAGGTATAGAAGCATTTCAGAGAGAATTTGATGGCAGGATGGATGTTATTGAACTGTAAAAACCCTGTGAGTCTAAGTTTTCCATTCCTGATAAGTATGTCATCTGCATGGCTTTGTGATAAGATTATTTAAAAACCTGTTCTGTGCTAAAGCTCTGTAAAAGGTTGACTACACAAGGCTCTATGTGCTTATAGTTTGGAAGTGTGGATTTTTGGAAGCAATACTTTTCTGTATAAAAATGAGAGGGGTGAATAATAAAACATCATTGGGACAATATGACAGTTTAAATGTGAGCTTATGGCACTCACTGTCAGGTGGGAAAAAAGAGCTGCACAAACTAAACAGTAGTGACATTATCTGGAAAAACAGGTTGGAAATAGTTTTCTGCACTAGAAAAAAAACCACACTAAATACTAGTTAGCTAAAACAATCAGAAATTGTTTAATTACTGCCAAATTTTAGGTTCAACTCTGAGCCAAATAAATCCTGACGGAAGATTATCTTCAGATCATTTATTTTTAGTGACTCCTTTAATACCATACAATATTGTATTTTCCACTAACTTTCCAGATCCTACCATGGCTCTTCTAAATAGAATCCGTAAGTTCATATATATACCAGCTAAGGACATTCCTCAATTTTAATTCTATTTTTTATTTTAATCCTCAGAGAGATTTAGTTTAAGTATAATCTTAGGGAAAGGTGTCTACTTGTGTTATCAAATGCAAATATGTGTTTGGTTCATATCTTCCACGAGTCAACAAGAATAGCACAGTCACAAGGCAATGTCCTACCCAAGCTAGGGGGCTGTCTTCAAGTGGAGAGAATGGCTCACATAAATCTTTCTAGATATCACAATGGAAAAAATACACACAGGTGTCACACTACCCAGTAGCATTACATTCCTCTCACTTGTAATTCCAGCCAGGAAACAGCAAGCTTCACCCTTGGAGAGACTCATAAATAGTTAAGTACCCTCTATCAACAGACGATAAAAGGGAAAAATAACCAATAAAACTACATAATGAACAACTACTGAGCAAACAGAGCTATAGCACTCAAACACAGTGAAGTTATTGCCTAGGCTATTACAAGGATTTTACAGTAATATCATTTGATTTTCCAGCTTCATGGCAATTATATCAAAGGTCTTTTATTCTTTTGAGATGTGTATCATTGCTTTAAAATAAATTCTATTATGAAGTCCAAGGTGGAAAGGAGAAAGAAAAAAAGTTGTTCAAGGTCACAGATAACCGTGTTCAATAGCTTATATGTAATGTTTTGTCATCTTTCTTTAACTCCTGAAAGTCAAGTGATGTTATATTCTGCTTCCTACACAAAGGATGCACTACAGTAAAACTTCTTTTTTTTATTTGTGTGCCACCAAATATATAAGGGAAGCTGAAATTCTTGATTTCAGATGCAAATTGGAATTTGCACAGTTCAGGTTAAATTGACTTTGGCTTCATCTCACAACATCTGAAATCATACTGCAGTTCTCTGGTGCTTTCAGGACATAATTAGATAAATTCATAGATTAAGCTGCTCCTGGCAGTACTTGCTCTTCTGTGAATAGTGAACCAATTCCACAGCACATTCAAACACAAACTGTAGTTGCAATACCAAGTTGGCAATGAATCTTTGCTGTTGATTGTTGTGTGCCATATGGACCCACTTAAGCCTCTTCCATTTTTGGCTCTGGAAGAGAAGGCAGCCATTGTGGCCAGTCATGAGGTCAGTTTGGAAACCAAACGGCCCAGGTGCAAAAACTTCAGCAGGGCCATCTGCATCCATGACTGGTTTTTTGGCTAGGTTTATCCCTGCCCATTTTTAGACACGTTATCTGCCTTCTTGCATAATGCCACCATTTTCTGCCAAACAGAACCCAGTAAGTCTGTCCTAATTTGTGTTGTAAGTGATCACAAAATATACTCAGTATATTGCTAATTTCTGTGTCCCATTCTACTCTTACACTTCAAATATGAAAAGAGCTAAGATACTTCTTTTTCAGACTACTTCTTCTATCACATAAAGCACATAGAAGTTCAGATGAAAGTTCTTACAAACTTGAACGTGGATATTAATACTCACTTTTTAAAAAAGTTTGATGCCAAGCACCAAGGAAAGTTGAGATACTCAGAGGAAAGATTAGAAGTGTAATTATAACAATACTAATATGGCTACAGCCTCTTTGTACAAAATGCAAATGCATTATCCTTTGATACACCATTCTTAAAAAGGCTAGATAGATGCACATTAATCAAGTTTTTTTGTGTTCAACAGTATCAGAGGTGACAAATATCTACTGGATATTTAAATCATACTTACATTTCCTGTCACAACTTTCTGAGGCAGAAATAATTATACTGGTCTTTTATTTCTCACCTCAAAAAATACTATATAAGAAAAAAGAGTATAAATTAGACATTGCAAAGCTGTAACACTGTGTTTGAAGAGCAAGCAAAACACATTCTAAAGCAAGTCATGCATTTCTTATATTAATACCATTCTGTGGGTACGTCTTCTGTCTGTCACTGTTAAAATAAGGCATCATGTTTAACCTTCAGTTTGGAGAAAGTACTGATAAAGGGTACTTGTGCAAAATCTAAAGAGAGTCTGATCCACCACTGTGGTCATTCAATTTCTATGTTTTTTTAACAGCATGCAATGAAAAATCAAGAAATAATGAATCAAGGTCACAATATTTAACAAGGACTTCACAAAATTTCTATTAAAAAAAAAAATCACATAAAACACACAAAACATATATACAGAGGTGTATTAAAGTCACATACTAGAATTCTTCTATTCTCATTATTAAAATACATAGCAGACTTCCAGGTTCATATTCTGCTTTGTTATAGCTTTCTCAGTTTTAAAACTGATTAACAAAATCCTTTCTTTATTCTGAGCTGGAGAAAAACACATCTCAAATGCAATTCATCCTTGCCCTGCTTTCCTCTATCTTTTGTGCCAAACTGTTACGCAAACCAGTTTTGTCACTCTGGTTATTTTTGCTGATGCAACGTGTGTACAGGACAAAGCATCTACAGAAAATTCTGCCTCGACTCAAAAGCAAACAACAATTATAGAACCAAGGAGCTTTGCATACAGCATTTCAGGATGGTGTAAGCTGCACCAAAATGAAGTTCTGATAGCAAATGAAAATGCCGATGGGGAGTTGCATCATGGTCAAAGTAGCTTTCCATTTTTAATATCTCTTCAGAAAAGGAAGTGTCTCACTCCCCACTTAGAGTTAGCTTTGAGTGTCTGCAGCAGTGGCCTTAACCTTATCCAAAAGCCTTCAAAAAAGTTATGTTTTGTAGCCTGCTGCCTCCAAAAAAAACCCCTGCAAAAATGCTTTTCCTCCCAGGAAAGAAATAAAATGAAGGTGACAGTCTGGAATACTAGTAAACTAGCAGTTATTTCACATTGAGTCTTTGTCAAATGACTGACAATACATTTCAGAAATATGTGAACAGTGGCAAACACATACAACCCTTTGGAGAGCCCTAGAATTTATTTGTACATATTTTATACCAAGGATATGGAATAAATGCATCCAGAAAATGATTTAAAATTCCAGACACACATGCTGCACTCTGATTGGCATCTCAATAATGCCTAGGAAATACAGGTTTCTTTGCTTGATTTTTGTGTATGGATTTTGCCTCATATTAGTAATGGCCTGTTCTATTCCAGCCAGTGCATCTCAGGGCACTCCTTCAAAGATTACAGGGTTGCTGTTTGTGCTTCATTCTTTACAATATCATTTAAGTGCAGCAGTTGCCTAATTCCATGTCTTGTATGGACTATACATATGTTTGTGTAGCTGTGTGTATCCTACTTAGATTCCTTTCCCTTTTGTACTAATAAACACAGAGAAACCCCAAACTATTCATCATTCCACAATACTAAAGTACTTCTAAATGTCTCCCTTGTATTGTGTCAGAAAACCCAACAAGAATTTTTATTGTGATTATCAATAGGTAACAATACTGATACGGAAACAGGGATCCAAGCCAGCACAATTCCTCTAGTACAGCATACAAATGTCAGAGACCCCTCCTATGCTGCATCCTTGAAGATGTGCATGATGGCCACACCATGTCTACAATATCAGTCCTGCCAAAAGATATTGGCTAGGAGCCACAATCACAGCCTGTTCTCTAACGAGAAGAGAAGAGATATGATAAGAGAAGCCATAATCAACACCAAACATACTGACATAAATCTTTACAAATGCAATGCAAGTGCCTTTGACTTGTTCATTCTGTTTACTGCTAAGGTTTTCAAGTAAGCCCTCTTGAATCCAGCAATTTCACACTGGCTTCAGATACATCTGGAACTACTATAGTGCATATTTGTAAAAGCAGAGCTCACAAAGTACTACTGCTCCATTAACATATCCTCAAAAACTAAATAAATAAGTAAAACACCTTACAGAATACCTGGCAATGTGCTTTAGTTACAGCCATGAGGCTTCTCCTTTTTTCTGTTGTTCTCTTGTTACCAAGTTATCAGCTGGGACTTTTCACCTGCACACAGCCAAGCAATTGTAACTGGGAACTCTGCCTTCTCCTCCCCATACAACATGAACATTTAGCTGACTTACCTGTATCAAGCTATTTAGAAAAAGAAGATTTCTGTTCAAAGATACAAAGGAAAGAACAACTTACAATACAAATAATTTATGTTGTGTTTAATTCTATGTTAAATTTGCATTTTTCAAGTCACTACAATGCCCCTTTGAGTGTTTCAGGCTTATCTATAATTGGAGAAACATAAATAAACATCATCTTGCTCTAAATCTTCATAATCTCAGAATTAATATGGTACATTTGCAAAAGTTCATGTGATAGATGAATTTTTCTATCTGAAAAGAAAACCTGAGAGAAATTACAATGAAACAACATGTAAATTTAGCTTTAAAATACTTACAAAGACAGCACTGTATTTAATAGCATATATCAAAATAAAAGAGATTGTCATGTTCTTAATCAGACCAAATATAAAACAAGCTTAAAGGAAATCTCTCTACATCAGACTCTACAAAAGGATATGTCAGCACAAATGTAAAGGACATGGGGTTTTGTGATAAACCAGCCTTGAACAATAATCTTCTGATAAATCTCAAATTCCAGATTGTCTTTGTGGGTTTCAGACAACAGCTGTATTCAGAGATCAACCTGGTGAGGTATCTGGCTTATTTTTAAACAGTAAATGTAGACAGTGGTACTGTTTTGATATTACTTGCAGTAGTATCTAGCATATATATATTTTTTAAGAGAACCACTTGATCCCCTGTGAGAACATATCACAATACCCTTACTTAGCTCTCAATATCTGCATGTAGGTATTTGTTAAGCAATGCAACATTTTAAAAGAGATTTTGGAATTTATTTAGCCTTGCAAAAATGCACAAAATACAACCTGCTACTTGACTACCTTTGTGATAATGTTATGGCTAAAAAGTACTTTTAATCCAAATGCAAATCTCCAAATGTTCTTACACTAAAACTGTTTTCAATTTTTTTGAACCAAGTTCTTAATTAATTTGGCTTCTTGATATTATAAGCTATAGAAGACCAACTACATAAAAATGAGACGTCAAATCTTTCCCATACATCATGCATAATGCTATTTTCATTGTATCTTTACAAGACATCAGATATGTTAATATTTATGGAGTATACACAGAGGAATAGTGCTAGAATTAATAAATAATAAAGCTAATATTTTTTTCAAAAATAAATCATCAGATATCTCATTATAAACTGGATGTCTTCAGTTGTAGATAATTTAGTACAGTAATAAATAGCAGGAGAACACAGTGCTGATGGAATTATATTTCTTTATTTAAAATATTTTGCTGCTCATGTAAGAATGCATTCTTTTATGTTCAAAAACATGTAAATAGATCTGGTTTAGAATTGTGGGTACTTTCAAACAAATTAAAATTAGGTTGCTTCAAACATGCAAGGTAGACATTCCTGAGCAGATGTATATAATGTACCATTTCTCAAAGGCACTTTGAAACCATGCTGGGATGTGTCTTTGGCAAGACGTCTGTCACAGAGTCTAGCCCATTGTTCCTATTGTCTGACAATAATAGGATTCTTCCACCTTGAGCAACGTGTTATCTTACAGGTTTTAACCTTGCCACTTTTGAGTCTTACCTGCAAAAGAATCAATAATAGGTAAGGGTTTGGCGGGGGGGAGGTTTGTGCAACAATTAATTAGCAAATTATTGGGTCAGACTTTACAGAGGTCTTGCATTAAACTTTGTGGTACCCAATGACTCAGCAATAATATCTAACAATTTGGTGCATGTTGATATTTGCACTCAGTATCGTTAATAAGTTAGGATCCAGTCTGTGGAGGTTCGACACTGTCTCAAACTGGGACACAGTCTTAAGGTTCAGTTTTGTAAAATCAAGTGGATTTCAACCCAGGGAGTCTACATGGCATACTCAGTATTCTGTGAAGTGCTGGAGGAGTGGCCCCTTCTCTCTAGAGCTGGGATTTTCAAAGTGTGCTGGAGAAAGCAGGTTGAGTTCTCAGTGAAAGTCAGAGGGAACTGATGCTGAACTCCATTAGACCCCTTCATTTGTAAAATCACAGCCTATTCTCCTTGACCTGGGACATGTCTTCATTCTCTTTCTAATCTATGCCTGGTATGCATTGTACAAGTGTTAATTAACTGATAGTAACATAATTAAGAAAATGTTGCTATGGATCATTGTAATGCAGCTTCAGACACTGACAATTAAATATAATGTTAAAAGAACAACTTGCTGCCAAGCATAATGGAAATACTAATATCAATATGAGTTAATGATTAAAACTCCAGAACCTTCAAAAGTAATGCACAGCTCTATTGCTTTATTTTCTTACAGCCCTCTTCCTCTTTCTATGGAGTTCCTAATCTACACACAGTATATGACTGAGATTTACATATGATTTTAGTAAATCACTAAGCCCATTCTGCTATTGAATTTCTCAGTATGTGACTTAGTGAACCGGTTTTATGTCAAAAGCACATTAAAAAAAGATAAGCCCAGACAGCATTTTCCGGCTGCAACAGATAAGTGAACACTGTATTGTTTAGTTTTCTGTGTCTACACCTAAGTGACAAGGTGATGATTTGTTTAAACATTAGGAGTTTAGATATGTACTGATCAAATATTATCTAAGAAAAGCTTAAAGTGAAGTGGCATATAAATTGATATTTAATTGATTAATTTACTTTATAATTCAGGGACTTATTATACTAGAAGCTAAGATGAAGTAGAAAGCATAAACTGAATTATCCACCAGGTGGATTCCATTACATTTCTACACCTGCAAATTTAAAATCCTGATAACTGAAACAATAATGTTACAGGCAGCAAACCAGCACCTAGCCAGCAGGAAAGTAACAGAATGTTATTTACTTCAGTTGCCATTTGTTTCTATAGCGTGGTGATGATTTACCCAGTGTTCTCTGGAATCTATAAAATAACTCCCTTTTCAACACCATTTACTAGGTTAAGATTTGGCCTTTTTAGACTATTGTAATAACACTGTTGAAAGGGAAAAATATTTACACTGAATTTTAATGATATTGTTATACAGATGAGCCAATCTTCTATATCCAAGAAACAAAATTTTAAGCCAACTTTACATTTAACAGTAAAGGAACAAATTCTGATAGGTTTTTATTTCCAAGCTCCTAGAGGGGCCAAATAACCCTATTATTGTTCTAGTCTTCTTCTAAATAACTCTCCCAGTGCAGCAGCTCTCTAGTCAGTGGGATGAGAAAATAGTGAGAACATCAGGGAAGCAGAAGAGAAATGAACAGAGTAATAATAAAAGTAAGCATTTTGCTTATTCTGCTGATGCTTTAAGCTGCAAACAATGCAATCACAGGAACTTCCACAAGTACTTTCAGAGCTCAGTAAAGTAACAAAAGGGGTCCATAAATATGGTTCAGAGCTGCTTTCTATTTTCATCGTTCCTTTATTTGCCATTGGACTCAACCCAGCAGAGTAATGATGCAAAATATTGATTCCCACATTCAGAAGCTGGATCTGGCTTTTGGGATCTATATTTTCTATATCTTTCCACATTTGAGGCTCAGAGTTGTCTGCTGAAACAAAGTTCACAGGAGAAAGCACAATCCTTATTTTGAGGGATATCTGCCCATCTTACAAGAGTCAAACAAAGCATTTGAATCCTATCCTGCAAACAATTTAGATGTACCTGTACGCATGAAGAGCCCCACTGAAATTAACAGGGCAGACAAAACACAAAATTACAGGAATAAATGTTGTGGGACTGGGACTTTGACTATCATATATCTGCTCTTTCCCAAAAGATAAGACGAAGAACATAGTTTTTTCCACCTGCACATCGTGTGAAAATGGAGCTTGGGAAAGCATGCATCCTAAAAAGACAAATGACAACACCAACAAGATGCCATTCCCGAGAAATATATTTTAAAGTTATTCAGAAGTTCCCCTATGACCTCATGGGTAACATCTACAGATCACCAATACAGAATACAGAGAGAAATTTTACAAAAGACTGTTTCATATATACACAACGTTTACAGATACTACACAAAAAAAATGACAATATTTTTCTTGATTTTGCTGTGAGAAAGGGGCTATTTTGTGGATTTTGGGTTTCAGGTTTTTTATCTAAGAACTCTGTGTGTTTATCCAAGGTAAATATGCAAACATTAATAACGTAAGAACATGGACATTGTTTGGGATTAAATTAAAACCATTTGCCTTATGCATGCTCATTTCCTTTTTTACTGCTCAATTCCCCTATGATGCCATCTGATCACTTCTTGAATGTCCCCTGTGCTTTTGCCTTAACAATCTTGCCTGGTAGGCCATTCCACACGTTTGTGATTCTCGGCATGAAAAAAAAGCTTCCTGACATCTGTTCTGAATTTGTTTCTCTTTAATTTCCATTTATGCTTCCTTATCCTAACATCTGTGTCATTGTGAAAACGGTAATTCAGATTGACGTTATCTGTGCCATTTAAGATTTTACATTCCCCAGCTAAAAGCTACTCATAACCATGTAGTGGTTTTGTACTTCTTATTGATAGTTAACTTAGCAACATTGCCTGGCTCTAATTCATGTTTTAGGTTATACTTCAGCTTTGTTGTTGTTTTTTATTCTGTTTTCATGCACATTTCTTCCAAGCTGAGGGTTAGCACCGTACTCAGTGGGCCATTTTCAGCCCATAGGTGTTTCCCACAGCTGTTGTATAAGAAGGGAAGTTGAATTTGGCCCAATAAGCTTAATGGGGGTATCAAGAGGACTGTACATTATGCTAATTCCTGCCGTGGGCTATGAGTGTACCTTTGGTATCCCTACAAGTCTGGGAATTAGGAAAGTTTTCAACTGTTTCTCTCAATGGCTTACAGGGGCTGGAGCACCAAACCATACTCAGTGAATACTACATATAAACAATTTCCCCCCATTTTGTCCAGGCAGATAGAGAGGTAAAAAGGATATTGAAATTACTCTTTATAGTTCCCCCAAGTCAACAAAAGGATCTGGGACTATTTTTTCTACACCCTTGAACCCCTACGACTGGGACCAAGTATCTCCTTTCACTTGTCCTTAAAGAACAGATTAATTCCACGAGATGAACTGTCAGAGCTCAGACTCACAACAAGAGCAGCAATTACCAGCATGTTTAACAGCAGTTAGCAAAGAGCCCATTTTGTATGGTTGGTATCTATGATTGAACTAAAACTGGACTATTTCTAATACTAAAAAATATGGAGAAGTAAAGCAATATAGCAGCTGATTATGGAGTGTGGAGTAAAGGCTCCTGCTGGAGAACATAAAACAACTATTGATCCCTTTTTCATGGTAATAAAGAGGTGTAATTCATACAGAGCTGTGTCTCAAGTCACAATCAAGCTTTATGCTTTTGCTTCCAAAATACTGAAATTATATTATTTGAAATTATCGAAGAATTAGAAATACTTTAGGTATTTATTTACCTTATTTATTCTTGACTGTTGACAACCCAAAGGTGATACTGAACCATGAAAGTGGTACTGTCCAGAAAGGTTCAAACAATAATTGTTAGCACTTAATTGCCCTACATAAACTCCCACTGATGTATAACCTTTTACAGGGAGTATTTCTGATGAGACTGAAAAATTATTCTGTTTAATTCCACCATGCTAACAGAGTGTTTTGGAAAATACACCTAGTTACCAAGACGATCTGAACACATATGTTTGAGGTTTTCTCAAGTTCATAATTTTCTTTCTGCATATGAGCAGATAATACACTTAAAAGTATTATTCAATATATTTCGTATACAGCAAGAAAATTAGAACAGTCGGTTTCACTACACTTGGAAAGAGTATGTGTTCTGCCTAAGTAGGTTACCTAGGTCTTTTTTAAATGAAAAACTCTGTGCCCATCATTCAAAAACTGTGTATTCTACAAGGTAAAAGAGAAGATAAAGGTGACATTAATCTTATTTCATAAAGGATTACCTTGATTCATTCATCTGGATGAAGTAGTGGGCTTTGAAACACCCAAATATGATCCAGCTTATATCTCTAGAATATGTCCAATGAGAGCAAAAAAAAAAAAAAAAAAGACCAAAAGCACAAGATACTCTGCAAGTAAACATGGTGGAGGCATGTATGAATCCATGTAGGAGGGGAGACTGATCTAAAAAATGATGTATTCAAGAAGTAATGTGTCACCTAAAACATGTTTCACATCAAAGTAAAAAACCTACTCTTGGTAGCCAGCAAAGAACTGCATACTGAGCACACTAACGGGAGAGGTGGAAAAGGAAGGAGCTGATAACAATATCTGTTTTAATCAAAGGTGAGGAGCGAAGAATTTTCACATATTATGTACAGGCAGTACAGATTACTTTCGTTTCAAACGCGGTTTGCCAACGGTAAACATGATATTCTGATAACTTCTGCTGAAGAGTGTGAAGGTTTTTAAGAATACTCACTATATTCTCAAGTAAAATGAGAATTATTTTACATCATGTCTTTTAGGTTTCTTAATTTAGGCAGGAAAAAAGGTATTTTAAAAAAATGCTTGATATTCTGGAATGCAATAGCAATTCCTGTACTTCCAAGTAATGCTTCCTGTCTTACAAAGCAGGCTAGGTTACTGACCCTGCTCTAACTAAGCTTCTTCCTTGATTAAAAGGCAAGTTTATTTCATGGTTATATCATTTTAAAACCTATTCAGATGTGATAACATTTTTGCTCCTGTATCTTGGCAACATGATTTATTCCGTTAACACTGAGTGTTATAGTCTGAAAAAGCAGTACCATCTGGGTTGAATTAATAGCCTAACCAGAAAAATAAATGAGAATGGTCTGCTATAATTAACATGTAGGTAAAATATATTTAACACATTATTATAATTAATATATCAGTTACTGATTTCATGCTAAACAGAATTGTGAGCACAAGATATTAAGATTAGTTACCCTTTCTGTATGTGCCTAGTAAAAATTCAATAGAAGAATAGATCCAAAGAATCAATAAAATTGACCTTAACATTAAGAAATTTCAAGCAAAGAGAGACAATGTAGGGTATTATGAAATAACAGTAGAAAATTACTCGTTTCATGAATTCTGAATTAACACTTGTAAAATTCAAATGTGACCTGAAACAAATCCAACCCCCACCCAAATTCTTGAGTGGATCATTTAAACACTGTTAAAGGCATCCATCTATGTATATGCACAGGGCAGACCTGTTCCTTAAAGCTGTCTTTGAATTACATAAAATGTAAGATACAGCATAAAGTCAACATAAGAGATGTGGATTTGATCAAAACGTCATAAAGCATTATCACCCACGCTGTGTTTGTTGGTGAGTTTTTCATACGACACAAATGTTGGTTTTGTTTTCACAAGCTACCAGAGATCCAGGGGTTATTTAGCAACTTCCTCAACCTCTGTGTTCCAAGAACAAAGTTCAATCTTTTTGCTCCCCCACAAAAAGCATTTACTTTTATTCAAGGTCCTAGATGTCTTTTCAGTTGAACCGATATGGCATTGCCAAGAGATATCAGATAAACAATAACACATTCACAGTCCCTGCTTGTGCATCTCTTTCTTTCTTACTGTGCAGTAACAAAACCAGAAACTCACACAGAACTGAAGATGAATACATGAAACTAATGCTTTGCACGGAAGTTAAATGGGGTTTTTTTAAAGAAAAGGTTTCCAACTGCCCCCTCCTCAATTCCCCCCATCCCTTGCATAATTAGGGCTTTTGTGTCTCTAGATTATCTTTAAATTCATGTTATTATAAATCTTGTTTATTACTGAAAAGACTAAGGGTCATTTGACAATGGTGTTGGGCACATTACAAATGAAGTATATAGGAGAATCCATTCTAAAGGCTTGCAATTTAAACAAGGAAGACAAAGAGAAGATGAAAGAGGGAAATTAAATTCAAATGCAGTTAGAGAGCCAGGGGAATTCCCTGCTTTTCTCCTGACTTTCACTTTATGGACAGACACAAAAGTTAAATACAATATAACAGTAATATTTTTAAACACATTTGGCATGACAAAATCATGAAACACAAACAAGGCTATAAATAACAACAGAAACCTAAACCAGACATCACTATTCAGCACATGGATCTCATTGAATAATTAGGAATAACATTGAAGTTAATTAGGTTTTTTTTTTTTTTAATTCAGATAATGTTGTCAGGGGAGGGGGAAGCCAAAACATTAATTGGTATAACTTTCTACTAGTGGAATTCCAAAATTCCTACTGCACATCAATTGATTGTGGAAAATGCTGAACACAAGACTGGCACATGGATCACAGGGAACATTTGGAGCTTGCAGGATTCCACAGTTACGTAGCTGAAGTAGAATGCTACAGTATTCTACAGTAATTGTTACCATTTAAATAATTACTTTAGCTGATTCATGCAGAATAGGAAGTAAAAATCAGCCAAAGAGATAATTACAGGCATGGCAGAAAAAGTTTCAGAAGCTTCCATGTAGAAATTAAGATGAAGAGCAAAATTATGCATTCCTTTCCTCATTCATGTCAACTACAATGCTGCTGCTAACATTCTCCAAGACTTTAATTTCCAACTCCAAGATATATTCCAAAGTAATTATATTCCCAGCTCAATCAAATTTGCATTCTAATGCAAAATGTTAGCAGTATTGTCACATGGTATTATGTCAATAGATTATGACATTTAAGTTCTGCAATTTTTGCCTTAACATTACTGAAGCAGCTATTAGGATTTTTGAGAAATCAAATATAGTTTAGGATTTATGTCTTACTCTGGAACAGCTGGTATTAGTCTCTGACACAATTCTAAACTAGGTGGATCTCCATTCTGTTCCAAAGCCCTAAGTCCATAATTCTGTAACCCACCCAGACTCTTATTAATTAGTAGATAATATACAGTCACACCTAAGTGAAAAGCAGCCTGGATCATTAGGAATTGGTATTGTGCATTCTAGAAGCGTATTAGTGCTGCTAACAACCAGCACTGGATTTCTCAATTTATCTATAGCAGATAAAAGTATAGGAAGATTTTTTAAAAACTCTTTAGACTTCTTTTATTTTGTGTTTTTGCAAAACCATTTTTGCCAATTGGAACATAAAAGTTGGCATAAACTACATAAATTATTATTTTTAGTTGCATTGGTATACAAAACTAATCAGAAAGGTTTTACAGGAATACCACTTTGACACTGATTTGGAATTTACCACACTGTGACTACTGTAACACGAGTCACCATCACATGCCTTTTAATATACACAGAACAGAAGATAAGGGAAGAAAGGTCATATCTGACAGGAGTGAGATTCAAGGTTTTGGGTGAACAGTTGTTATCAAAAAAACAGCAAGAAGTGACTGACACAGAAGTCCACAGAAGCAAAGTGAAAATAGGAGGAAACAGAAGCACAGGGTTTTTTTACAGAATGTAAATGTCTTCCTTGGGATAATGCATATGGAAAACAGTTAAAAGGCAAAGAACAGCTGCGTAACCATTCCCTATGGTAAAGAAATGTAAAGAAAGTTCATAATATTCCACAATGCCATTTTAAGTGCCTGAGTATTCTCTTTTGGAAGTCAACTAATTTACCTGCAGGAAAGATATATGTCTCTTCTGGTATGAAATTACTTCCATCAGCCCTGAATAGTGTCTTTTTCACTTTATCATAAATTAGATACAAGCATTTAACTAGTCTTTATGAAACTAAAAAGTATCACAACATTGCTGCTACACAGGCAATGATCCATAAGCGAAAAAAGTTGTATTTTGTCATTATGTGAATTCCCATTGTAAACAATTGATTTCTGCAATTAAAGCCTTTCCAGAAATTTTAAGGCATTTTTTTTCTATCAGGTCTTATTCTCCTTTTGTAAGGAAAGGAATAGTTAAGTAATATTTCTAATAGTTATTTTCTTTGAGGAAAAAAAAACAGTGAGAGGCATATTCCTGGTCTTAAAGAAATCCTTAGCCAAAACTCAGCTATCTTAACCCGACGACTTTATACAGGTCAGCTGTATTTGTCCACCATCAACATCATCTAAAGAAGCATTATTCTAATTCAGGAACAGAAAGGCTGATGGTACAATATGATCCATAAAACACACTAAAACAAGCTATGATGTAACTCTGGCATTTGCATTACAGGAGTCACAATAGTCCCTATGTTGGAACTCAAGCTCTGCTGGAGCAAGGGCAATGCACACCTAGTGAAAATAACATTTATTCTTGAAAAGACATCAGTCTAAGTGAAAGACGAGAAGAGCAGATGAACACAATAAGGAAGCAAATGATAACAATGAGAGATAAGAGAAGCAGCATGATAAACTTAGGTCACAGCACACAGCCTGCTGAAGTAGCTTGAGCTTATCAAGAGCTTAGGCAGGCTTTGGTTAAGGACCGCCAAGTTTTATGGCATTATTTTAACCACTGGAGGGATCTTGTATTTTTTCCACAAATACCTTGGTAAAGAATCAACATGTTAATAGGGAGTCCCTAGTTGCTACATAACCAGCATGCCTGTGCAATTTCATGTAAATCAAATTCAATTTACAGTGCTTTTATTTCATCTGCAATTAAAAGTTGAAAAAAAGGAAGGAGAAAAAAATCCTCTCAAGTAGAGGCTATCTATTTCTTCATAAATAGGACACCTTTTCAGAGACTCTCTTTTGTATGCAGTGGTAGAGATGAGATCCATACAAAACACAAAAGGAATAAAGTATCAGTGCTCAGTATTGTGAGGGCATTGCCCAGATTCCCTGTCAAGTCTCAGTTCTGTACAGGCAATAATAACCATTACTGGGCTTTTTGGGTTTCAGTCACTGCTGTGACTCTCAATAAAATGAATACAACAAAAAAAAAAAAAAAATTAAAACTGCTGATAAAACCCCTTTCTTTTTCACCTTTGAAAAAGTGTTGGGAGAGTTTCTGACAAAAGAAGGAAGTAATTTCAATGAAAGGGATAATATGAAGTATATTGAATGAGAAAGAGGATGGAGGGCAGGAAATGCAACAATAAAGTTTAATTAAATTAAAGAACAAGCTCCAGCAGTGAAGTATATGCTGGAATAATTTTTTTTTTTTTTAATCTAAGAACTACAGGAAAAGTTTAACACAGGTTATTGAGGATAAAAATATAACCTTTGAATATAATATATAATATATTGATTTTTGATTCAAAAGATAGTGTTCCACTGAATACCTCCTCTTTTTTTAACAATTTACTTTCTGTAACATATTTGAGGAAACTAAAAGGAATGTGATACATGGAGGATCTAAACTAGCATCCTCATAGAGATACTTATTTCAGGTCATGGAAGCCAATCAATGTCAGAAAGAATAAGGAGGTACCATTATGTGTACCATAACTTAAAACAGGTGTTTGACATGATAGATCCTGCTGAAATCAAAAGCCACTTCAAACCATATCCTTCTTTCACAGCCAGAAACCTCATTAATCTGATAACATTTCAGTTCCAGGGCAGGTGGGAAGGAAGGAGTTAAATACCCAGCATAACCGAATGAAGTCACTAGCCACCTCACACATTAGAAATTCAAGTATATTAAAAAATTATCACAAAGTTTAGGATCAACACCACTACAGCTTCTACCCAAAAATGTTCCTTTGTAAGGCTCCTTCTTAAACTTTAAGACCAGTATCCACACTACTGTAATACTGGCACAACAGGATTTTGTCCTTAAATTCCATTATCATGCACCATTTTAGAGGGACGCTAGAGTGACAGATCCCTATGAAACTCATCAAGCTTCATACACTTTCCCCTTTTCAGTTGTGTGGTTTTCCCCACGTGGTGCGAAAGAAAAGTTCTTAAACTACTACTTGTGATTTTGCGATGGCAGCATGACTTGCATTAGCCATGATAAAACCAACACATAAAGCAACTGTCAGCAGAATGGTACAGAAGTGATAGAATAGGAGCTGCTAGGATGCTCTCCGTGCTGCGGACTTGCCACCATAAAAATCCCAAAGTAAAATACTTATGAGTTCTCAGACTCCAAGAGCTCCTGGGACTGAGACTCCCACCTAACACTGCCTAGTAGAGGAATAGGTACAGGTCAGACTTGGTACCCAGGCCTAAGGGGTATGGAAGCAAACAGTAGCCTCTGCCAGCTTTTCCTGTCTCCCCTTGGGGTTTACAGTAGAAGAGCTGCATTGCCAGTTGCCTGGCAATAGCTAAAAGCTTAGAAAGAACCTGAGCTGCAATTGGATTTTGAAACTGACTGCAGAAAATATTTTTTCCCATATACTTTAACTCTCATATTTAAATCAATTGACACACCAAGACTATCACTTATAAAAGGGGATGGTTTTAAGATTTGAGCATGGTTCTGGCTTCCTTTTCTTGACATTGCCCAAATTTGATTACCTTCATTTCAGTAGCAGTTTACAATATAGTATTTTAGCCAGCATTCTGGGATGAGAACATAACGTACTGCACTGCTGGTCCAAAAAAAAANNNNTGTGGAGCAAAAAAAAAAAAAAAAAAAAAAAAAAAATCAACATTATAATTGAGCTCCTCTCAACAGAGAGCATCACAGACTATGTTTACAATGCACCTGACAGAGAACATTAGTATTTTGTAGGAATAATGATTAATTCATAGATATATACATGATTTACTGTCACTGTTTCCAGTGCAACCAAAGCAGCACTACTGACAGAAAAATTCTCACACTATGGTTAAAAAAGATTAAAAAAAAAAAAAAACAAACAAAACAGCTGTTAAGAAATTATTCCATATAGTAGATCATTCCTTTTTCACACATGGCTTTTTTGCAACTTCTTCATTACTTTTCTTCACAGCAGAAGTATAACATTAACAAAACCCTATAAAGCTGTAGACTCCCTGTAAGAACATATTGCCTACACTTACTGTTTACAAATAGCAAAAATTTTGGTGGTATTTTCCAGTGTAGTTTACATTTGGGATAACATTTCATATATATACAAACATATATACCTACATCTATGTGAGACAGACAGATACAAGTATAAAAAAACATTTCAAGAATACTTTGGCAGACAATTTTATATCAATGGTACCTGGTACTTAAACTGAAAATAGCTTTTATCTTTAATTGTCAAAATATAAAGTTTCCTTACACTAAGTATTTTTGCTTGAAAGGAATAATGTAAAGTGACAGAACAACAGAAGCCTAACATGTTGCAAAGGACATAAAAATTAACCTATAGAATTTAAAGCATCTTGAACACTGTAGCATCTAGGAGCCATAAAGGAGTATGGTGACAATACTGTTTACAAAACATCCTGTCACCAACCTAATGCCACTGTTGAATTTAAAAAAGTATCCTTTCCGTACATCACCATCAGGTTTCCAAAAAAGCATATTTACTCATATTTATAACTCTTCTGAGAAAAACTAAACCCAAGAATATATGTATTTTTAAGCTCGCGGCACTAAGTTTTTATCATTGATCATGCTGGCTTTTCTCTGGCCTCCCACACAACTTGAGAGCAATGGCTGGTAGCTACATCAGAGCCTTCAGCTGTGCTTTGGGTTAAGCACCATCTCCTTCTCCTTCCTTTTGCTGGTTTTGGCTGAGGTAATGTTCTACCCGGTGGCTGGTACTGGGCTGCGTTCTGGATTTGTGCTGAACACAGGGTTGAAAATATAGACGTGTTTTTGTAGTTGCTGAGCAGGGCTCACACAGAGACAAGGCCTTTGCTGCTTCTTGTACAGGCAGGCTGGGGATGCCTGGGAGGAGACACAGCCAGGACAGGTGACCCCAACTAACCAAAGGGCTATTCCAGACCATGTAACATCATGCTCAGTATATAAAGTAGGACAAAGAAGGGGATATTTGGAGTGATGGTGTTTCTCTTCCCAAGTCACCATTCCACGGGATGGGGCCCTGCTCTCCTGGAGATGGCTGAACACCTGCCTGCCCGTGGGAAGGGATGATTTAATTCCTTGTCTTGTTTTGCTTTGCTTGTGTGGATGGCTTTTGTTTTCCCTATCAAACTGTCCTTATCTCAACCCACGAGTTTTGCAGCTTTTACCTTTCCAATTCTCTCCCTGACCCCACTGGTGGGGGCAGGAGCAAGCGGCTGCCTGGGGCTTGGCTGCTGGCACAGGCTAGACCACGATGTGTCTCCATTTGAAGAAATTAACTCTGCTTCTGAAAAATAAGCTGTTCCACTAAAATGTAGAAGTTGATTATTCTGTGTTGTATAAAAGCCTCTAAAATCAGAGAGCACACCTACCTGTCTCCCACTGGATAACCTCTGGCAAATCCATAGGTGTGCACAGAGCAGCAGCGCAACACCCAGCAGGATCATCCTGTGACCCAAGAGGGAACAGCTGCCTCAGCAGGCACTGCAGCTTCCAGGTTAGCTCAAGCACTCCCAGAGCATTTCTGCTTCCCAGCTTGTTAGTTCTGTCTACTCTGCTCTGTGATATTTATTTTAAACCTGATGTGACTTGTTATCTTTTCTACAAAAGGGCTGACCAATGTTCCCCACTACTGACTCTAAGCTATCAGACCCAAAAAAATCCGTTTTCATTGACGGCTTCAATTCATGTGATCATAACAGCAGTGCTAAGCACTAAAAATAAAAGGAGCACTTCACCAAAAGTCTAAACACTATTTGATATAAGAATTGAGATATTTCAAAGCTACTCTCAAAAGCTTTGGCTTTACTTTCAAGAGTAGATGTCTTCTGCTGCTTCTCCTCAAGACTCAAGGGAGTTAAATGCAGTCCTCCAAGTTGAGTCTTTCATGACAGGGGTTAGTATTTCAATCAGGATTCTAAGATTTAATATTTTTTTCTTGAAATAGAATGCATGTACTGCATTTCATCTGAAATTAAAGGTTAAAAGTTAGAAAAAAAACTATGACCTTCATTCAGTTCACTTAGATCATTTCTATTTAACAGGACCAGTGTCATCTTGTGAAACAAAAGCATAGTGCTGAAGCATCACTGTGCAAATGCAGCATTTAAAAAACATTTGAAATTTTTAAAGGCTTCTAACAGGTACACCCAAGAATGTTCCAGAAGTGTTTGAGGCTATGAGAAACTGACTTATTCAAAACACTCATAACATGCCAAAATTTTTAGCTTATGATTAAACTGTAATACCTCTCCTTTTTCCTGTAGTACCATGAGACCCTTCTAATTAGGATCATTGGTTTCTTAAAGTAGATGAGGTATACATAGCATTGTGTGCTCTAGAAAAGCCCTTTTTACAGACATGCTAGATTAGATCAAACAGAGCACCTTCTGACTGTCAGGAGAAACAAATATAAACAAGGGTCACAAAAATAAGTATTACCTTGATACCTATTAAACTTGAATAGTGTTCAAGTACAAAAGAGTTGTGGTAAAATAAATTGGGTATTTTAATGTGTATGAATATGTGATATTTATATTTAATGGTCTATTATTATAAATTATAAATGTACTTTAAACATGCATATCATGATAGCCCATTTTTAACTATAACTATTTTGTCAGGCAGTAATTTGCATTTAATGATTTCAGTCATTTTCTTATTCAGACTTTGTATTTTCCCTTTTGAGTTCTTTTACTCCTCTGTTCCTCTGAGCTTAGGTTACTTTTTCAATGCAGCAAACTGTTGGGATATAATGGTTAAATAATGTGAAATTGCACTGATGCCACTGAAATAAAAGCGAGTTTTACAAAACCAAGTTCCTTCCCTGAACATAATAACAGTAAATTTCTAGTGTCCTGTAGTGCAATATCCATTAGATTTATTATGTTGCAATTCCCAATCCCACTAGTTCTGCCTGAGGGTGAGTATATTACATTTCATCACAGTTTCATTTTCTCCTACAGATGAGAAATGGGAATGCTATTGCAGTTATGTAGAATGCATGTGTTAAATCTGATCTCTAATAAAATCAAACACATCACAACTCACAGCACTTTAGCACAGTGTCGGCAAAATGAAACGCCATCTGTCATCATGTAGAGACTGCCTTATTGTAACACAAAATCAAACTGCTCAGTGTGAACATTGTTATTTAATAAATGGGTAAATGGAAACTGATCATTATGATCTTATTTATTTTAAATGACTGGTTAAAGCTACAAAAAAATGCATTATAACTTATCAATTAGATGTATGGACATTACACTAACACCGAGAGCAAACATCCATAAGCCAAGCCAAAATTTTAAATGCCTTCAGTGAAAGAGTGAGATAAATATGCGAGACACACACTTACAACAAAGACCTGCCAAAATGTAGGCTAAGGATAGAAACTGATGAAACAAAAATTCACTGTCTGCACTCATGAGACAAAACCAGCTGAATGCTATGTTGTTAAAGAATAGCTACTTGTAGCAAGCAGGTTTAAAAAAAAGCAAACATTATGCTCTGGTCTGAATGAATTGCAATGATAAAGGTTAGTCATCATCCCAACATAAGCTGCATTCCTAAGAGCTTCTACTTTAGCCATTTTAACAAATATCAGAGTGAAGAATGATGCAACATATTTACTGTTAGCATGAATTAATTGCCTTAAAGAAAAAAAGCATTCATCAACTAAACTGTTCCTTTCTATTGACAACAACAAATAAAACAAGATTTCAGGTTTATAATTACTAGAACCTAGATTTGGCAATTTAATGCCAGCTTCTAATTATATAGGTTATTTTTGCTATTATAACAAAAACCTAAGTCATCTATCTTCAGAAAGGATCCTCACACACCGAATATGTAGTTTTCAAAGAGCTATTACTGTATCTGCAGAGACAATAACATGTGCTGACAAAATCTTAATAGTCCCATTGCCCTCATATCATATTTAAAGGACCCATGAGCCTGGTAAGATGTCAACAGAAGTATCCAATGCAGCAGCACTGACACTCTGTGATGTCTAAGGGAGCAAACAGACTGCCAGTAAAATCTCACATGTTTATGAACGTGAGAATTTTCTCCATTTCACCAATATTGTGTCATGACTTGAACAACCATTAGCAGTTCAGCAGAAATGCCCCATGCTATGAATGCATTTATGATTATTTTGCTCATTGTGTTGGCCTCAGAGGTTATTGCATACAACTTAAATATGTCACAGAATCTATCTGTTTGGTTTCAGTTTTCTTCAAGGTTTTTTTTTTCAAACACTTAAAAGAAATGTTTGCCTTAGAAAAATAATCACTACCTCTTGTTCCAAACATGCAATTTTTTTTCATATGGGTAATTTACAAACCTAGTAGGTAAGATAAGGTGCAGACAATGAATAAAGCCTCATTATTTTTACAGCAAATATTGGGTCTATATGCAGTTATGGTTTATGTTCCATTGATTTGGACGTCATATGCGATTATTTAAAAATGACAGAACAATATATATCATCTTAAATAAAATTCTCAACATTTGGGACATTAAACATCAAGGCACTTATTTCTTCAATTTGCCTTGTTGTTCTTGGGCTTCAAATGTTTGTCACAGAGAAATACCTACAAGGCAAGACCTCAATCAAACTTGGGCACCGAGCGGTAAAATAAAAACAGTAAGTGTCCTTTATCCTGCTAATTCTCAAGGCACTGTGTGAGAGAGTCATTTACCTACCACCCAAATGCAGCCACTTGCAGTGAGAAGCACAGCAGCT
Organism: Struthidea cinerea; assembly: GCA_013397865.1. Taxonomy (NCBI): domain Eukaryota; kingdom Metazoa; phylum Chordata; class Aves; order Passeriformes; family Corcoracidae; genus Struthidea; species Struthidea cinerea. The sequence goes on along the minus strand of VZTI01001048.1, from coordinate 3,171,116 downwards.
GTTTAAGAGCCACATTAACACCGCACAGCAGCGCGGGACAGGCGGCCAGGAGAACACCCTATTGAGATGAAAGTGGAAAGAGAAATTACAAAATCTAACCATAATTACAGGGGCTGGATTAGGGCCAGAAAACAGTCACGACAGCATCTTGAATAACCACAATAATTCTGCAACTTGGTTTTATAGCTCAGCCAGGAGATGGTATCTCAATCAGCGCCGAACTCTCTAAGGCCGTATTGGGACACTGCGTTTAGTGCAGAGCAAAAGGGAAATTAAGGATGGAGTACCAGCTTTATGTGCAGTTGTCATGGCTCTTGTTGCCTGAAATTAGATCTTGAACATTAATTTAACATAGAGTTTTTGTGTTGATTATATCAGATTGGGAAGTTATACAATCATATATGAGGCTTTTGAGAACACTGAAACATTCTGCACACAGGGAACACTGATATACTTTCCGTATGTGCTTCATTTATTAAAGCACTTATACAAGGGAGCCCTTAGAGAAGGAACATCTTTCCAGAGAGACTCTGGAGGTTTGGTTGCTAGGAAGTTACATATGCTTCTCTTTTTAATGAGATTTAAAGTATCATGCATTATATATTATTTTCTACATTTAGGATATTCACAATTATCTACCTTATTTTGTACTTCATTTTGCATTTCTGGCATGTAATCTCTCCGCATACAAAACAGCTTTCATAAAGAATTCCCTGCAAATTCCAGAGAGGGTATCTTTCACATTTTTTCCTCAAAAACTTTTTTAAAAAATTAAAAAAATTAAAAAAAAATTAAAAAAACCCACAGCTCATAGAGCTTTTTATTATATTGACATGTCTGCTGCAGATATTCATTCATCAAAAATTTGTTTGCACCAACTGAAAAAAGAATTAATCTTGGCCTGTACCTCAATAACTACCAGTGTGAATACTGTGCACCTTCTATCTATTCTCTTCTGGTTTTTATTATGAGAATCCTGCTAGCTTTATTTTCCAGAAGAGATGTTTAAATGTCTGCCTCTTCTATTTTCCTGAAAATTACAGAGGTAGTGTTTAAACAGAAATTTTATAAGAACAAATCACTCGACTCTTCTTACCTTTAAATGTTAAATAAAGGCACAGCCATTAGACAAAAGAAATTCTAAACTGGTGTAGTTTTACCTGCTCATCTTACAAAAGCGAATCATTATGTAAATGCACAGCAGAGCCAGCTTTTTACATGACCTTTCTTCGTTTACATAATAAGAGATGCTAATCAAAGGTCAAAAAATGGTAGCAAACATTTCTGCTGAAATTAGAGACTGATAAGGCAAATTATGACATTAGTTTTAGTTTAAGGAACTGTTTTGAACTCCAAATAGTTTTCAGAACCACATATTTAATATGCATAAAAAATGATGGAATGTGCTTTTCACCAGTTCCTTGTACCAGTATTTAATTTCTACTGTGCTTGCAAATAGAAGCAAATAGAGCTATTTCAGTATTATAATTAAACACAACTTGAGAAGTATGAAAATGGTAGTTGATGAGTTGCACTACAAGTGGTACAGATATCCAAAGTGCAACAGTAGATCTCCAAATCTGTAGCATGGCCATAACTATCACTCGTCCCTTCTGTGTAGTGGTTCCTATCCTTCTCCACACATCCCAAAGAAATTACAATTTCTCCTTTCTCTCCATTTCCTACTGGGGCTATAAAGTATGTATCTATGTTGCTAAACTATGATTCATGTCTAGTTATAAAGATCTAAAGGCCAAGTGAAATTTCTGTAACAGGCAGAAAGAACTACGATGAGTTTTTGTTTGTTGGTCTTGGGCAGGTGTGGTTTTTTCCCCCACAGAAGCCCTCAACTTTCCTTTGAATTTGGGGGCACAGCAATGTGCCTGGATACAGCTGCTGTCTAAAGCACAACATCCTTCCAATACCAAGCTAAGATATGAAATATGATACAATCAGCAAAGTACAAACTGAAAGGTATCTCATGGTATTAGAACTTTTAAAAGTTTAAAGAAAAATTTCCCACTCCAACATTCAGCCTTGGCATTTTAGTATGTTACTATTTTCTGATTACATTACAAACACAAGGAAAACCTATTTATGGCTCCTGCCATCACAAACAGTTTCTGATTTCAAACTTCCCAGTGGCAGCAGGAGACAATTCAAATTCTATAAGCATTTACAGAAACATCAACCAACCACCATATAGTGCTATTTCTTTGTGCAATCCAGTTTCTTTTTGATTTTAAACCATATTGTTAGAATAAAATTTAAACGACAATAGCAACTGCTGTCATTGCTTTTTATCCTGTTAATGTTTCCAAAGCTCACTCTCAGCAACTTTGGTATTTTCTCTGTTACATATTAGTCCTGTAACACTGACAGATATGAACTTCTCAGTCCTGATACTCTCTAACATAGGGAAAGTCTCCAGATTTGAAAACTGGGATACTGAAACTGAAAGAGGTTTTTAACTCAAGCCACCCTAAAAAATCTACATTAAACCCAAAGCTCAGAAAACATAGTATGGAGATCATATCAAACAGATAAATAAAAAGATAACTCCCTAAACACAATACCATCCTAGCTGCAGGTAGAATATTTACTGTTTGACCTGCAACTCTCACACTCCACTGTCACACATAAATCAGACTTTTGCAATACAAGGAGATTTCTCGTGCAATTGCAGCAAAATCTCATTAAAATGAACTGGCAGAGAGAATATTTCTACCTTACAGAAAATTGGTGAAAAGCCAATAAAAAATTCCTTGCCTACACTTTATATTCAAAAATTTTCAGCCACTCTGGTGGTAATATTTATGCTGTCCATGTGGATAGATATATTCAAGCTGTAGAACACAGTCAATATCTTTCCCACATACAACAAAACAAGCCGTGTCTTCAGATGCCTCCATGCACTTTTGCCCACTGATTTACCATTAAACTGCCACCACAGAACATTAAAATAATAACTCCTGAAGCACAGCTTACATTTTTCCAACCAGTTTCTTGAAGGTTGGCTTTTAATTCCCCTCAGAATATATTTGATGGAAAGCACACTGGTTATTTTTATAAGCTAACAGACTCACAAACTATCTTCTCTCAATTACCAGTAACACGCACTGTACATTCAACTTGGTTCTTTGTTTGGAACAGACTTAAAGAACAGCAACCACTGCCTTCTCTTCTAAGTTCATTACTTTGCAAAATTATTCACTCTTCTCTGGTACCATAATCCCAGCAACTTTCACAAGAACTGAGTAAGTTATAATTAAAATAAACAAAGTTGATAATTCCAGCAAGGAATGCCTTTTTAGCGGAAGTGCTCAGCTTCAGTTTGTCACTGCAGAAAGGGCCCTGGAGAGAATAAGAATATTTTGGTATAGGTACAAGAAAAACGGAAATATTCCGTCAAGGAAAGAAGCTTTTTCTCTTCCCTAGTGTTAAACTGTGCTATGCAATCTAGGAAAGGGAGGGGGCTGTCTTTCAAAGATTTTAAACATATTGTGCTGATACCACTTTTCGCCTTTATACCATTTGAGGGTGGCTTCTAAAGGGACAAATTATTTAAAGTTGCAGTTTTCTTAGATTCTCAAAGTGCAAGATAACTGCCCCAGGAAGAAAATGAACCAGTGACAGAAGCAAAATAAAAGAGGATTTTTTCTTTCCGGACATTCAGGTCTATTAGGAATCTTTTCCTGGATTTTGTTAAAAGTAAACCAAACTAGAAAATCATATACTCAGGATAGACATAAAAGTGAATGGATAATATGCCTATAGCCTGGATGAGGGAGGTCTTACAGTGATCAGAAGAATCAATTTGGTCAGAAGCTCAAAGTGTAAGGACCTCACAAAACCTGGGTATGGCTCACACCAGCCAGGCCCTCTTCCTGATCATATTTCTGCTGTTTGTTTTTGAAGCAGCACAGAGTGGGAAAGGTGGGTTGATCCCTGGTCTGTGTACCCAGGCAGGATGTCACCCAAGCCCATCCTTGACAGGGACAGCCTTGCATGTCACCATACCCAGATCACCATACCCAGATCCACCTTAACGCCAACTTTGTCTCAGATGTTAAAATGGGTCTTTCTGCCTTGGGATCACTAACTCTTTTCCCAATCCCTTTGTCAGCTTTGGCACTGGCACAGAACTGAATGATCCCCAGCAATGTTAGTGTTCAAAAAATCAGTGTCCCTTAAAGTGTTCATTGTAATTCTTCAACACCCAAGAACACTGAACTTAATTACACACTAATGTAATTCATTCTAATCCTGTAGTTAAGCAATGAAGAGATGTTGTTGTTTACTAGACATGTGAAAACGCCCACAGTGACAACTTGAAATATGCAGAAATCATCTGCTCGGTTCAAATTTAACACTCTGACCAGTTTCATCCCAAGTTCCTCTAAAGACTGACTCACCATGCTTACGAGAACTACAGGACATGTACAGTAATCCATGGCTTGAGAAGACACAAGGCAAAAATAGAACCGTTTCCACCACATTCTTTTTTCCCTACAGGATCTCAATGACCCACTTAGTGCATAGTGTGTTCAGCAATCAGAAAAAAGAGAAACTGGTTTCAATATTTTCTTCTCATTCTCTTGGAGGCAGTGGGAATATTTGGATACTACTGAAGGGCATGAGAGCAAATGTGATCAGATTTTGGCCATGAATTATTTTAATTGACTGAATTTAATAAGCAGAGCTTGGAAATAAGCTGTATATATACTAAGGAGCTAAACCGTATGAATTCAACCATGCTTCAGTGAGATAAAATCTAATTAAGTTTCAGGAGAACAAAGTGTGAAAGAACACAAACAGGGCTGGGTAAATTATAATCAAATATAGCACTGAACAAAGGGCACAATATGGAGAAAGAAGTTCTCCAAGAAGAACACACATTCTCTAGTGAAAAATGTGCTAGTGATCAAAATATCCACTGTAAACAACAAAACAAACTGTAACAGGAAAAGGCAGCACTTATGAGATAAAAAGCATGGATCCTATGGAAAAAAAAAAAGAGGGTGCACAGACTAAGTTGAAAGATAACTACAGATAAGAAAACAGAGTTCAGGAATGAAGAAGCCAACAGTATAAATAGTTAAACTAAGAACAAAATACCACACAGTTACTGCACATGAAAGCCAAGAGATCAGCTTAGGAGATGGAACTACCACAGACCCCTCACAGGAAAGAAAAGAGTAATTTATTAAAATAATAATCATACATTATTAAAAACCTCAAATTAGTTCTTTAATCATTGTTTAAAAAGGAGCTTCACAAAGTAACTGTCAGACTTACAGACATCGAGAAGGTAATCCAGAGGTCTTAAGACAACTGGAAAAAAAATGGAAGAACTTTGAAAAGAGACAAGTTACCTCAAGCATACACAGCAAATTAAGCTACAAGGGTAGAAAAAACTCTTATAAATATCTGGTATAAAAACTTTCTTTGATTAGATTGTAGATGGTCGTAACATGAAAAACATTTTTATTGTATATTGTCCCCTTTTCAACATAAATTCCAAGAAATCTGACAGTTCTTTTCTTGCCTTACTAATGAGGATTAACATGCACGCTTTCAAGACAGATGGTTTAAAAAGTACAAGTGAAATTGTGGCAAAAATCATGACATCAAAGTAGTATGTTTAAACAGATAATTATATTGTAATCCCAAGTCAAGAAGCTGAAAGTTTACATTCAGCAGTAAAAAAAATAAGGAAGAACCACCTGAAAAAAAACCCTAGATTGTTATTGAGGAGACACAGAGGAAAGAATTGAAGTTGCATGGATTTTAGAAACGTCACCAAGTCTCTGCTTCTACCTCCATTCCCTTTCTGTCCTTCGTTCAGTCTTTTATTTCCCTCTGCACCACACAATTGAAAAGAGCATTTGGTCCAAAGTCATTAAGTAGGGTATTGGGGTGAGCCACATATGTGGATAGGGAACTGGCTTAAATGTCACAGACAGGAGCTGTTTATGAGACAGAGCTGTTTGGGAGAGAGGGATTAGTGGAATGCCACAAGAACCAGCATTATGCCCATTTTTGTTCATTTTATATATCACTGACCTAGGAGATGAAATATGCATGAAGGTGAAGAAATTTGCTGATGAAACAAAACCAGGGAATAGAGCTTGTAAAGACAAAAGGAGAAAGGCAATAAAATTCTGAATGACAAATAGACCAGGATCACAGGCTGATACTGTTAGTGGTTTCACTGGCATCTGCAATTCATTGTAAAGAAAGGTAAGGTTGCGAGATGACAAAAAAAATAATAAAAAGTAGTTCTCTCTCCACGGCCATATGCCACAAAATATTTAACAGGAGTTGATATGGTCCTAGTTCTGGAAAAAACTTTAAAACCATCTACACAAGGATTAACTGTATTTAAATTAATAAGACCAGAGATTCTAGGATAGATGCAGAAAATGAGATTAAAACTTGGAATAAAATACTCTAATACTACATAGAGGACTTGAAGCCACATTTGGAATGCAGCCGTAGTTCTTGTCCCTTTAGTATTAAACAAATATTTGAAGAGTGAAGATAATAAAAGGACAATTACAGAAATTCTAGAAGTTTAGTTCACAAAAGAGTGGGCAGATAGTAATCTTCGAAAAAAGATCCTGGAGAATGAAAATCTTCCTGAAATATACAGAATATTGATGAGAATATAAGCAAGGGAATACATCCCCTCAGAGTGAATGTAAAACACTAAGTTGAAGATTATATTAAAAAGTTATTTCCCTCAACTAATCTATTTCCTGATTAAACAAAGTGCAGAGAGGAAAAGGAAGTATCATGACCACCAGCATTACCAGAATGGCTCTATTGAGTGATGGTCAGAAGTGCTGGGTGTCATGCAACCGTACTATTGTAGCAAAAGCAATTTCACATCATGCTATTGAGTGACCACCAGATGTTGGTCAGCATCAGTTACCCAGAGGAAAAAAATTCAGATGTTATAATTATTAACATCAACTCCTACTGCATGCTTGTCCAAGCCCATATTAATAGCACAGATATTCCATGGACAAGGATTTATTAATGAGTTTTTGAAATTGCAAGGAATTACTTGTAACGTGGATAGCACACCTTGCCACAGCACATCCTTTGAAATCACACGGTATGTCACAAGGGCTGCACAGTGTGCCAGGCTATGACTCATTCCCTCGTCTTACACTGGCTTCTTTTCAAAATAGTCTTGGTTGTTTTATCCAGGTCTGATCAAACTCTTCTTGGAAATTAAAGATTCTTACAAGCTTCAGAGAAAAACAGATCCACCCTCAGTCAGCCACGCATATTCTCAATATATACAATAATTTCAGAATTTCTATATGGCACAAGTGTTTAGTGACCAGATCTATAAAACATTATGTAATTTATATAATGCATTGCTGTTAAATTGTGGGGTTTTCTTAATAGGTACTATTTTCCTAGCCTGAATAATCTTTTCATACCAGCCTTAGTAACTACCAAAACCAACTTAATACTATTAGAATAGCATCAACTTTCATTATATTTAATTTGAGAATCTGACAAGAGATAATTTTAAATGCATTTTCACTGAAATTAAAATCACAAATTGTAAAATTAATCCTAGAAATGTCAGTTGGAATGTAATATAATTTCACTCTCCTTGAAGTGACTCTTTATTAATTTTTACAGATTGGAATCCCAACAAAAAAAAAAAAGGTTAAATAATTTAAATACCACACTAGCTACCAGTAGCAAGATAAAGCAAATTGGGAGAGATTAATTCAGTTGATTTGATAACTATCTACAAATATACAAGTTGCATTCCTGTCATCCACATTAATTACACAAACACAACTGGCACTCATTAGCTAACACTGTTTCTAAAACATAAGAGCAGCATTGCCTTATGTTGAAGGGGGAGGGAAGAAAAATGAAAGAGTTATTACTTTAATGTATTGTCAAATTTGATTTTGATACAAGGAGTGGTATTAGGAGTTCAGAGGGCACCACTCTGTCATTAAAGGCCTTCCCGGTCTTATTGGCCAAGCAGAATAATTATAGGAAACATGTTTTCAGGGGGAGCCCCTTGTTAAGAAGACACTTCCACACTTGATCTATCACCTCTGCCAGCAACAGATCACTCAAAGTACCTTGAAACCAGGAGAGGCACCAGAGACCTTAATCAGAGCAGACAGTATTCTATTTTTATCACCTGGCAAGTAAAGAAATTATTTAGACAATTTCTTTAACTTCTATCATTTGTTCTTCTGTCATTTCCTAGTCAGATCATAAGTAGCTTAGGATGCAAACCTGTATTTTACATACTCTAAAATCAAGATGAAAGGAAGCATATGCATTTGGATTTTCGGGGGGTGTGGGAGTGCAGGCATGTGATAATCAGTATGTTGGAACAGATGCAGAAGCTTTTTAAAACCCAGATCAATTGACCCATCATAGTTACTGGGGAAATACAAAGGTATTCAGGCTACTTATATATGAGACCTGCTTAGAGAGAACACATTTTACAGGAACAGGATAGTAACAACTTTAATCTCCAAAACCAAAGCAAAATAGAATAAAAACAAGGCAATGGCCTTACAGAAGGCCTAGAAATACTTGCTATGTTAGAATTGCACAGCAGTGGTAAGCTGAACTTGCTAAATGGTATTGCTCACTTTGGAGGATAATTATATTCCCTAAATAAGCTATTTAGTTGTACTCAGATGGAACAAGAAATATTTTGCTACTGCTGGTTCTCATTTATATTGCAATTCTGTTACTTATCTTGCATAATTAGTGCTAATTAAAAAGTTACTTACCACAGTGCTGTCTTTTCTATATCAAGTTTGAATTTCCAAATGAGACTTATAAATACTATTTATGTGATAATCAGAATCATGTGATAATACCTTGTATAACTACTGGATTTGTAAGAAAATAATTTCAATTGGTGGAGAGTAGACCAGGGCTCCTGTTAGTGCAATGATTGAGGTCCTTTACAGAATGCATTTCCTGTGCATTTATGCTTTTTAGTGAGGCCATTACTATATTACACTTGCACCTAATACAGGAAATAAAAGAAGGCTTCCTTACTGTTCAGAGTGATTTCTACTCGCTTTGTATTGACATAAATGAGTTCATAAGGGCTGGAGATTCAGCATTTAAGTTTATGGGCATTTTTCCACATGTAACTTAGAAAAATGCTGCCTCCTGTGACAGCAGGGAGAAAGAATCACTACTGATTGCAAATAATTTTATACAGATGTTTGCTTACAGGCAAGCGAGCCTAAGAGAATACAGCAGAGGATAATGATACAGACCAGACTTGCCAAAAACTAATTCACCAGGTTTTGATCAGAAAGTAGATGACAACTGATGACTTCACACAAGCTGTTCTGAAATGCATCGTGAGATGCCAAATAAAGTACAAAAGGCACATTTCCAAAAAAAAAAAAAAAAAAAAATAGTACATGCCCTGAAAGCCTTTGCAGTTTTAACACAGATGTTATTTTAGTATTTTCAGTCTCCCTTATAGTTTACTTACAGTTCCTACAAAACAACAAATAACTTTTTATTCTCTTGCAAACAGATCCCTAAGTGCAAAAGCCATTTTCTGGCACCCCATCTGTGTATGTCATCACATATTTTAAATGCACATCATCAGTTATATCAAAATATTTGCTATTTGAATCCTTTCTAAATGGACAAAGTTACCTTCACATATTTCTAGAGTCTTTAAAAACCACCCTAATATCTGCCTTTCAGTTGCTCCCTTTAAGTTCTCTTCCTTCTCTCATTTTCCCTCTGTCCATAAGCAATAACTTCTCAGTAACTTGCTTTTTCCCTGTCCCATGCCAGACCAGCAGGTTGGCAGCCACAGTGAAAGATCACAAAAGAAGTTGTGATCTTTCTCTCTTTTAGGTGCAACATCAGCCTGCTGAGAGAGACTTTTTCCTTCACTTCACCATTCTCAGACCACAAGACTTGGTCTGGACTGAAGGACAGGGAAGTTCACTGCTCCACTGCCTCATTTTGCTTTCTACAGAAATCCCAGTAGCACCTCCTTCCTTGACCTCACATTGTTGCTGACTGATCCTACAGATTGTTTTCCTGTAATTTCTTTAAGAGACTTCTCTGAATGTCAAACCAGCAAATCCCTGATGGTGAAGCTGTTTCCTTTCCTTAAATCATCCACAAATTCTACAGAAAACTTTCATGTCACATGTCCTTGCAACAAATTGCACACAACCACAAAAAGTTTCATCACCTCTTATATGAAAACTCATAAGTAAATCAAATGGTGGTTGGGTTTTTTTTTTTCTTTTTAGGGAGTAAAAATATGTTTGGTCAGATTAAGTATGACTTCATAAGATACCATATTTAATCCTCTACAGTAGAGAAAAGTAGCACAAATCTGTTCCATATTACAGTAACAAGACTGTCACCTCTTAATACAAATTCAGTTTTTACCTAGAATTCGCTAAGTAGAGTACAAGAACAATCTGCCAGTAGCAAAATGACTTGCCCCACAAGTATGGTCCATAGTGCTGCATAACCCAAAACCAGCAGCAAACAACAGTATTGACAGCAATGCTGGAAGCGACAGCGCAGGAAAGTAGAGAGCACCTGAAAGATAAAAGAAGGGGGAAAGAGAACATAAACCCACTGAAACTTGTACGTTAACTGAATATTTTGCACCATTTCCAGAGAGAATCTTGATGTCAGAGTTAACTAGTCAACTAGCTAATCGTAAGCTGGAAGCAATTTTAGCTACTTTCAGTATCCTTGATAAACTGGTGATTCAATATGCCAGTGTGAGTGATGAATTTCAGTGGTTTCAGGATGAATTTTACAGTATATTATACATGTCATAACAATCCCACACTCTCCAGAAGTTAGTAGTCATGGAATACATCACACAGTTTGACAAGCAAATCTCTCAACAAGATCTACGTTTATCTCCTATGACCTACAAAGCAACTCTTATCACAAAAAATGGAGCAAGCCCAGCACATCTCAACATAAAGACAGATTGAGACAAATCTATCTACTTTACAGAACAGCCTCAGAGGACTATCAAAGTAAGCTAAAGATATATGTGCTCTCCCACAGCAAGATTTTTAAATCTATCTTAACTCAAACAAGTACGTTCACAGCTTGGGGAAAAAAAGAAAAGAGAGAAAAAGAAAAAAAAAAAAGAAAGAAAGAAGGAAACATAACAAAAAATAAAGGCCTGTGAACTGCCAGGAACTAATAAGGAAACAGATAAGATCCAAGGTCTTACATTCCATGTATTGCACTAAATAGCATCCTAATAGTGGGTAAGGATCAACTGTAATTTCTGCCAGAAGTAACCAAGGAAACCACTCATCTAAAAGTGCAGACATGGCGGGGGCGGTAGGAAAGGAAATGGACTCAAATCCAAACTCCAAAAACTTGGAGAGCTATATGCAGCAAGCCTCCAAAAGATGCAGCTGTTTGAAGAAACAGCTTATACATATTTATTGAAACATTTTTTGGGTCTAAAAATCACAGTGGAGATGGAGCAGATTCTCATACAGTACTAAGAACAGACAATATGGACTCAGAGGCAGCGGTGCTGTGGCAACAAGTCAGGATTCATAATTTGGTAAGTCTTGTTCACAAGGTCTGAAAGACTTGATGACACTTAGGCAGTTCATAGAATCACAGAAGGGATTGGTTTGGAAGGGACCTCAAAAATCACCTAGTTCTAACCCCCTGCCATGGGCAGGGACACCTTCCACCTTTTCAGTAGTCTCAGTCAGGAGCTGTCTACACCACTGAAAGCTGAGTGTTTTGAGCGACTGTACATGAAGGAAATACCTGCTTCTACATCCACCTAAAGAGTGCACAGAAACAGCCCAATCCAATCGTGTCTGGTAACCCAGGAACCCACTGGGCATACATGATCTCACATACTGGATCACAGATTTCAGAAAGGATTTCTGCCTCAGACCAAAAACTGTGATACTGAGAGCAGCCTCAAAAGAGGTTTTAAATATGGGGCTGAAACTGGTCAGAAAACCTTTAAGCAGCAGAAATTGATAGAATTAGTCTTTGCAGCACTACACTACAAGCTATCTTTGCAGATCTCTGAGTGGCAAGACTTTTTTAAATAACCTCAAAAATTAATACTGTAGATGGCTTTTTAGAGCTATCCCTGACCAATTCCCAGAAACTTTATTGATACTGAACACATACATCAGTAAAACACAATCCAAAGTTTTTAAACTGAAGACATGCATAACTCCCTGTAGTATTTTGCCCAAATGTCTTACAGAGCATTAATTGCTACGAGTTCACTTGCAAGATGAAATTTACCAATTCTAGTTTATAGAATTGTATATAGTACCTATCTCCACCCACGCTCCAGTACTCCTAACTGGCAATTGAAAATACACACTGTTTTACATAGGAATTTGAGTATGTCTAGGTAGTCATGCACTCATTTCTTGCTAAAAATCAATGTAAATTTAACATCTACGTGCCTCTGAAAAGACCACAATTGTCTCGAATATCAGGAATTTCTTATTACTCACATATAAACGCTATTAAACAGTGGCCAGGACAGAACCCGCAGAAAGGGTTGTGGGATTTTTTTTTTGTCTTGGTGATAACGACAGAACTTTTTCAGTCAGTTCCTCCTTAGGTTACCATTATTACTTTATTATTTACTCTACAAAACCATTTAAAGCTACCAGAGTACCCTGATTTAATTTCTATGTCTATCAATAATAAATATACTAGTGGCAGAATATAGCCTACAGTACTGTTTGAATGTTCTGATGCCTGTCTTACAATGAGTAGTTAAAATTAGCCCCTTATTATTGGTTGCACCATAATTAAGTTTTGGTTGTTTGGTATTTTTTTTTTTTCCTATGGGTTTGATGGGGGTTTTTTTGTTGAGTCTTTTTTGGGTTTTTTTTAAACTTCAAACCAGTTAGAAATAGCTTACAGCACTGCAGCTGTAGTAGAACAGAAAAGAGAGAGGAATGCCTCCATGCAAATTCATACGCAGAGGGAATACTTTTCGACATCTTAATACCAGCTGCACGGCTAATTAGCCAAAATATTGGGGTTTTTTCCTCTTGAAAAAATAAAGAAGAAACACTCCATTTTACAGCCATGTATGTCTATCTCCCAACTTTTATGTGCCTTACAGTTTGGAATGGGATGCTACTGTTTCTGTGCATTTAACTACTTAGATGAAACGGAAAAAAATCAAATCACAACAAAGATGGAGTGGAAATCTGTATGGATCTAGGAGTAATTCAAGAAGCAAGGCCTCAGATGGGAAGAGAAAGGTAAATACTGACATAGCAGAAGTAAAATGAAGGAAGGTGGTTGTAAATATATTTCTGGAGGGTAAGGGGAAAGACAGAGATTGCTCATTTTTTTGGCCTAATGAATAAACCATTTTAGTTTCCTCCCCCCTTATGCACCTGCTGCTTTGAAAAGCCCCTTCCACAACCAACAACTGAACAGCAAATGCTGCACAATGACTCAAATGTTGCTGGAGCCATGCCAGCAAAAATTACCACTCTTCAACCAAGATAAACATCATATTACTTCATTACCCTTTTAAAACATATGCAAATTAAATCCATTATTCTTTTTTCTTACAGAAATGAAGTTCCTTTGGCTGGAATTCAACAGCTCCCTTTGTCATCATTGACCATGAATGGATGAACTTCATGTAGATGATGCCCATTTCCCATCTTTGAATCAAACATTAATACCATTTGACAGTAATAAATAACATTTATCACAATAGGGATCTACTAATGATTTTCCCACTAAGCTGGCTCATCAGAACCTATCAGCTGACAACTGCATAAATGAGATTAGCATAACAGCTGCCTATGACAAATGTATCTAAATCATTTTAATGCCAGCTAGCTCTTTGATCTCCCTATCACGTTGTTGCCAAAACTAAATCCATTTCTTCAAGATACGTGTTGTTTATTACAGATACATGTGTATATTCCACACCATTATGTACTCCAGAGAGTTCAGTAATTAAAAGAATTAAAAATACTGATTGGATACTGCCACTATAATGTAAACTCACAACACTGCACGTCAGAGGAGCATTCCACTGCCTACTTAATTCCCCACCTCCCACCCTGAATTGTAGGATTTAGTGTTTAATAGCTGTTTGTTTCTCTGAAACAAAATACATGTTTTAACGTAAATAAGAGTATTAGCTTCTCTCTGTACTGCTTACAGAAGCATCATTTTCATACAATTTAAACTATTTCCCAATAATATGGGACTTGGTTCCATGCACACATCAAAGCAGCAATTCACTGTGTTTGTATAAATACAAAACTGACAGGGAAAGAAAAACTTGCTGGTAGAGGAATCTGTTTGTATTTTAATTGGTACTACAAGCAAGACCTATAAGACTGTCATGCAAACTCATGGAAACAGACTTCAGCCTAAACCCAAGGCCAACAGCCCTTTTTCCACCCCTATAACAAGATTTTTAAAAGCACTCTAACTTCCAAACACTTCTGCAGTTGAGCCAATGAATTCCTCTACCCGAATTCCAATTGTCAGAGATCTTTAGGCCCTTAAGGACACAAAGGGCTTTCTTCATGCCTCAAACACAAGGTAAAAGATGCCCTCAGGGGCTTCAAAATCCCAGTCAGACTCACAATAATTCTTCTGTTTCCCAAAGATATTTTCAAAAATTTTTACTTTCTTAAACAAGCTAAAGGTATTAAAAAATATATATCAATTTGAGTATATCGGCACCTACACATTTCCAAAGAGTGTCCCTCCTCCCCAGTACCGAATAATTTTGAAGCCACCAATCTGAAATCTGCAGTAGAATTACCACTGATTTTCTTAAGCTTAGACTAAGCTTTTGATGACTTGACATATGAAGTAGCATCAGCCATGACTACGTTTGAGCGCCCTTGATTTAAAAATCTGTATTCACACCTTTCATGAACTGTGTAGCTTTATTTGCATTTATTTTGTAGCTTCATAGAGATTTGCATTTGTTTTCCCTTCAGTGTTTTCAGGTGAGTTCTACACAGAAATATTCATCATCGTTCATACTTGAATCATCTTAAGGACTATTCTGTGAATAGATAAAAGACAAACTAGGTGTGTGTGCTGCATTTAAAATTACAAAAGCACATATCATTTACCCAATCAGCTAAGTAAATTCTAGAACACAAATCCTTTGGTTTCTGCTGAGAACCAATACTGAGCAGCACCAGAGCTCCATTCTCCTAGAAGTAGCACCAGTTCATGGTTTCTAAATGAGAAGTTTGGAGGGCTTTGCAAAAGCATGGAAAATGTGCAAGTAGGAGAACTAATGAGATTGCAGCCTGAGAATTGTTGAAATATTCAAGTTATTATGCTTTGTAGCAAATATCTTGTTTTCAATGCTGTAACATTCACAGGCACTTTATTCTTTCTTGCATTTCAATTAAAATTCATGGGGTGTTTCCTTCACATATTTTTCAAGTCTGCCTGCATTTTTCATATCTTTGAAAAATTTCTGGCCATTATTTTTCATGTAAAATGGACAGAATCTATGGTCTTTTGTACAAGGCTTTTGTCTTATGAAGCAGGCCATTTTTCATGGATGAAACTGAGGCACACAGTTTCAGTTTTGACAGCATTTCTTATCATTCCCCACAGTTAGCATTGTCACCTTTCATTATTTAATTCTGAAGTACGAGGAAGGCTGATTTATACCCATGATGTATAATTACAGGCAGATGGAGTGCTTGGAAAGTAGCAACACTGAATTAGGGCTGTAGTAAGTGCCTTTGAGCTTCCTGTGAAAAGTCCTGTCTGTGCCACCAGCTAAAAACAAAAGCCAAACAATTTAAACTAAATTAATTCATGCTGTTGTAAGCACTGAGTTAATGAAAGTGAATACAAAACTAATAAAGTACATTGGTTGTGGTTGCAAGGTAATTTAAAATGTTTTTAAGTACAAATGATGAAATGTGTTTGTATTAATCAAAATCATCTTTGAATGTGCTCATGGTCAAAAGGCTTTTTTTTTTTAACCTCCACTTCACTTGAAATCATTTTGACACAGGTCCACTCTGCATTTTGAGGAGAGAAGCGCTCTCTACAGTTCTTTCATATGATAATATACAGTATATTTTCAGCTGTCTTTTTAAAATTTAAACAAATGGAAGGCTTATTAAGAAGATATCATAATTACATGCAGCTATTTCACTAGCTCTTATCTGAAGCAAAAGCAAGCAATTAGTTGAGAACATAAATTCATTCAAGACATTTACTGAACATGAGGGAATAGACCAGCGGGAGAAAATAGGCCCATTTTAGTGTTTCATCTTCCCTGCAGAAGCACAGTAAACTTATTCTAGTAGGTTTAATGACACCTCCAAAATAGGTCTTTTACTTGGAAAATGGACTAGTATTTCAGAGGGTTCTGAGAGTCCTTAGCAAAGATACAAAAAAAAAGAAAAAAAGTCCCCCCAGTAGCCTTAGACTGAGGACAGCTACTTTGTCAAACAGTAAGGAGTTACTTTTAATAGACACAGAAAACATCCTGGTGCAAGTGGGTAACCAGTTCTCAGTAGCAGAAATCTAAGCCCACTGCTGTCTTGAGATGCCATATTGCTTTCAAATTATGGCTCACTGAAAAGTATTCACTAATAAATACAAAAAAAAGATTTCTGCTTGAAGCTGAAAGCAGACACCAAAAAGGGAAATATTAGGAAGAGTAGTAGGTTTTACTTACTTGATTTTTCTCTGCTTTTTAAGCATTCTATTCCCTAGAGTGATGATCACCACATCTCCCAGGCATTCAAAACATTTCACATATGTTTAGCATTAAGCCCATGAATAGATGTATAAAAGACTATAGAAACATTTATAAACCTTAAAACTAAGAGACCTGGTTAAAAGTGACAGCATGGGAGGGAGGAAGGACTCTAGGCCTTGAGCTGCCACTTGAGTTGTCACAATGATGGTGGTGACATGCACTGAAACATTACTCCCAACCACAGCAATTACTGCCAGCATGTCAAAAATATGTACCAGATGAACCTCCTGGGAGAATGCAGCTGACCAGATTTAAGGTGCTGACCTCCATGGGACAGGAGCTGATGAGGCAGAAGGAACAAGACTGCACAGCAGCACAGGGGATGAAAAAGTTCTTCATGGACACACGACATCTCCATTTCAACCTTTGTGTTTAAGACATCAACATTTCTGTCATAACAAAAAACTTTAGTTAAGGGAGGGAAGAGGAAATAAAGTCCAAGGTTCTTAACAATTACTGCATTATAGTTAGATTCCAGAATTACTATAAATCCTTCACTGGACTTCTTCCCTGAAGATCATCTGAAACAGCTCTTCGGGTTCATAAAGTTATAATTTTGTTAACACAGAGCTCACAGTGTTCATTTTTAAGTCCTGGTAATCCAAAATGTTGTCAATACATAATGGTTACTTCACATCCTAGATTTACTTTTTATATTCCCATTTGATGATTAAAAGCCAAACAAAAATAACTTAAGACATACATATCAAAAGTATTCCCTCCTCTGCTTTTGTTCTGGGGGTAAAGCAGGAATAAAAGAAGAATATTGAAAACAAGATTTTTTTTTTTTCCAATCTTACTGGAAACAGATGGACAGCAGTTTCTCACATATTTAAGATAACACCTACATGCAAGTCCTCTTTCTCTAAAAAGAATAAAGAATATTTGTGCTGGAATTTGCCAATGTTTCCTAAACTAGGGGAAAACCAACTGTTTTTCTATGAGAAGCATTTGTCAGCCACATAGGCAGAGAAGTATTTCATCTTTCTGCAGTTCTCTTCACTGGCAAATCTCAGCAATATTAATTCATTTTTGAGGAACGCTCTAATGATATTTTTTTCATCTTGTCACCAGTTGGGCTCTGAATGTTTTTTTTTTAATGAGTGCAACATAATTCATGCATAGTCACTCCTGAACCCAGCAAATTCATAATTAGTGACAATTTTGCACCTGCTGTTATGGGTAGATGCTATTCACTTTAATTTGATACCTTGATTATTCATTGGAAACTTCGGGAGACTCCAATTATCTCACATATTTCCTGAAAAGAACATAGCAGTCACAACTGGATAAATAAAAAACCAAACCCAAACAAACAACATTTTTGAGAACTTTCTAGTAATGAAGACCCCAACCCAGCAATACACTCCTATTGGGTACATATGTACACACATTACCTTGATGAACATCATCCCCAGGATGATGATACTTTTTTATATGTTTAAAAATGAACATGATGGTTAAATTTACCCATATTTTAAAATTAAGCTGTTAGCTAAAGCTGGAAGTATTATGGATATTTTTATACAAGAATTGATCCTGCTGTATTCTGTGAGTGCCTCTCTGCCTCTGATATCAATCCAACTACACAGAATTTTCCCAGCTATCACATGACATTTCTTGTTCCAAATTCCAGTAGGTCTTTGTTGCTGAAAGAAGGAACATATTGCATAAAGAAGAGTTGAGCACAGACATGCTGGTTACATGTGTATTCATGACTGTATTCACCTTCCTGCTCCATATCCTATCACACTCAAAGGAATCAGACATATTTGACCATTTAAACATGTTTTTGTTCTCTAAAACAATCTCCCAAGAGACTTCCCATATTTTTTTTTAGAAGCCAAAGAAGCAGTAGCACTTTCAAAAAGAAGGAGGAGAAAATGAAACCTGCCTGTATGGACATAGCAAAATTGAAACAACTCCTCTGCTAGTCCTTCAAGTGTTTCACATACCCTGACAGCCGGAGGGCTAACAACATTTCTGCACTGGTACTGCTAAACAGAACAGAGTTTATTTGGCACATGGTGATGGAGCCTGCTCATTTTCTAGGAAGAGCTGAAAACTACCAGAGACTGTTCCCAAAAATGGGCTGGCATGTGGAGAGTTCTAGACTCAATCTTGGATCAGCCATGAAACTGTCTTGCAGTATAACATATGACTCTCAAGACATTTTCAATTCTGCCTCACCCTCCAGCATTCAAAAGACTAAACACCCACAAGCCACTGCTAGCTGATGACTGCATCTATCATCAATAATCAGGCCCTGTGTTGTTTTGGGTGTTTTTATCATCAGCAAAATTGGTGTTTCCTGCCTTATCAAAGCTTTTTATCTTTTCCTCTAGAAAGAAACAACATTGCGTGGTATTACTAAAGAGAATCATCTTTCCCTCTCCCACCTGATATTAAAAAAAAAAAAAAAAGTTCAAAGCCTTGCTGCCCTTGCTTGGTCCTGAAGCAAGGTTTTCCTGACTCAGCTTCTATCCTTAATAAGCAGCCAAATGGTTCTCTAGATGACTGGCATTACTGTTATAAACTGAGTTCACTATTAGAATATTCATGGAAAATGCTATTATTTTAGAGTTACAGAGAATTAGACAATAAGGAACTGCATATTCAAGAATTTCTTCCAATTCTAAAGAAGTCAATTTAAGTAGATACAGAACTATCAGCACACACGAGCACCAAATGAGCTTGTTCATAAATTTTCTGTTCCGGGATCTCCAAATTAGGATGATTATATAATTCTTGCATAGATACTGATGTCATTGTCAATGAGGGACATTGCTCAGGGCCACTGCCTCCCAGTAAACTAGTACCAACAACTTAACCTAGGCCACAGAATTCACCTCGTGTTATTCACACCACAAGGCAATCCTTTCTGGGACAATACAGTCATGCAAAGATGAGCTGAATTTGCCCTACACAGCTGCCTGTCTTGCAGGCAGCTAACAAAGCCCTCATATCCTCAGAGATACACCCTGAGCACATTACAGAGCGACAATAGACTTTATGTTGAGTGTGTTAACATAAGAGGACATTTGCCCTGTGGGGTTCCGGCAGCCAGACTGAAGGTGGGTTGGCCCTGCAAGCCAGGCCCCCTCAGCTGCTCATGGTATCTCCATCACCCCGAGTACAAATCTCACCTCCTGCCAGCTGCAAAGGACAGCACAAGACTTACTCTGTCTTTTTCAAGAGCTAAAGCTAGGCCAAGAATCAAAGATTAGACATTCCCACAATTATACTAAAATCTGTGAAGACAAATTCTTCTACAGGACAGCCACTTCCTCAAGAAGAAAGTTCACAGGTCCTACAGTAACACTTTTCAGCCAGTCATGACATTCATTACTGTGCTTAAAATTATAATTTTTTTCTGTCCAGAACAGTATTTGGGACCTTAAAATAACACTTGATGAAACAAGGAACTGTGTGTACGAACATCAATCTAAAGTATCAGGTTGTGCTTGCATGCTGGCTCAGCACTATGAATTCAGGCGTCACATAGGACAAAATTTGCATTCTTGAATATTTTGTTTCAATGGGTGACTACAGTGAACACAGACTCACCAAATACAAAAGAAAACACTGGAAATCATGAAACTTGCTCTTCAAGTTTCTAATCTATTTTAAAGTGTTTTCTGCTGACTCAAGGATTGACAACATGTATTAAAACTCAGTTTTAGCATACACCAAAAAAGCAATGAATGTCACATCTTAAATTGTGGCATGATGCTAGAATTTAAGCTCACTTTATTTCTTATCTGGACTATAGAAGATTAGAAAGGATTAAGAAACTCCTCAGGACATAGAGAAATCACCATCTTTGTTGCTGTAAAATAGCCATGGATATGTCCTTGGGAGAAATATCTCCGTCCGTTTTCAATCATGTAAACATGTTCAAACCTATGGGAGAAGGACGAGCTGCTTCTCCCACTTCATCTGTTGTACAGAAAGATGCTGCTTTGTCTTTAGAGCTCTGTTAATGCTGCTTTTAGCAAGCCAGTGCTCCACTGTTATTACTGTCTTTTTATTTGCCTGTAGGGGCTGAAAGCATGGTGCAGATGGTAAACAAACATGCTTTATGGTCTTGGAGCTTAGACTGAGAAATTCAGATTTGCTCTTCATTTCTGGAATGCAGCTAAGCACAGAAATTACTCAAAATTATTATCAGGCTGCTTCTCAGTCCTGTGCAACTCCTCTGTGATTGTACTGCCTAGCAGACGTGCCTCCCCTCAGTCTCCCAAAGTGACTGACAAGTATAAAAAATTCTTTGCGTACCAGAGTACTCCATTCTGCTTAAATGGTATTGGCACAAGGCACCGTTCTAATAAACACAATTCTTAAAACCTGAAGCCTTATATCATATATATATGATATTATTCACATACATATGATATTCACACATATTCACGTTGCATGGTCCTGAATTTGCATATACCAGTCCCATTTACAACACGAATAAAGGCAGAGTAGACATCAGCTTCCACCGTTGCATCCTGCAGCTAGCTATTCTCAGTTCTATCAGAAGCCTAGATCACCCTCAAAGGCAAATAGTTTTAATTCTACCAACAAATATATCCCTATCTGACCAACAGAGATCCAAGCATCAGTGTGTGTACAGACACATCATTTGAGAACATGCTTTCCTAACGATCCTGCAAGATAGAAAACAAGGCATTAAAATGTGGTTCTGTGGTGGCAGTGAAGCAGCAAACTAAAACACCTACAATCCTTCAGTTTTACAAATGGATTTACTCAGCCAGCATATAACCCACCACATCTGCAAATATGCAGCTCTGAAGGGAGTCCCAGCATAACTCCAAGACAGGCAGGTGGAACAGCGAGTGCCAGACATGGTGCAAGAGCAGCTTCTCCAGCCAGGTATCCCACACTTGCAGCTCACCCACAAACATCAGGATCTGGCAGCTTCTGCCTAGTCAGACATACGCATCCCACTGCCTTAATCTCTTTCCATGTTATATATATACAAAAAATATATAAATACACACACTAGGTATGTAGCTTACACTACAGATGGGGCGAGACTATGCGCAAGAGCATGTAGTGACACGACAAGGTCTTGAAATTCGAAAAGACTAAGTTTAGATTCGACATTAGGAAAAAAATTCTCTACTCTGAGATTGGTGAGGCCCTGGCACAGGTTGCCCAGAGAAGCTGTGGCTGCCCCATCCCTGGAACTGCCCAAAGGCCAGGCTGGACAGGGCTTTGAGCAAGCTGGTCGACTGGAAGGTGTGCCCGTCATGGCAGGGGGTTGGAACAAGGAGATCTTCAACATCCCTTCCAAACCAAACCATTCTATGATTCTATTATATACTTTTCTTGTGTATAGAAACAAAACACACACATCTACACACTACACTTAGCACAATCACCTTCCTCTTCCCAACCCCTAGAACCTGTTCATCTCATGAGGGTGGCTTTTGCCTGTGTTTCCTCTTAAATTGAAACGTAAAAGTTTCAGTCCTCAACACCTCCACTGTTTTCTCTTCAGGAAGTGGGGAAGGAGCAGTTTGCCCTTAGAATTCCCCAGTCACTTGCACACAACTTCAGTGCTGTCATCCAGTCCCACTACACAAATAATGAGGCTACACCAAGTGCCACTTCACCCTCTGCAGAACCATCAGTTCAACTTTCTGCTATACAGAACCATAAAGCTGAAATTCATGTCCTGTGTGATATCTGTGATCAGCAATACTATGGAAACTGAAAGGAATTTGAGGAGGGCAGAGCACAGTTTGGTTTAGGTATCATTAGAATCTCATTAAAACTCAGTGAACAAAAAGTAGATTAGCTGAAAGTGTTACCAAAACTGCATCACTGGATTACATTTAGTCCAAACTAAATAAAAATGCTTTGGGGCACACGTAGGATTTTATTCAATTATTCCTTACCCACGCACAGACATACACTAAATAGAAAAACAAAAATAGACACTTTTCTTTTGAAACACAACACTAACAAAATGAAAAAGGAGCCTTTCACAAGCATAATTACGTCTTCCAAAAGCCACCTCCTAGAGCCTTATAAAAAACCCACAGCCATATAAGTTTATTTGCCACTCAGGAAACAGTTTACTCAGTGTCTGGCTTTCTCCCCACCCACTCCTTAAAGCTACTTTCTTTAAAGCCAATTTGTGCATAATACAATAATTTCTTGCTCATCATTACTTCCTAGGCAAATCTAATCAGATATTCATTTTCACCAGATAAATTTCTGAACAGGTACCTTTTTTATATTCTTTAACACTTTTGTAAAATAGCACAAGTAGTAGCCATCTGAAATGAATTTCTGTATAATACATGGCACTGATGTCCATTAAGACTCTGAGCCATTGACCACCACCCTGTCGATGCCACCATCCAACCACTTTCTTAACCATGATCTTATCTACTCATCAAATCCATCTCGCCCCAATTTAGAGAGGAGGATGTTGTGGGGGGACTGTGTCAAAGGCTTTACAGAAGGCCAGTAAATGACACCTTCCCTTGTCCACTAATGTAATCACTCCATCACAGAAGGCCACCGGGTTAGCTATTTCCACAGAAGAATTAGCAGCAATGGTTTTAGGTACAGCTCACCTTTAATACTAATCTCATGTGTTAAATAAGTACAAATGTAACTTGCAAAATGTTATCTTAATAACAAAAGATCATTTCATGACTGATCATGATACACACCATACTGCAGCATGGGATTGTAATACCAGCACAAGAAAATCTCTAATAGCAGTATGAGGGCACTGCTCAGAGGTTCAGTGAGTAGAGGGAATTACTAATGAAAAAGGTGGGGGAAAAATATCACAGAAAAAAGGCCACAATTAGGGATACCTTTTGGAATGAAAGAATAAAGGCTCAGGAAGGGGTATGTTTAAAGTACATTTAAAAGTGTTTGAAACTTTTTTTTATCCTGCTCAAGTCCCAGTTTTTAATGAGACACCACAGATTAAAAGGGGACAGAAAAAAATTTGAATGAACAATCAGGGGAGTGCTTGAAAATTGGGACTATTTGAGGGGGTTTAGGGAAAAGCATTTAACAAAAATCTTGGCTACAAAGATTGAAAATAGCTTTTGCATTTAATATCACTGTTGAATAGCTGTAATTTCAGCTGGATCTTTCATACAAAACCAATGCAAAAAAAAAAAAGGCAATATTGATCTAATAGCTAAAATATATACATCTCCCTAGAAATACAAAGACAATACTTGCTCTAGCTCATTTAATGTGATGAGAAAGTACCATAATTACTTGTAGCAATTACAGAAGAGATACTGCAATTTCAAATTACAGTGAAATAATATGTACTTATTTATCAATTTAGCTTTAAATGTTTTCCCATTTATTTGCTCCATGAAAAATGTAGTTTAGATATGGTATGTGCACATATCTTTCGACACGTATTTCATTGAAATGTGCCTTGCCTTCATTAGAATACAGCAGAGGCATGAAGTGCATAATCTACAATTCTTATAAGGCAAAGGGCACCTCAAAAAGAGATATTTCAAAAGCAAATTGAGCTGGAAGAAAATGTGTCAGTTCAATTCACCAAATTGAAGAGATTTCATTTTAACCTACTTATCTCAATGCTCCATGAGAAAGATTCAAGAACAGATACAACAATAAAACCACCAGTAAAAAAAATTAGACTCTCAGATGTTAAGCATTTAAAACCAGCTCTCATGGTATTATTTATCAGCAATTTTAAAAGATCTGAGCTCTTTGAAATTGTTCCCTACCGTAAATCATAACATCTTAAAGAAAACTTATCCTCAGACCTCAAGATCTTGGAGATACTTGATATCAGAGTTAAAAGCTTTACCAGTAAAGCCAGCAGTAATATCCAGTCATGATATACAGCATTTTTCATGGTATCACTTCCAAACTCTCTTTAGGCAGTGTATTGAGAAACTTATTTACTATACAGGCTACTTCAATGCTCTGTATTTGTGTTGTACTCAAATCAGATACCGTTCCCATTCCCAACACTGCAGAGTGAAACTTAACCCTACACAATCTGGCAAATGCATTCAAAGCCTCTAACAAATATGGTCAGTGACTGTAAACACCACAGTGCTCCTCTCCAGCTGGCCAGCACATACAGGCCTGTGTTGGGAAGCAATGGATTTTCTTGCTTGGCAGTATGTACAATTCTGTGAGAGGAAATACTGCCAACATTGCCTGAAGAGAGTTTGGAAGGTATAAAACCCAGGGAAGACTTAAAAAAAGATATCCGCAAAAAAAGTTTCTCAATTACAGACCTTAAATTTTTGCCTTGTTTTTGGTTAATAAATAAAAATTACAGAAGTTACGGAAAGAAAATTTTACAATGTGTGACATAAGATGGAAAGAGGTTCTCAGAAGCTCCTTGGAAAAAGCATATTAAACAGGGATTAAAAGAGAAGAGATTTAAAGGTGAGAGAGCCTGGAACAAAAATACAGAACATTACAACCGTAATACTAACTCTGCCAGTATTATCGTGTTGTCTTTGTAAAGTCATTTAACCCCCACTTGGAGAAGCATCTCTGCTCTCTGTAACGTTCTCTTCCTGACTCCCAATAGTAGTTTTAAACACTGCCTGAATTTGTATGAAGCCCACACAATGCATTCAGTATATTGTTATACTGTCCCAGAGTTCACAGCAATGTTATTTTGTGCTACTCTTGACTGCTGAAAGAAAGTGAGGAAAAAAAAGCAGTCCCAGAGGACTGAGATTTTAAACTCATGTTTAACACCACAAGATGCACATTATAAAAAACATCCCACAAGGATCAGCTCTATTGAAATTCTAGTCACAGCTCACATTAAGCCAGCTTATTCTTTTCTATTTAATAAATAAATTACTTGAACTCAGGAACTGTTTGTAAATTTAAATACTACTCCTTTGCAGAAGCTTTTTTATTGTTACTACAAGCGTTGGTCTTGACAAAGACTAAATCGCAGTGTTTGGTAGGTTTTTCTTCTTTCCACTGGGAACAACAGAGAGCTAAGGGAAAGGGAGAGACAGCTGTTAGAGAAGTCTGCAATTGTGTCACTCCAGAAATTGTTTTTGTCTTTATTCTCCAAGTTCTGTCTTTTATAATATAACATTAATTATATGGCTTTATGATAATGATAATTGGCATTTCATTCCAAGAGACCAACCACAGAACCCACTGATGACAACTGTATAGTCTGTGGGTTGCTTATAAAAACCAGATGTTACTCACCAGTGCTGCCAGGTTATCGAAAATAGGTACAGATTCAACAACAAAAAAAAAAAAAAACAACCAAACCATTCATTCTCTTCACAGAAGAAGAAATAGTGAACTTATCAAGTGTCATGAATTATGGAATAGATTTAGTTCCTTCTACAGCTTATTCAGTGATTGTGATACCACCTCTGTGCAGATTTGTAAGGGTCTTTCAAGACCAGTGGAGAGCCATGACACAAACATCCATTTATGCAAAGTCTGGTAGATAAACTTTCACCTCCCTGAGCTGAACAGGTTAATACAGTGCATCACCTATTCCATGCATCATCTCAATTCTTTCAAAAATCAAAAGCTGAAGGACAGATGCAAAAAACTCCTGCATAATTCACAAGTCTGGAAACATAAGTATACATTGTCCATCCCTCCCTGAAGAACAGATTTCAACACAACAATTCTACAACATATCGTAAGAAATATGAAGCACTGAGCTGCCTTTTATAAGCTATATCTTATTTATGAAAATGTAGATTCATATTTTATTACCTGAAAGAAAACTATAGCTCAAAAAGGTGACAGAAAAGAAAACAAGTCTAGGAATAAAGGAATCACCTGCCAAAAGTGCTACTGTGGTCTATCGACACAGAATAAATTAGTAAATTATCAGCAAAAACAACCTCTACAATTTCAGCTCACTACAGACTAAATATAACATACCAAGAGAGTCAGAGGGAAAATCCTATTGACTTTGATGAGAATCTTATCTTTTCCGTAGTATTCTCTGAACAGAACACTGTAGTCAGTAACACTTTATCATGTAAGGATAGCATTTAGCAATAATGCCAACTAACAGAAAACAGTATGAAAACACTGAAGCACACAAAATTTTATTTTTTTCTCTTAACAGCTTTTATAGATTTTTCACAACTATGCTTCATCAGAGACATACAACAGATACACAAAAAGGAGTATAAAGTGAAAAATGGAACACATAAGGACAGACTGATATTTTTTGCATTTAGTTGTGGGGGAGAGTATGCTTGCTTTTTTAAGATTCAACAATGGCATAACAAAGACAGAATTTAAATACAGCATCTTTGTTCAAAAATACTCACAACTGCTATTGCAGTAACACAACGCAAATCTGCTGGCTGGCAGCAAGAGACAAGGTTTCCCCAAACCTGCAGTTTCCCCACACCTCATTCAAATGTATGTTCTTAGTTGCACAGGCAGAGTTCTTTCGAAAAGTGTATTTAAAGTTCCTTGTGAAATACAGCCTTATTATGAAATCCTTCTTGTTCACAAGATATAGAACACTGTGTCCACTGAAACATTCAGAATTATAGCCCACAATTCCATTCTGTTTGTAGTACAGACTTTCTGGCACATTCAATTTTTGTTTTAATTATTTTATTCTGGGGAACAGAATTCTCAGATTTATTACTAAGGTGGACTCCAAAGGCAATATTATTATAGGTCTAACAGGTGAATAAACCAATACATTTCTTCAATCCATAAAGCAACTAACTGCTCCTGGAGAAAATAGATCTGAAGGGCTGAAGCAGAAGATTTCAGAGCCTCATTCCAAAAGTAAAGAGTAGTAATGCAGAAAGAAAAAAAACTATTTATAAATGTCTGCTGTGGTTCTAGAATATACCACTACCTGAATTAAGTAAGATTATGTTCTAGTCTTGAATAATCAAATAATTTTTGTACTCTTATACTCAACTCTTCTTTTAAACACTAAACACTGCATTTTGTTTTCTCCCCAAGACATAGGGGTACAACCTTAAATGGCAGATCAAAAGGGTTAAATTTGTCTAAATTATAAGTGACAGCAAATATTATTTGCTCAAATAATTGAATATATTGAGTAAAAAAAGAGGGTAAGGATAATAAATTTGTAATATTTATGTGGTTTTATCACATCCATGTATGATTTAGTATAAATAAGGAAAGGTATCATCAGGAAAAAAGTGGCATGAATTCAATGTTTCATATGTTACGACTTCTCAACACTTCATACACCACAAATTCAAAATATACTCTCAAAACCCCCAAAAAGAGGTAGATATAATACAATTCTACATATGAGTAAAATGGAGCTACTTCTGGATTGAAATACAGCAGCAATTCAGCAGCACACATCAGTTTTTATGACAGGACATTAAAGATTACTGTTATTCATTTCAAATTGCTGTAGATAATTACAGAACTTAATTGCAGAGCTGGAAATACTCCAGACATGGAAGGTGCTAATACCTTCCATCTTACAAAAATTTCTGTGCTCTCTAATGATTGTAAGTATTACCCACAAGGTTTTCATACTGTACCTCCCAGCACTATGATAAGGCACAAATTTATAGCCCATTGGAAGAAAAGAACAAGGCACCTTATGACAATATCATTACTGACTGTGAGGAGAATTTACTGAAAGGTTTTCCACCTAAGCAGATGGAATACCTAAATGCTTGTGTGGATAACAGCAGTCCAGAGTACATGGCCGGGTTACAGTGTCTTTCCTCATAAGTAGATATATCTTTTAATTAACAACAAAAAATGCCATCAATATCTTGAAATTATAATGCAGCTTCCCTTGTTTGCTTCTGTTTTGGTTTTTTTTAAACTGAAAATATCCCACAGGTTTCCAAATCACTCAACGTATTCAGGGAATATCACTAAAATACAATACTGAACAGTATCAAAAGAATAGATTATTCTAATTATTGTAAAATATTAATCCAAAAGTAAGATAATGCCTCAGCTTTTCTCCTGCAGTCCTACCTGCATGATCCCAGCAAAGCTACTCAGCCTACACTGGAAATACTCTTTACACACCCTGTCATGAAGGAAAACCATGCAAGTCTATTTAGTCTTTGGGGGGGGGGGG
>VZTI01001048.1:3127738-3142124 GCA_013397865.1 Struthidea cinerea | reverse complement strand
GGGGGGAACAACACAAAAAAACAAAAAACAACCCTATAATAAGTACTAAAAGTCATGATTCTTCCAATGCTTCCTACAAATTTTGATAAAAAGTCTGAACAATGTAATCCAAATAGCATCGTGCTGGTATGTTACACTAACACAGTCTCTCTCTGGTCATGCTTTTGTGAACTATAAGAGCAGTAAATCACTACAGAGATATTCCAGTGGTAAACAAAATAAATATACAAACAAACCCCCCAACACACACACAAAACCTGCCAAAAGAAACAAGGCGCTGAAGCCAAAAAATTACAGGAAAACACTTCTGAATTTCGTATCATTTCAGAATTTAAGTTGGCTGTTTCATGAATAAGAAAGTTTAACTTTTTACTCATGGGAAGCCAAGTAGCCAGGAGATATGTCAAATTTAAGCAAAAAAGTTTGACTACCTCAAACAAAAACCACCAAACCAAAACAAAAAACCCCACACATCACAAAAAAGACCCCCAGGCAAACATAAAAACAAACCTGAAGAACTTTAAACCAAACATGTTCGAGGCAGAACAAACAATGTAGACAACGCACACGAAAAGAATGCAAGCAGTGATAGGTTACAAACTCCAGCCTCTACATTAGTAAACAACTGAGTTAATTAATATCCCGCCTCATTCAGCGCAGAGAATGGCAGTTTGCATAACAAGCAGATCTTCAATATTTTGGTTCGTTGACACTAAACCCAAATGACTCCTACTTCCTTTATCACACACTATTTAAAACAGTATCCTGGCAGCAGTTAATTTTTCCATTTAATTTTTCTTTAGCATTCATCAGTATTCTGTCTTACAATTCTGTAAGTGTGGATTAGCATTGAATTCTCAGAATTTTCCCATGAGGCATGGGTTGGAATTTAACATGAGACTTTTCTTTGATTTCTCATCCCATTCATTATAACTTCTCAGGTAAGGCTTCAAAGACAAAACCCTTTCTAACTACCCAGCCCTGATTCATCACCAGAGGAGGTGTCCTGTGAGCGTGGCACAGGTCTCGAAGAAAGAAGAATGGGACTGTGGAATTAGAGCAGTCCCTAGTGCAGCATCACTCCCAACAGCCAGCAAGGATGGAATTCTGAAACCAAAGAACAGCACTAGCAAACCATCAGAGCAGAGAGCCACAACACACTTCAGAGGATTTCACAGACTTGATTTGCACCATTTTTCTGCACCGACCATACCAAAACTCTTACTTATCCCCCAGTTCTCCCCACCTTTTTCCTTGTGGTCATGATTACAGATTTCTCTCTTTAGCCTTCTCTATTCTCAGTATCCAGTCCCAACAGGCAGGACTGATAACATCAGTTGCAGTCTGTTCCAAAAAAAGAAGTTGTCTGTCTATCTGGCCAACAGAAGTGGAATCATCTTGGATAGGTAGAATATTTTTTTGTTTTCTAAATTCAAGAAATAAGACATACAATCAAATCTCACATACATTTCTACATGCCAGTTATGTTTGTTGAATAGTAAATGGTGAGCTCCAAAAAGCCAAAGTAGAGAAAACCAGGTCTCATATTGAGTCTGCCACTCTTATGTTGAAATAAGTGGTCAATATCTTAACTTCACTGACATCAGTGTAAAAGCTCCTATTGACCTATGCAGAACATGGATTTTGCCCAATGAGTCAAATAGTGCATTAAGTCTCATTTGTCTTGAAGACCTTCACTGAAAGGATTATCAAAAACAATTAAAGCAGCATGGCAACAGGCACGTTAAAGATCAAGTGTAGATGTAGCTGACATGTCTGCAAAGCTAGATAAAGCCTGGTATTGTAGGAACCAAAACCAGCACAATTGAGCAAGACTATCACAGAGATAAGAGCATAATTTGAGTATCAATACTTTCAGGGGAGAAGCAATTAAAAAGTACTGAAGTGCTCAAGAAACAGCTTTGTGAATCCTTATATAGAACATTAAAAAAAAAAAGAGAAAAATGGCTTTCAATGCACACAGACAAGATCAGTTGTGGTAAAAAACCAGAAATTAAAGTATGGCAATATTAAATATCTGAACACTGCTCTGGATAATATTTCAGAAAACTAATCCATGCTATGCTCTTTAACATAGAAAACACTGAGTTCTCAGAAACTGAAACATATCCCAGTCCTATTTTTTTTTTTTGAATGAAAATGTATTGTACTGTATCCGTTATTTATATCAAAGTATACACTCTTGTCATTGTTTCTCAGAGTATGACTAGCTGGGTGCTGGCACAAAAAAGAGATAATAAACCAACCAAATTAAAATTTGTGATTCATTCAAAACAATGTACTCTACCACTTTCTTAGGCTTGTCCCCTGAAAAATTTAAAGTTGGTTAATTTTCATTTGGGTGGTTTGTTCTGCTGGTTTTTTGGACTTTTTGAAATATATTATCTACCACTATCATCTTGAAAACAGTATCATGAGTTCTTCCCTATTTAAAAATCTTTAGATATAGTGCATACACTATTTTGAGGTTTTTGTGAAGAATCAAAACATTAATTGCGTCAATGGATTGTAGTTGCTTCCTTAAGTACTCCTATTTCTATTTGTCTATGAGTACGCTCAAATGAAGACATTATACTGCACTCGGATAAGGAAAAGCTGCAACTATATCATTTACCTACAGCAATTTATTCAAGGTTTCATGACCACGCTGCTTTGAAGATGAAAATGAAGGAGTTTACATTTAATGAAGACCATCTGAAGTGTCTCCACTGCAGCTGCAGGCTCTGTAGAATCTGTTGTGCAGGAGGCAATATGCTGCATTGTAATGCAGATTTTCTTAAGAGTGCATCTGCAGCAACAAGATCATTTCCCATGGTCTTCACTGTATTTCTTCTATTATTCATAGAACACAATGTAAATGAAGCTATAAATTTTAACACATACTAAATGTAGAAAAAAGATAATGGCAATTGTGAATTATGAATGAATCACTGTTATTGTGATTCCTCAAGGATTTTGATGTAGATGATTACATGCATGCAAAGACACTGTAGCTAAACTTCTTTATATTGATATTGAAAAATGATTCTAAGAATATTGTCATTAATATACAGAATTCATAGATTTGTTTTTCATGACAATGCCAAATACAGCTAACCGTCAAAGGCAATTACATATCAATGCTACCTAGGGGCAGGCAAACATACTTGTATTTGGAATTACCGAATTGGGGAGAGAAAGATAATAGTTTGCAAAAATATGTTTCCCAGCTACCCACATGTGTTCTTTCACATTTAAATAAGCCACAGGCAAACTTGGTGGAGTATTCTGTAGTGAGCACATTCAAATGCCAAGTAATAAGCAGTGAGATACAGGCTTTTCTTTTTTTGTAGAGTGGCTGAAAATGAAATAGTTTCTTTAAATGAAAGAACTATTCTCTACAAATTCCACAATTCAAAAAACTCTACAAGTATGAACCTGTCTTTGCCAGTTTGATCATGACAGCAAGAGGCAGATTATTACTCTCTTACCCATTAAAAATAATTCTCTTAGTGATTCGATCAAAGTCAGGAACTGTTCTTGTTTGATAATGTTTATAAATTAGTAAAATTATTCACTACAATTGCTCTAGCTGTAATTAACATCAGCAAAATACTTACTAAATCCCACAAGATATAAAGAGAAGCAAATGTATATTAAAATAAATTGGATACAGAAATTCTCATCCACTGTGAAACCTCAGGAAGTTTGTTCATTTCTCATAACCACCTTTGGTCTGTTTGCAGCTACAGGGTAATCAAGCAGCTCTGTCACCCTGTTAAGCAGGGTAGTTGACTTAAATGCTCATCCAGGAAAAGGATGAGCGAGACATTTCCAATATGCATCTCAGATGTTCCTGAGTTCATTATTTGGGCATCATAGGCAGGGCCCCTGAGTCCTCGTCCATTTTTTCCACATTAGAATCTGCAGCAAAAGAGTCAACTTTGAAGTTGTGAAAGTGAGGGATAATAATGGAATTTGCACACCCTCTTTATATTCAATGCAGCCACTTTAAGTTGGCACCAAGGCATATTGTGTCAGCCTGAAAAAAAAGACTTTGACATATCCTTCTCTCCAATGGAAAAAAATAAGATATGAAATAATGAGGGTTCTTAATCCAAGTTCATTTTAAATAACAGAAGAAAGAATCCACCATAAAAACAGAATAAACAACTAATGGCACTCAATTATTTCTAACCAATGGACAAGACAGAAAAACTTGAAAATTAACCAGTCAAAGTCTCAGGATATATTTTTGGCACATTTTGTATTTCTATGCAGGACCGCATCAACCTACCATAATTAGGACTTTGAGGGTACAAGCAGATTTTTACAATTTCTGTGATTTCTAACCTGTATTATTCATTCACTAGAACACGATACTCATGTGTTTATGTTCCTGTAGCAATTTTGTTCCACCAACACAGATGAACTTTTTTATTCACTCCTATTCTGATGATGTTCAGTATCTCAAATTAAAAACAAAACCAAAATAACCTATGTTAACACATAATATCACAAGTTATTACAAAAGTCTGAAAAATATTGAAAAAAAAAACCCAGAATTTCAGGATTATTTGTTATAGGATTCCTGTTGTGGCATGAATGACTGTGAAACAAAAGTAGCTTATGTTTGTTAGTGTACCATTAAGTGCCATTAAGCTGAAAAATAGAAGTGATTAAATAGATTTAAGAGCCTTATATATAACAATATAGAACCACTAGTTACTACACTGCAGCAGGATCTCACTCAAACATATCATAAAATTCACTCAGCCAGATGCAATATGTGGAGTCCACAGGCTTCCACTATAATAGATTTCTGGAACAAAACTCAAAACCAACTAAAAAATCCCCAACAACAAAACAAAACAACCCAACACACAGAGTCTAAGAGGCATCAGCCCTGAACTGCCCTGTTCCCCTTGGCATGCAGAGTTTGTAAAGCATGTCAGCTACAGATGTAGATTCATTCAAAGCAATCCACAGTGTTCATGACTTGCTTTAAATTGCTATGTAAAAACTGCACAATTGAGCTCCAACACAATGGCAATTTATACATTGTTTTCATTTCACAGGTGGAAAAACTGGGTGGTAAGTGAAGCTACTGATTAAAAGTATTCTTTGGAGGGACCAGCTGTGAGGTCAAACATCTAGGGCTAAATGTCAGGGTACCAGGACAGAAGAATACACACAGAGAATTAAAAGTTAACACCATCAAATGTAATGGTGGGGCCATACATCCAAACCCTCCCCAAAGAATTCACAAGTCTGTTCAGTCCTGTGGTCATCCACCCTATTCTGTCAACCATTTAAAGCACCTGGCCGCTGCTGTTGGCACACCTACATCTTCTCCAGACCTCAGCTGCGCTCACCCCCTCCCTACTCTAACAGGGTTTCTGAAGGCCTGGCTGCAGGTGCCACCTCATCTGGAACAGCTCAGGGCTGTCCCTGAGCACACACAGAGGGTGGCACTGCCAGCACCAACAGGCTCAGACTGCAGGCTTGTCTTCATGAGCTTCACCCTGCACTGCACATCTTCTCCTAATAAATGTGGCCAGCTTTCGTACCCCTTCTGCATGAGATTCCAACAATCTGTACAGTTTGAAAAACTAGTGCACCAGAGAAACTTCAATGATGGCTTCCAAGCATCTTGAATAGCATTTAATTGATCAGAGGGGAACTTCTTAGATAGGAAAAAATGAGAGAAGTCTACATTATTTCCTCCCCATGACATTCATTACAGTTATAGAGGAAATTACTACATAGAGCAGGGATTATGTATCACTGCACAAACATGTTCTTTGATCTGGTGTAGATGTACGTACATTAACTTTCACAAGAAACATTTAAACAAAATGTTTCTTTACTTGCAAGGGCTCTTCTGAAGTTAAATTGGGATGAATGGGCAATTAAAGTTCAGAAATATCAGATGTAATTAAAAACATTTCCAACTAGTTCTGTAAGTGATTAGGTTACTCTCATCATATGAAGTTTAACATGTTAAACAGTTTACTGTTGTGCAGAATAAAAAAAAAAAACACTAAATCTCTCTTTTTTAAAGAGATACTGGATTTCTTGCGTCTTTGTCAGAGGTTTTGTTAATTCTTACTTCTCAAGCTGACTGTCCTAATAATGCAGTTGTTTTTGGTTTCCATTCTCTTAAGACAAGATTTAGAGAAATGTTTAACTTCATTTTAAAAAAGAACCTGACATATTTATGAAATCAGCTACTAATGTTATTTAAAAAAAATTAGAATTCTCGGACCAAACAGTGAACTTAGTTTTGATTCTGAAGTGATAGTCAACCAGACACACCAAATCCACACACTGTTCAGGCTCTGGCAAAATTCTTGTTTTCTCCCAGTTTTGTTACTCAGGTTGTTGCTCGGTGCACCTGATCAATACCAAGCTTCAACACATAAACCAGGTTTCAATTTAAGATTCACAGGAGGCCAGAAGTGTCTGCAGATTTAAAACAAACCACCCACAAGCCAATACTCAGCCTAGTACTTGGCAGGGTATACAGAAACATCTGAAATCTAGTCTCTGAAAGTTTGATTTAACCTCCTGTTTCTTTAAGTGTCTCAATTAACATTCACTCGGACAGACAACATGCATTTGACTTTTTTTTAAAAGAAATCACATCAGCAATATGTATAAGTCTAATAATATTTACTACCACTCTTTCAGAAGTTTTTCATGCAAGCTCCAATTTATGAAGATAAAGTTTCATAGAACTACACCAGGGGTATTTGAATCTGAAGTGCCACTGCCAAAAATAATCCCTGATAACATCAGGATTGATGATGTTTGCACAACAATTGTGTCAAAGTCAGATAAATTAAATGCCAAAAAATTAAATCCAAAAAACACACATCTCTCATCAACTAAATAGTCACAAGGACATTAAATCAAGTTCTGAACATTCAGTAATGTTAATTTTTGGTTGTAGCCTCTATAAGAGCTCAGCTTACAAAGTGTGATGTTACGATTTGATTATTCCATAGTTCAGAATGTTTTAATACCTCTCCTGAGGAAACTCAAGGAAAGGATAATGCTCTCCAGAAGTCCACTTATTGGGCATCTCCAATGGCTTTTGAGGACAGCTAATGACAACTCAAAGATTAAACAACACAGCCGTGACTACAGTAGGAGTAGGAAAGTCCTACCCAGCTCCTGATTAAACACCATTTTCATCTGTTCATCTTAGAATAGTGAAATTGAAGAAGATGGAACATGCCTCTCTAATGGGGCTTCAAAACCAGGCCTCTGCTCCAGCAATAATCTGTATTTTATGACTGCAACTATGTGTTTACAAATAGTGAGTCCCCAGTGATGATTAAGAGCTTTGTTTTGCTGAAGCAGATACCTATTTCCATCAAAATGTCTTAAAAGCAGATTTATTTTTATTAGAATCAAAAAAATTACCAAAAAGTGCCAAACCCACAACCACAAATAATCAGTACTGTGTCACAAACCTGCTGCTACCAGAACTTCATTTCACAGATCTGTTAAAATTAAGTTGCCCCACACACTGCTGTAAAGATGCTGTTCTATTACTGCCATTTTCACAGTGCATGCCTTTATTCTAAGATTTTTCTCCATTTGTCCATAGAAATCCATTTTGTAGAACATATCGGCAGTCTTTTACAATGTGATTTATGGTACTACTTAAGCACTCATCACTTGCTATTTGGTCTTCCAGCTACATTATTAATCTGGGCTACAAAACACTAAATACCTCAGCAAAGCAAACATTTTTTAATTTATATTTTTATATTATTTTTCAGACAAAAGGCAGTATTTTTTCTGGCCTGCTTATTAATCACAAAACTAAATAAATCTCCTAATGATTTAGATGTCAAAATTTCTTGTTATTCATCAGCATGATGAAGCCTAAGCCCTCGATACTGAAAAAAATACAGCCACCTCCTTAACTTGAAACATGAAAGTAACCTCAGTTTTCTCTGAAGACTTCATAGAACTGTAAACTAATTATGCTCTTTTTTCCCCACATTCGTAATGAAAAGTGATAGTCATTGCTACATGAACTAGTACAGCTAGAAAAATCAGACATGTTTTTGGAAACAACTTTTCCCTAGACTCCAGCAAGAGCTCTGTACTCCAAAGAGCAATTTTGCTTCTTCTACCTATAGCCTAATTAATAATATTCTCTCTCTTTTCAAGGTTTTACTCATTTTTATGCATAGACCATTGCAGCTGAAACAAGACAAACATTACTTTTCAACAGCATAATCAAGCAGATGAATTCCATGGATTCTAAAGATGCTAACCAGGTAAAGTGACAAGCACACTGCACCTCCCAGCATAACCATTCTAAAATGTAAGCAGAAAACAGTTAATTGGTAATTATTGCTACATATACAAAACTCTGAAGCCAATATTGGAAGGCTTTCAAAGTGCATAATATAGGTTTTTCGAATACTTCCAAGCCTACTGGCATCTAGAACAATGAAGACACTGATCTACCATAGCAAGAGTCACTGTGTATACTGAAAATATTTTCTATTCCATCACACGTTGCACAGAGCCCTCTGGAAGCACAGCATAGGACCTGCTCTGTGAAACACTGGACCTGAAGAGACAAATGGGTAAAAGGAAAGTGGAAGCTCCCCAACAAGTGTTTGCACACTGGAATTAGAGTTTGCGTGAGGCTTCTCTAGAAATTATGGGAGTTAATTCCCATAACTGAGCACTGTAGTTTGCCATCACTTCAGACAGACATCAATGTCACAGAAGACAATTTTGAACCACAGTGGCAAGAAAATCAATTTGGTTTACAGGAAAAACAAACAAACAAACCCACCCCCAAATCTCTCTCTACTAATTTTTTTTTTTATGTGTCACATACACGAAGTTCTATAAGCAAACACATTTCAACAACTATTTGATTTTGCCGAGTTACAACACATGAAACTAGCACATCTTTAAAGAATTTTCTACTTGAAAGCAAGGAAATTAATAAGTTAGGGACTTCAATCATTAACTGTCAATGCGTTACACTAGTCAGTGTAAATGTACGTGCAAAAAAAACCTTCAATAATACATAAATCAGAGTTTTAAAAGGCTTTTTTTGTCTAAGAAAATACTACTTTTCACATAAATAGTAAATGAACATATGCAGGTCACCCAACAAACAGTCATAAGGGTCACAAGCCAGCAGTGACTTAGTTTTAATAACTTTAAGTTGACAGACTGTGTAGAAGGGGGAAGAACTTACTGAAATCTGCTGTCAATTGAGCACATCATCTGTTTTGTACGAGCAATCAGCAGCCTCTCAGTAGTGCCTAACCTTTTCTTCTGGGCACAGAATGAGATGACCACATCCACCTTTAAATATGTTGTATTGCAATACTTTTTTATCAAATGTAAGTTGAGTTTTCAGATAAGGACCGGAATGTTTGGAGAAAAAGTGACGAGACAATTAAAAATAAATATATAAGTAAAGAAGCAAAATGAAATTACATGGATAAAACTTTGTGAAAGTATTTTTAGTGGCTTGTAATAGAAGCCAGTTCCTCAGATCCTTGTTTTCTCCTTCTCTGTGATAAGTCTTCAAAAGTTCCCTATTTTGAAGCCAAATAAGTTTGCAGACCCACTAACCCAGAGAATGAATACAAAAATTCGCAGGGCAAAAGTCTAAGTGTACAGAACACTTTATTTTAAAAATTATTTTAAAGTCGTTTCATCTTGATAATGTCATCAAGATGAACATCTCAAAAACCCCAAATACTCTCTTTAGAACTCTGAATTGAAGAAGAAAGATAGTATAACATTGTTATTCTTTCACACTGATGGACAGAGGATGAGCATACTGGAATTGCTGGAATCAACTGTCTTAAGAGTTTGTTTCTGACAATCCAGTATTTGCAGCTCTGTTTTGGAGGAAAAGTCTGTGAATTAAATATCTTCTCATGAACCCCCTCTGTCTTCTATGCACTACTTTAATGAGCCTTGTTCGTCTGACTTCAGCAAAGGCAGCTGAACAATGGGAAGCCTGTGCAGAGCCATTGCCCCACATGTTGTAGGTCTCTTAATGAGTTAATAACATTTAGGTCACATCCTGTACAATCAGCATGAAAACACCAAAACTCACACATTGCTCTTTAGTGATGCACCAGATCTTTTTCTCCTTTCCCCAGCCGTAACTTCCATACCAGCTTCTTGCCTTGTGACTGGTACTCCCTGTTAGACCACATTCATTTCTGACCCCAGCTCTATCACTGGCTTGCCTGGAAATCGTCCTACTGTGTTCCTATGACTATCACAGGGTATAGAACATGTATGTGATGTGGAAACGCTAGAGAATACACACGCAAAAAAATACTTATGTGCCTTTTCAGTGTTATATGTACATGAAATAGCCTGGCTGAAGACACTCTAGCTTGGCAATAATTGCAGAATGACTGAATGACTGCTAGAAAACTTGAAAGCACCAGACATCTTGTTAAAAACTTACAATTGCAGCTTTGGAAACAAAGAACTTTTTATCAGGCTTACAACTTCCTCTGTCCTGTGGGATACTCTACAAAGTAGCTGCAAGTCTATGCTATCACACCATCCAATGAATTCTCCCTGGAAAAAAATATTTTGTACTTCTGCTGGTTTAAAACCAAATCTCAAAGATATTCTAGTATCCAGCTTAAAATACCTTTTTGTGATGTTACTCATTGCTGACAAATTACTCAACCAGGAAGATTAGAAAAACCCTTCATTTCCATTTTTTGGTCTTTCTATCTTTGAAAAACGTTGTCAGGCAAAGAAATAGCTATGGGGAGCCCCCTGTTAAAATGCTAGCGGTGATGATACACATTAATTTTCACCACTGTCTCATGAGTATCTTCATGCTGGGAAGGGAATCATTGTTTACATACTGATGAGAGCAGCAGAAAGATACTTCCCTGTAGTTTCACATAGGCCACACACAAGAATGGGACTGCGGGGTTCTCAAACTCTCACCTGAAGTTTCTGTACAAAAAGGGACACATTTATAACCCCCTACTGCTTTACAAAGAAGAAGATAATCTGTTCTCCATGCCCATCGTGAAGAGGACTAGTAACGGGTTTAAATTACAATGAGAAAGCTTCAGGTTAAACACAAACAAAACCCCTTCTATTAACAGAGACTGGAAGAGATTGTCTGGGGAGACTGCAGAGTTTCTTTCATTTCAAAACTTGAACAGAAGCTTAGACAAACACCTGTTTTAACTCTTGAGCTTGCTGAGCTTTGAACTGTCCAGCACATTAAGCATGGCAAAGTTCCACCTAAGCTCTCCAAGACGATGAGCTCGCCAACAATTCACACGTGCAATGTTATTCAACTTACATTAAGAGCTACTTAGCAGCAGGTACAACATCAAAATCCCATTTTATTTTACTCTCATCCCTAAGAAGTGAGAAATACATTAAAATAGTGCTGCGGGTTTGATTAAAACCAGGCAGTAAGGCAATCCATCACTACTTCCTTTAATTTCCAAAACTGTGCCTACAAATTCAGTATCTGTAACTGTGCCTATAAACTCCATGAGTGGAGGCGTATTTTGGGCTCAGTTGACAAAACCTGAGTTTGACCTATGACAACATCATGTGTTCCATGATCTCACCATGTATTAACCAATGAACACATTGGGTAAGAGAACATCAACTCACAGTCTTTATTTTAAGGAAAAACCATAAACATTCAGACTTCCTTTTTTACATGTTTCTGAACACCTGCTTTGTACTTTACACTCTGTAGCTGAGCACAGTAATTATTTAGACAAGCACACAGAGCACAAGAGGAATGTGGAAGAGCATAAAGTAAATTGTTGTGTGGAATCAAATTCTTGATAAATTAATACTAGAGTTTCTTTTGTATAAGAAAGATACAAGACAAATTCATTTAAAAGCCATGTTTCTCAGCTATTCATAGCACTTCTGACAATGTCCAATTCACCAACATCCTTTTTAAAGTTTTAACATCAAAACCAGACACCAGCATTCCTATTTTGGTTTCAGTAATGCCATCTAGAAGGGAATATTAGCTAGATACTTTTCAGTACCTTTGCCTGCACATTGAAGTACATCATTCACTTCCTTCAGGGTTGGTTTAATTTGAAAAGACACCTAGGGAGCTCTCTTAGCTTTATGTGTTTGGTCCTCAGTAAGCAGTAAGGGGACTAAGTTTATTAATAAAGCTGACAAAATCTTTCAGGAAACTTATCTTTCATATTTCTACTTGCCTCAAAAGTAACAGCCAAAAAGGAGAACAAACAGTATTTTGGTTTTAAACACTTGGTTTTCTTTTCCTGACCTCCACTGAGGTTCTTGTGGTGCCCTGGGACCACATCTAAAATCCCTACAGACCTTTAGACTTACTTGACACATCCCTTTTAAAAAATGTCTAATTCCACTACAGCTCATTATTCAACTACTCACACACCCAACACGCACAACTAGCTGAACATGGCTTAAGAGCCTATCCTAGAACTTAAGTTTATGAATTTATCTCCCGTTACACTCTAGCAGTAAGAACACAGGGAAGAGTAGTGAAGTCAGTAATGTGCATCAGCTGCTTGAGGCAATCCATTGCAAATGTGAAACCAGACAGAGCTGCAGTTCTGCAGGACAGGTAACAGTGACCATGGCCAGCTGGGAAAAGGGTTACGCCTTGTTCACCATAAAACTGTATGCACTAGCTAAAATCAGGAGCTGGGCACGCTTTAAAATACAGCTACTTGTCTTCCTTTTTATTTTGGAATTTAGGAAGCTGGAAGGATTAGTGAAGAAAGTCTGCTAAAGCACCTTCATTGTTAGAACCAATCCTTCATGACTGAATTTTCAGACACCTGACAGCGTCCTGGTCCCTTCTATTGTAGTCATATTTTGTCATCAATTTAAAATAGACAAAATTCTGTTCAATCAACACTGCAGGCACCAACTATTCAAATAAATTATTAGAGTTCACCACCACCTTGCATCCTTTTGGAAAAACTGATGTCATTCTCGGTAAGTAAAGGACAAGTGTTGTAAGATTATTTCCATCTTAGTTGTTACACAATATTTGAAATGGCCTTTTTCCTAAAATGGGTTTTTTCCCCAGCTGTGCTCTAGATGCAGCTCTCATTCTGTATTTAAACAGGGTTTCAGGTGAATTAAAAAGGACAGATATGGCAGCCCTAAAGTAATATATGAAAGTCTTATTGTATTAGTCATTTTTCCTGTCAGTTTGTATTAGTGTCATATTAGTCTAATGCAATACTAACATGATACTGAAATGTTAGCATATCACAGATTACTCAGTGTGTCAAGCTTGAGTCTGATCATATTGCTTTACTGTGTGTATTCCAGTGATGAAACTCTTCCTTTCCATGCCCTAAAACTGTGCAGGACTAACAGAAAACACGAGGCACAGACTGTGCAGGAGTCTAGGACTTGCATAACAGGTATTAACACCTCTTGTGCCAAAGGAAAGACAATCTGTAACAGATCAGACAATATTGGATCAGTCTAAGATTCTGTTAACACAAGTAAGATATTTCTTTTCACTTTAAGATTTTAATTCTCTTCATACAAACTGAAGAACTCCCATCAAAACAGCAGCATTTCCAAGGGTTCCCATGATAGGGGATATCCCCTTTGAACCGTCTTTGGAGAATCAAGAACTGTTAAAATCAGATAATAAAAAATCTGCATTTTTAAAATTGTATTTTATTCTAGTGGCCTGTCATCAAACAGGAAGTCAATCACATAACTGAGAACTGGGAACGCTGGCTGGGTCAGGTCTAGAAAAAACAGCAGAAATGCAAAGAGTAATTTCTGAGCTAGACATAGGTCAGATCATACTCGGAAAATAGCATGTTAACAAAAACAGAATAAAAATCCCATCCAATCTATCTCTATTACGTTCTCTTTGGTGATAATTTGTTTGTTGAACCACTAATTGAATGTTTCTAATCTGGGTGAATACCACTGCCATTACAGAGTGTTATACTTCCCCTTCAGATGAAGAGGTGCAACCTGTTTCTCTTTCAGGGGTCCCCATGATTCTATAATTTAGGTAACTACATAATTTTAAATAAATATTTAAGTAAGTTAAACACTCAAATAAAGGGTTTAATGCAAACAAACACAGAACCCAAGAAAATAGACTAAATTCACGTTCTAAAGGCCTTTGGAAATTTAGCTTCACAGACATTTACAGAAGAACAAGAAACTTTCAGAATTTGAAGCGCTCCTATGTGACAATAAATGTTGCTAAAAATGAGGGAACAGTTTGGCCAAAATAAAATCCAGCTATTTAGGAATGTTGTGATTCAGGAATCAACTACTTTGATTTATTCCAAAACTGCAGTTAACTAAGGAAGCTTTTGGGACCAAAAAA
>VZTI01001048.1:3088918-3127692 GCA_013397865.1 Struthidea cinerea | reverse complement strand
AAAAAAAAAAAAAAAAATTTCATAGTCTTTGCCTAGTGATTACCCTGCACTGCTTTTGCAATAATTACTATGCATTACATTTCAGTGAGGTTACACAGCTTCTCTGTCTCATTAAGTTTCTTCATCATTTTCTTTTACATGTGCTCAGTAACTACTATATGATCACAATTAGCACTGTAGAACTGTCTGCTTCGGGGACCAGAGTAAGAACTGTTACATGAGGTTTACATACACAGACCTACACACAGACCCTGACAAGAGGCACAAGAAAAAGGGTTATTTCAGGTCTGTTCTTGAATAAGTGGGAAAGGATGGCTAGAAAAACATTTAGTAATAACAATAAAAAACAGCAAAGCCATAATAACCCATACATGCAGAGTTCTGCTGCAATATTTAACTACACGTTGCTGTTGAATTTTTTTGTATTTTAAAGGTTAAGAGTGCATATCACACTCGCC
Organism: Struthidea cinerea; assembly: GCA_013397865.1. Classification (NCBI taxonomy): domain Eukaryota; kingdom Metazoa; phylum Chordata; class Aves; order Passeriformes; family Corcoracidae; genus Struthidea; species Struthidea cinerea. The sequence goes on along the minus strand of VZTI01001048.1, from coordinate 3,127,234 downwards.
TCTTTTCAACTATAATAGAATGGTACAAAAATTTCTCTTCACCTTCTAGAGAGGTGTAGGCATGGGCCAACTTGCTGCTTTAATACCATCATTTGTACTTCTTCACATGCACTAACATGCAGTTGTTTGTATATGTGCAAGAATGAACCCCTCACACGTCCCTTCCCAGCTATCCCAAATACAGACAGAATTTTGTACAAAAATACTGTGTTCATAAATGTCAAGTACAACACAACATAACAAAACTGTGCTGTTTGATGTTTCAGGGTTTTTTTTAAATTATTTCAGACTCCTTAAGTTTACTGCAAGAACTGGTAAAATTCCATCCTAATTTTACAGGTTTTAAGTCAAGACTCAAAACATCAGCTTTTACATAAACGAGCACTATAGAAAGCTACACTACCAGTTTAATGCATTTCAATGCACTGAAAATACTGTGAGCATGTGATTTGACGAACAGAGTTTTATTGAATTTGGTTAAATATTTAAAGCTTTTTAGAGTACTATGTAAATCCAATAAAACACACATTTGATCAAACTGCCATCTGCTGGGTATTCCTGGTATTTCAGTTGTTTGGTTAAACACACTACAGTGTCTGAAAATACTGCAATAAGAACTATGCAAAATCTTCACATTTTCGTGGTTTTTTTTTTTTTTTTAAGTTTGGTTGTCAATAACCAATTGCCCTTGTTCCAGCAGAAATCCTGTCGGCAGTAGCCACATTACAGACATCCTGTGACCTCGCCCAGCAGAACCCATCCTGCTCACGCCAGCACTCACATCCAGCTTTCTGGGCACAGCTCAGGGAGCTTCACCTGTGCAGCCCTTGAATAGAAGAGAGGACACAGCTAAATGCACAGTGCCTGAAGCAACCATTTTCTGTGACCACAGAATTTAGTAGAGGTGCTGATTGTTTGTTCAGAAAAAAAAAAAAGAAAGTGACAAGAAAAAAAGCCCTTGACATTAATAATAAAGGAATAGGAGCAGATTACACAAATTACTCCTATAAAAACAAGCTGTATACAAGAGAGGGGCAAATTTCCAATAACTCACTTTTCAGGACATCAAGGAAATATTTCTCCTTGGAACCATCCAAGGTTATATGCATCAAGAAGCCAGGCCACTCTGACAAACTTGTCTAGTACACTAACTGTGGAACAATCAAGTGCAAACAGAGTGTTCCCAGAAAATTATCATGATAAGAAATAATGGTTGTATGCAGAACTTAAAAGTGAGATTTCAAATTGCTTAGGCCCTGAAGACAAAAGCAAAACTAAAATCTGGAAGCTTCTAAAAACCACTAACAAAGTAGGTGCATTATACAGAAGATCCATCTATTGCATTCATCTTCTAAGAAGAGAGTAAAGGTTAGAAATACAAGCACAGAACCATCAGTGGGGAATTGGGCTGATCTGAGAGGCACAGAGGTGTTCATTGAGATACAGCTTCAACTTCTCCAAAGCATCTTCACTATAGGCCCTGAGGCTTATCTGTTTTGCAAACTCAGTGTGTCACCAGCTGCTTCTTTCCTTGAGTCCCTGATTACATTTTAAAAATCCTAAGTCACCTTTCTAAACACAACTTGTAGAACATTCAGAAACAAAAGTTCTGCTACCACAGTTTTTCCCAAAAGTGAAAAATCACTTCTAGGGCATGGGAAGACAGTAGTGCGTTGCTATATAAAGAGAAGAGGTGCTTGGGGATGCAGTTTAGAAGCTCTGCTTTGGAGCTATGAGAGCAGCTCACACAGTTCAATCTTCCCCTTGAAGCAGGACTACTCAACCAGCTCAGCAGGGGCTTCACCTTGCTGATAAACCTGAGGTTCCAAAGGTCCATATGCACCTAAGTGTGCAAAAAAGCATCACAGACAAGAAATACAGATATTTCTCCAAACTAGGATGCCGCGATAGTTGTTGGGGGTCTTTCAAATGCAGGGGCTCTAATCTTCGAAAGGCAGGGCATATGCCAAGATTGAGTACTTGGGGTGGGACAACACTGAAAATCATCACCCACAAATTTATTTAAAGACCATCCTTAGAAAACCCTTTTTTCTATCTACTGTAAGGTTCCTTTGGGAGAACAGAAAGAAAGTGATGAATTGCATGCACACAGGATGGCAGGGTGGGACCTCAAGGTTCAGAGAATTTTCTTAAGGCTCATCTTCCATACGAAAGAGGCAGCTGGAAGGGGGAAGGGAAAGGAACATGAACTCAGTTATGCCTTCTGAAGCACAGGCAGGACTCAGGTATGGGAGAGGAAGGCTGATGCAAAAATGGCTCAAGACAGAAGGATCCTGTCCTTCCTTGTCTAGGCCTTAAAACTGTGCTACTTTAACTGCATTTGGAGAATATAGGTCTAAATAAGCAAGAGTTCACTGTTAATTAAAAAAACCCAAACAAGTCACATGCTTAGCTTTCCTGTATAGGGAAAAATACAGGAAGAAATATACATTTGCTTGTCAGTCTTTCCTGCTGATGAAACTCTCTTCCCAAGAAATTGGACTGATAAAGGTACACTACACTAGAAAAATCATCTCCATAGTCCCAGTCAAGAATAATGTACATAATACAACAAAATAGAAATCAATGTAAATCCAGCCAAAGCAATTTAGCAGAATTCAGAACATAGGATCAGGTGACACTACACTCTAATCCTATTCAAAACCAAGTCATCTATGTATAATTGATGGTTTTCAATAAGAATGAAATAGTCTCATGGTGATTTCCACAACACTTACAAACATTTGGGGATCCTGATGGGTGAAAATTACTACACAGAGACATTATTGTAATTTTGCATTTATTTCTACAGTATTTGTATTTTAAATCTACATATACTACAAAATTCTAATAAATAAGTAGGACACATTCAGAGAGATGCTCCCTAATTTCATAACTTATTCCCACCAACAATGATTAACTAAGAAGGTTTACAAGGTGTAGTGTTGGATTGTTAGTCCTTTTGTACACATGTAGACATTTTGTACCCTGTCTGAAACTGCAGGCTCTGGCATTTTCTAAGAATTACAAGATCATCATCTTATGACAGATTGTTGCAAAACCTGCAGCCAGTTTAGTCAGTTATGGCCCATTAAGTTCTTTGGGAACTGCAGCAGAAGAAAATGCACAGATTGCAACTAAAAATGCTCACTCAAGAAAATCCATGCACAAGAAGTCAGCCATGCATTCATGCACCATATTTCAAAGGCCAGATATACAGCGGCGTTTTGCCTCTGTATAAGTGAGGTTTATGAAGTACCTGGGTCTAAATTAGTTATTCCTTAGGGAGGGATTGCCTGTGCTGTCAGGGAAAGTGATGCTGGAACCAGCCAAAACCACCAGACTGCTACGAAAATAGGATGATGTCATACCTGGGTTATAGTATGAAGAAAAGGATTAGAGTTCATTTACTAACCCCAATTTCTCACTCTGAAGATTTAAATTCAGCTGGATAAGATGATCATTATCCCATTTTCCTTTGAATGACCAGGCAAAGCACTGACCAGAAGTCCTAAATGTTCCCTGCAGGTCTACAGGAAGCAGATAGTGACTTCTGTCAAAACCTCGAGTGAAAACACATCACACAACCAGAAACTTTTCCAAACTCTGAGGAAATTTTCATCTGGAGTTTTACATCAACTCCAACACAGAAATAACCACAAAACACAACATCTGCTTCTAATAATTTCTTTGATTCTCTTAAAGCATTTAGACTCCTTGGACAGAGCATATCATAGTAAAGAGTCTACATTTATATTACTGGTTTATATATGCTCCAGTTACCTGCTTTTCATCTGAAACCTTGACTATCACACAACTTTAATCCTCAGGTTTGGAGCAGAGAAACTTGGTTTATTAGAGAGTTTGTGGTTTCTCTTCAATATCCTCACTCAAAGACCTTATGAAATTTTAGGATGAGATTACTGCATGCATACCCTGTGTAAGGTAATTATTTAATAATCTAGGTTAAAGCTACTGTTACTCTGTACAAAGTTATAGGGGTAGTTTACACAAAATATTCTATTAATGTTCATATTAGAAGTAGAAAAATTAAAGTGCTAAGTACTGCCTTTTAAAAAATGGTTATTTACACAAGAGTATACCTAATTGGCATTCACAGGCTGAAATATATAAATATAGAAACCAACAAAACAATATTAAAACATTTATTAACTCAATTCTAACTTACTAGGAATCCAGAAATGGAAATGTATTGTAAATAGCAGCATCATGGTTGATCGTGCATGCATGACCTTAAGATGTCATTTTATCCACTTTAATACAAAGAATATTTCTCAAGATACCAAATAACATATATAAAAGAGCACATAATTTTTATTCCATTTATATTTTTCATATATCACACATACATGTGAGTATGTACACATTCCATATAAATACTCTTTTTTATAGATATGTGAAAGTGCTGAACCAAATAGCACAGAATACTTGCATGGCCGTGCCTGAAACAAACCATAATAAAGTTGGCGTAAGTGGGGTTGTCAAATGCTTTTAGAACCCTTATACAAAGTCTAGTCCACCATCCTGCTCCATTAAGGAAATTTTATAGAGCAGATTTTTCCACCATAATTTCTTAAAAAGCAACATGCAGGGATTACGCGCAAAAATCATACATATGGAAATCTGACACTGCACAAAAAAATAAGATTACCTCTGGCCCCAATCCTGACAATGAAGGGCTGGAACAAGTACTTCCACTGCTGAATTAAGTAAATGCTCCTCAAGCTGTACTAATGCTTTACACTTCCACATTACTTTTCATCCTTGTCAAACTCTTGCATTTCTACACCAATTCTTCTTCTTTGTCCTGCAGCTTCATACAATTAAGAGTAAGCATTTTACATAAAAATTATTTTCTCCATGCTCTGATGTTACTATATTCACATAAAAGTAGCATAACATACTTCCTTCATTCTTGGATGCTGGGGAATGAAATACTTGAAATATTTCAAAGTTACTATTGCTGATAATTCAGGGGTTTAATATTTAATATTGCATATACTCAGTGCTTATGCTTATATGATATGGATGGAATTGAATGGTTTTCTCTCCACTTGTGCCAAAGAATTCTGATACAACAGTCAAGAAAAAATTTAACCCCATTTTACACATCTGTTACTTGTACACTGCACTCACTTACCTACAACAAAGCGATTCATGCCCTTTTGCAAAGAGCTGCTCTCTTATCTGGGAAGAAAGCATGAGAAGTGTAAGGCAATAGGAAGCAATACAGATTGATTCATGAAGTACAGAAGTATATCTAAGTGTGAAAAAATGTCCTAAAACTGGAGCCAGCCATTCTGGCATAAGATTTTGTTAAACCCATTTTAAGCAACTGTTTAAGTATTTCACAGAATACATAGGGCAACACTTGAACAAGTTGTGCTTTCTGTGTACTGCAAGCCATACTTATATGTTTATGAGCAGGTTGGTAGATACCATTCTCTATTAAGCTGGTGAAGGATCAAAAGTATATATGGACAGGGCATAAAGTACTACAACGCAAAGAAAATACATTTACGCCACCAAAATTCCCGAAGTTACGTTTATGGGATTTGTTTTTATTCAACTGTAAAATATATTCCATCCTGAGAAGATAAACTGTCTTCTTCAGCCAGTTTTTCACACCCTGACATTTTCTTCCATTGTTAATTTTTTTCCAAATGTGGTCTCATGTACCTCTAGCTAATCAGTAATATAACCTGAAAGGCAGCACTGAATAATCTACCAACTATTGCCATGAAAACACATATTTAGTGATTTCAAATCTATAATACTTTTCTATCTTTATCTTGTAACATGGAGGAAAAATGTAAGAAATGTTAAAAAACCTCTGAAGCTCTGAAGAGGTACAAGGTACACATGAATTTACAGAAAATTGCATGGATCTTCAAGTTACTGGCACATCTCTGCCTGACTCTCATCAGAAAAGGTAAGGTTACAACAAAAGGACCTAGAAAAGGAGGCCTGCAGAACAGCAAGTAGAGATGCATTTCTTTACAATTACTCTTTGAAATAATATTCTGTGGATAAAGAACCAATTTTACACAAGATTATCCAAGAGATGTGGATGTTACAATAGTATCCTAGATCTGATCCTTCGTTTATGAATGTTTATGTTAAAACATAGAACCAGAGTTATCAGTTAACCTTTTCTCTAAACAGTGAGTGCTTAGAGCTCAGCCTTCACATCACCCACATTGCATTAGCATCCAGTCATCTACTCAGTACAACTCAGAGGATATTACTAAACATATTATATTTCACAATACTATACCAGCAGTATGTTACAAAGTACAAATTTAAGATGTATAAAATATCAGTATTCCTAAACAGTGGTTTTAATGTCACTGTATTTTTTCTCAGTTTGAATGAGACAGCTCATTACTCTATCGATCAGCTTATGTAACATTAAAGAATCTGAAAGCTGTGACTCTTGAATTCGAAAATTACTAAAGCTTGAAGAACTGAAAAATTAACAGCTGATGTTTATTAGAAGGCTGTCATGCATCCATTTAAATGTTTTAATACACACTAATCTGAACTCAGTGTTGCATCAGTTAAATAGTTTCCTTCAAGTCTATCAAACAGCATCACCGATAAGATTGGCCAGGAACAACTTCAAAACACTACAAAATAGCGTTCTCCTACTCTGTGTCACTTTTACTGTCTGTCAATTTTCTTCAGATCATCATCTTAGTGCACATTTGTCTTCAATTATTCCAACAAAAGCTCCTTTCAAGTCATATCAAGTGATGCTATTTTCTTCCTGCAGCAAGCAGCACTAACAGAAAGTAGCAGCGATACTAAACATTGTCTACAATTGTTATGGAAATATATTTATCTGTATCCTGTTGTCATGGAAGCCAAAGATCAAGGCATACAAGCTACATGCAATAATTTATACTCATTTGAAAGAATATTTCAAGGAAACATTCAAATGTATAACTATATAAAAATCAGAATAGTTTCAAAGACTCTAGTTACCCAAGGCATGATTCTGAGAGAGTGGTATTTCAATCAATATTAAATTCATTACTTACATCCTCTAGGTTCTATTAATATCCACAGTACATCCAATTTAACAGTTCAGGCACTCTCAAACTTCTAGCACTTTTCTATCCTGGCATTAGACCAATTTTAGCAGTGCTCCAAACTACAGAAAAGGACACTTGCTGATGTTCTGCATTTGTTTCTTTTTCATAAGGCAGGGCTGTTTATTCAAGTCTGTTGTATTGCAGCTGACCAGTTTTCTAAAATGGCAAATTCATTTGATTTCCCACAACATGGAGCTACTATTCTTTTATGAGTTATGTTCAGTTTGTTCCATTTTTACTTCTCCAAAAAAGAACACTACCACTTTCTACATACCAAACAAGTCTGAGCACTTCCTTACAATGAAATTGACTTTTCCTATATTGGTGTGAAACATGGTTTTACCTATACATATGCATAACCACTGTTCTTGGAGAAAAATTGAGTGCCATGTAGCATTTTATTTTAGAATCTTTATGCAGAGCAAAACATGACACAAATGTAGTTTTGTGAAATAATAATGCATTCCTTTTGTTTCATCTGCCATTCAAGAAAAAACCCCACACATCAAGTTTGCTAAACCAACTTTAAAATTTAAAAAACCTCACCGACCATTACCCTCATATGATGCTCTGATTTCCTGTATTAAACCAACTCCTTAGGGCCACTAATAAAGTAGAAATTATTTTCTCTCTTCTATTATGGCTATTATGTCATGATCCAGATGAGAAATTGGGGTATTACACAGACCTGCATTAGAATGGCATTAGCACTTCAGTTAAGTCTACTTGTCACTGTGACTGTACCTGATAATTGGAGAGACATTATAATTAGTTGATCATAAGATCACATCAAAGTAATTCTAGAACTGTTAATAACAGTTGTAATTAATCAAAATGGCAATGCAACAAGTCCCATGCTCCACAGAGAGGACCTGAAATTGTTTTGAACTGTATTGTAATATGAACCACAAATGGAGTGGTAATGGAATCACATCAGAGTCTGTTCAGTTTTAAATCCTTCTGCCATAACAGTACTGTATCATAATAGCACTGTGACAATAGCACCTTTTTAAGGAATGCAATCTTTTTCCTGTCGCTGTTGTACCGCGGCCAGAGAGCAATCACAACACGAAAGTTCAAGTCCTGGAAGCAAATGGAATGGAATGGATTTATTTAATAATATACCGACTCGTTTTATATCTTAGTATACTTAAATGACATAAGGTCATTGGTCCTCTAACAATCCACCTCCCAGGCTGGTTGGCTGAAACCTACAACACCTATTTCAAAATATTTCTGTAGTCAATATCATAACAATACTACATAACAACTTGCAGGTGCAGATAAAGAGAATTTGTTTTCAAAACCATAGCACTGTTTTTCATAGCTTGCATGAGAAAAGCAGGATTCTCACAGAATGCTGCAGGAAGCTGGAAAATTTCTATGCTGAAAGCTTTTCAGCATCCACATTTTCTTATACAACAATAACACAAGTCAATAATATATGGACAGGACTAAGCTAACAGAATACTAAGAGAATACTGTATGTTGGCGTGCTAAAGTTTGCAGTATTTTATAACAATTCTAGCTTGGTTTTTCACAGAGGTTCAACATTCTAGCACTCAATTATACCTGTGCTAGGAAATTCCCTTCCTGCAAAAAGCTACCAAAGCAATGACAGGAACAGACTACAAATCTAAAAATATTTCAAGATACTCCACATAGGTTTTGTGTAAATCTGCTCAACAGTGCTCTGGCAAAAAAGTGTAAAAGCAGCTCTACAAATAAGAAACTTAAAGACACCCCTTCCATCTCAACTGAGTAAAGGAGTAGAAAAATGTTACTAAGGACAAAACTACAGAATGGAAACAGAATTATAATCAAGGTATGAATGACAGGATTGTGCCTAGTATTATAGATACAGAAAAAATATCTATGCTTAACAGTTGTACATCATGCAAGAATCTGTCCTCAATTACTCAAATAGAAGCACTCTAAGGCCTTCTATCCATACATTTTGGCTCATTTCATTTTGGTTTTGGTTAGGCCACTATTGTTAACTCCATTAACGTACAGCAATCTCCTCATTGAGCAGACTTTCCCTTAAAATGTTAATAATGTTAATAATGTTAAATGTTAATAATAAGTTTACTCAAAAACATTATATGCTTCTTATAATAACAATAAAAGGCAAAATGCCAATCAAATAAAAGTAATCCCTCACTTCAACAATAGTTGTTTCAAGTGTACAAAGACAGGAAAAATTAATTTTGGAGTGATCCATTCCTGAATTTAAATGGTTATAATTATGTAATCATTAAGTTATTTAATGAATTTCATTAGGCTTATTTCTGGGTTTGATGTCATTTTTCTTTCCAATTAACTCAACTGTTAAGATTAATTTTATATTACTATAAAAAGTAAAGATCAGAACCAAGATTTCCACTCCTTAGGCTCACAAAACCATACAGCACCCAAATCTATTTTTTCCTCAGCATAAATACAAAATGCACTATATCCTTACAACAATAACAACAATTTCTATAAACTAGCATTGTTTTCATTTTGTTTAAATGAAGTCTCATATTATGCCATTCAGCTGCATTCATCTTACAGTTTAAGTGTACTTCAGTCACATAATTTAAATGTCTTGTTTTCAGACATGGAGATAATAGATGGCACCTTAGGTTGTTGATAAATCTATAGCATTAATACAGTGAAAATATAGCATGAATCTGTTATACAACTCTCAGAAACACTGCAAGAAAAGTGAGATTTTTGTCTTCCAAAACCTCAATTTGGACCAAAATGAACCAAGTACAAAACTCAAGCTGAAAACTGTCAATCAAGATTTGATTCTACAAGAGCCTGATGCTACAAAGTTCTGAGCATACCCAACATGCATTCAAATCAAGGAAGAGTAGGGTTAAGTTGGAGCATTAGGTATGGGGTGAAAACATTAAGCCTCCTTAACAGTGGATGTCTTATCCACAGGGAAGGAAAATGTAAGTGGATTCAAGTTATTTTCCCGACATCCCACATCCCCTCCACTCAAATAAAATTTTCAAAACCATGAAGATGCTGACATTCAGTGCCTTGTGATGAGACATATATCTGTAATATACAGAGAAATTGGATAGGTTTTGTTTCTGTTCTCACAGGAATGTCATACATCCTGTACTGATTTGAAAGAGTCCTTACAGATAAACAATGTGCAGGTAAAACATTAACAAAACATTACATCTGCCACAAGTAGGGAAAAATAAATTGCTGCTATTTCTGAACCATGTAGTTTTCAATCTTCAGGAACTATTTTCCAACTAGGATTTATAAACCATCAGGATGATACAGGTAGTATTATAGAATGTGAAATGTGAGGGAAATAAAAGAGAAATTATAATGAAATATATCAATAGCTATCCCACTCTAGATCAATTGCATATGAATGCTATTCTCTAACCAGAATCCAAAACTCATCAGTTTAAAAGTTCTTAGAATCACAGAATGTCCTGAATTGGAAGGTACCCACATGGATCATTGAAGTCTGACTCCTGGCTCTGCACAGCATAGCCTTGTGAATCCCAAGTTGTGTCCAATTATTGTCCAAACACTTCCTGAACCCCCCAGCAGGTCTGGTATATGAAGCCATTTTCAAAATACTGGGTTGCAGAATTTTAAAGATCAGCTGGTTATTTCCAGCCCCCTGCCATGGGCAGGGACACATTCCACTATCCCAGGTCGCTCCAAGTCCCATCCAACCTGGCCTTGAGCACTTCCAGGAATGGGGCATCTACAGTTTCTCTGAGCAACCTGTGCCAGTGCCTTACCACACTCACAACACAATTTTTTCCTAATTATCTAACCTAAACCTACTTTCTTTCATTTTAAGACCATCCCCCTGTGCCCTATCACTACCTGTCCTTGTGAAAAGTCTGTCTCCAGCTCTCTTGGACAAGGTCTACAAGGTCTCCCCAGAGATTTCTCTTCTCCAGGCTGAACGGCCCCAACTCTCTCAGCCAATCTGCAATGGAGAGGTGCTCCAGCCCTCTGAATATCTAACAGAGAACAGCAAAATGAATATAACAAAGCAGCCTTGTGTAGGATCCCTGTCATATCCCAGCGTCAGATGTAACTGCAGGCAGCTGATCAGTTCCCTCCTTGCTGTAGATACATAAATTGCCATATAATGGGAGGATGGGTGAGAGTTACCACCTACTTTGTTGGTTTACTCACTGACACTTGCCAAGATTTACCAACTGTTCTTTTCAAGCAAGAAGTAAATATTGTATTTGGTTCATATTTCAGCACAAATACTCACGTGCAAATGTATGCACACATACCAGAAGAACACTCGGTTACTTACATTTGTTCACATTCTGTAGTAACACAAACAGCAATATTGTTGCACCAAAACATTCCATTAGACTGAGGAATAAACTACATACCCTCCACATTTTTCCACTGCAGTTCGTTCACATGAAATGAGAAAGTAACAACAAAGTTTTGCTATACTACATACTCATTGCTTGCATTCTTTGAGCTAGAGCATCCTTTAATTCCTACACAGATACTTTATTAAAAGCAAAAAATAAGCAGCATTTTGAAAGGGAAAGCTTCCAATGAACTGTCATGAACTACAACAGTATAACCTTCATGTTTTTTAAGCTAGAATGGCTTCTGATCTATTCACATGAAAAGCAAATTCTGGGGCCTGATCATCTCAGACACTGAGCTAGTGGGAGAGTAAACTGCAAGGTTTCAGCTGTTTAAAAGCAGACAGTGAATAACAAAAACGTTAAATTTATCACAACATCTGCTTCCTTAGTAATCTAGTCTTATAGAAAGGCATATATCATCTACAACATCAAAATTACTGAAAAGAAGGAAAAACAAGGGAATTGAGAATCCTAGATGACATGAACAAATCTTTTTTTCTGCATCCTTTTATAGCTGAGAGTCTGTTAAGTAGGAAAGAATGGAGAAAATTGGGACCAACTTAAAAAATAAAACCAATGTTTAGGTCATTCCATTAAAAAAAAAAAAAGTATTTAGTAGGCAGAAATAGGCTTTAGTACTTCCTAAATGCAAGCAGAAATTACTTTATTACATTTACAGTGTCTTAAGAGACCAAAATAATAATGTGAATTATCAAAACACATATTTGTCTAAGCTGAGAACAGAAAAAGCTGAAGAGATGAGAGAAAAGGAGAAAATAAAGAAGCACATTAGCCATAAAAAGGAAATATCTAAAGAAAATAGTTAAATACAATACAGATCCTGAGATTATGAGAAGTCAAAGTTGATTAACTCAACTTGAAATGACAATTTTTCAAGCTTTTTTCCAAACAGGATTTCAACTTCCATATGTCAAATATAGCAATTGTTCTTCTTCCTCTACAGGAGCCTTTTTAAATCAATAATTTTTACAGCACCAACACAATACGCAATGCTCAAGTAGAGGGTTTTTTTCTTTAACGCACCACATAGATTTTGGCAAATCCAACATTACACAACACAGCTTATGGGCTCTGGTATGATGTGTCACAGCACAAACTGTCAACCAGTACATCTAAAAAGGTACTTTTATGGAAGTACTCAAGACAACAGCAAGAACAGAAAGGGGCAGCATGGAACAGGACAGAAGGCAGAAAGGGATTTCAGAATACCTGAAGGGCTCCTAAAGTTTCACATTCACAGCCTTAACCCACATATGATTATGGATCAGAGATCATTAGAGCAAAGGATTTTCTGGCCATCCTGAATAAACAATGATGCCAGGCAGCTGCCTAACTCTTAGCTTATTCCATAATAGGCTGAACAGAAGGCCCAGGCCGACATTGAACTAGATGGATGTGGTACTGAGCTATTCGATGATCCAGTGGCCTGTTGGTTTGCCTGCCTGGATTACGTTTTCAGGGTGCACATACAGGAAAACTTGCTCAGCATCTGAAAATGGGTAATACTGGAAATAATTCTACCTCCCCAACCACCAAGAATAAATCCATACATAAACCGTAGAAGGAAAAGTAAGAGGTTTCTGCAGTATAATGTTTATCTTCAAAGCCTGTATTTTGGGCTTGCCATGAAAGATACTGGAAATTCTCAAAAAGGGAAAAGCTGTCTTTGTGTAATTTACTTCTTTGGGACATTTAATTGACTGGGGACAAGGGCAAATGTGCTGTTATGTCCCCAAGTTCCTGCTGGCAAGAGAACCTATTCACTATTGATTTAATTCTCCAGGTAATAGTTGGAAAATTACTGGAACATCACTATGAATTACAAATAGATGCTCAGTAATATAATGACAAGGATACTTTCTTTGCACTTAAGTGAAAATATAAACCTCAAGAACTCTGGAATCAAAGAAGTATAAACAAGCTCTCTCACTGCTGCCTCATTAAAGAAAAAGCTTTTAATTAGTACACAAATAATAATCATGATTTTGTCTTCCTCTCTTGTTTTTGTGTTAGATTCCACAAAATGACACTGATAAATTCTTAATATACTTAAGGTAGAGGAATTTAGAACTGATATTTTGAAGGAAGGATAGCATAGACTAGAAAAGAGAAAGAAATCTATACATCTTAACATTGAAATCTAAATATGACCAGATATTAATATTTAATGCTGATATTTCAAAAATCATTTTAAATTCTTATATAAAAGCACAATAGTCTTGTACGTAACACCCTACTCAGCTCACTTTCACAATTGTGGAGTAACTTGGAATATTTAACTGTAATTTTCAAGTATTCAGCTATTTCAGGACAGGCATAGTCACTTGATCTAGCCACAATTTCAAGACACAGGGCAGGAAATGGAAATTTGAAGAAAGGCATAAACATTCTATGCACAACTCAGTCAGCTACAAGGTACTTTGTTTTTCTTCTGCTCAACAGATTCAGGCATCCGAAGTCAGATCAAATGCAGTACAAAGATAATGAAGCCTTAGGCTGGAAAGACAAAAAGAGTATGACAAATCTTTTGCAGAACATTTAGTTCCCTCTGATGAACATTCAATAGAGCTACAGAGTGTGAGGAACTTCAGATCAATAACTGGATTTGCTACAGCAATTTAAAAATAAAGAAGCTGGGGAAAGCATCAGCAGTAATAGTCTCCCTAAGCAGATGCCTACAGAGGTCATCTCTAGGAAGGACTGTAATAAGTTTACTCTTACTCCACCTAGCCTATCCATAGGGGTAGGCTACTAATGATTGTTTGGTCCTTTCGCAGCAGTTAGTGTCTTATGCCTCACTAGATTAGATAAATGAGATAATTAAGCATCATGGGGAAAAGCTTGCTAGTGATTAAAGCAGACATTGAACCAGTTTTCTATTTATTCGTGTTCTATACATTTCAGTTCTACCCAATTTACATCTGCAGACGTATAGCTGTGAATGATCAAATATCAATGGGCAATTTCCCTTCCCCTCAAATTTTACATTTCTCACGTACAAGAAATGTAACTAACTCCAGTGTGTGCTGCTTGGCAGATATCAGGTATCTGCTCAAATAATGGACAGTAAAACTGATACTTGAATAGAAGGATACATATTTCTGAACTATAAGAACACTCTAGAGAAACAAACAGGTAGTCATACACTCATAAGCTGTAATGGCTCAAGAGCATCACACACCAAAATATATTCCCCTCAAGTCAGTAAGTTGTTATAGGGTCACAAAAATCTTTCCTTGTAAATTCTTTTTGTCAGCTGAAACAGTTGATAAGTCTCTTCTATATATGAAATGAAAGACCATGGTTTTGAGCATATGGCCAGGATGTTTTGTTCTCCAGCAAGAATGCATGAAATTAGGTGACAACTTCATCACAGTGCCTGTGGAAGCTTTCTAGCTCATCACCCACTTGAAAGCACTGAACGAGTGTTATGGAAACTTCCCTGTCCAACCATGGAGATAACTGGCAAGTCTCCAACAGAAGTGTTTCTCCTCGGAAAAAAAATTATAAAGGATTACTTAGAAAATTTTAAAAGTTTTAAAATGGTTCTACATTTCTGAAGTGAAGAGAACACATCTGAGGCTTCAGAACAGCTTTTTAAGGACAGTGAAAGTTAACTTTAAATTATGACCCATTTTACTTGTTCCTTATTATTAAAAAGAAAAAAGAATAAAGCAAAAACAAACAAACACAACTGAAAGGCAGGTACCCTGTCATCCCTTGAATCCAGATGAGGCAGGTCACTACCAAAATTCTATGCCAATTCCAGTCATTTGCATCTGAGGATTTCTTTTCAACATCAAATGAGGTACAAAATAGATCTATTTCTCCCCCTTGACTTAAAGGAAGAGCTTGCACAAGTGTAAGCAGGATCTTACTCTGTATGTTTAAGGCCTGATTCATGTCCAAGCCCAGGAAGGTGACTGCATTACGGGGCACGCAAACCTCATGTGTGATCAGTTCACTTCTGCTTTTTGGCAACCTAACAGCTTCCAAGGAATAACTGTTGAAATCTATGGCCTTCTCTGTTTATAGTTTAACAAGAAGTTTACTTCTGCTGTAAGAGAAAGATTTATTATTCCCATTCCTCTTTCCCTTTCAGATGTCACTCCAGGCTGTTCCAGGAAAATTCTAACAAGGCATATGTCAAAGGAAAAAGTGGAAC
This sequence comes from Struthidea cinerea, assembly GCA_013397865.1. Taxonomy (NCBI): domain Eukaryota; kingdom Metazoa; phylum Chordata; class Aves; order Passeriformes; family Corcoracidae; genus Struthidea; species Struthidea cinerea. Next base: position 3,111,554 of record VZTI01001048.1, on the reverse strand, counting down.
TGTCCAAGATGAACTTCAAGTATTGGACTCTGATAAACATTTAGATGCTGCATTCATTTTGTATGCAAATCTCTTCTTCTGACTTTCAAGTCTGTCTACATTCTGAAATATTAGAAAGTCTAAATGTGGAGGCATACCAGTACCAGCAGTTGCACACCTCATAAAGTAAACTTCAACATGATCAAAATGAATGTTTGCTTCAAAAAAGTATCCATTTAAAGCTCTGGAAACACTGAAAATATTTTTAAATCCCCCAACAGAACTACTAATTTTTATTTTTCCCTCAGCATGACCTCATTTAGCACAGCAGAAGACTACTTTTCCTCATCTATTAAGACTTCAATGAAATAATTCATTTACAGTTAACAGCCACAGTATTCACATTTAAACCTGAATATTAATTGACTGATAATGAGATGATAAAACTGCTTTTCTCTGCAGGTGCACCAATCAATTTCAATGAAACTGAAGGAGTATTTTTCCTTACTGCATCTACAGTTAAAAAGTTATTTTATTTTCTAATAAAGTGCTTTACACTGATCTTCTGGAAAAGTATGGTTTCATTTTCACCTTTTTGAATTATAATAGTTTCTGTTTGCATAGATATTATTTTACAATATTACTTTTCTCCAACTGGTGATTAGCTTCCATACAATTAGCTTTGCAGAATTCAAAAATCACTCCAAAAAACTAATTTCTGTTAAACTTTCATTCTATTGGCTAGAGATCGTAAACTTTATAAAAGACACAAAAGCATCAGAATGATTTTAAAGCAAGTATTTCTCTTGGAGTTCTCCATTTGTACAAACTTAACTGTTCATCAATGTGGCTCCAAGACAACTAATAAAGACTTTTGACAGTCATCAATAACAGAATTCAGCTTGCAGCAATTCAAAGTACCCATTAATCAAAATTTTCTAATACATGTTTGAATGGAGCAATCAAATTTCACTCCAATAATATTATTGTCTTTCAAGTGCTAATAATTAAGGAGCAATGAAAAGAACCCTCTATTCTGAACATGTTTTCAAACACCAGACTCACTGTAGGGACAATTGGGTACAGATTGTTTACTTCAAAATCAGGAGACCACAAGAGGAATGAAAATACGTGATATGTGTAAAACATGTACAACTACAGGCATAAATATTACTATAAACTCGGAGAAACTAAGGACAGAAGCTCGACCTCAACTCCTTTGAGGTCCAGAGGTCTGACACCTTACTGGGCACAGGCCGTTAACCAAGCTGGCACTCATGGTATGTGCAAACAACACTGGTACTTGATTTAAAAAAGGAAATAAAAGTTTAATGTTTTAGTATTTGTAGACATAGGGCCATTGATTATTAAGAATAGTCTGAAAGAGACAGAAGAGCAATTTTTTTCTTCACTGAATGAGAAGTCAAAACAGAAGTCATCTCCAGTATTCCCAGTGACTAATCACACATAAGTAACTGCTACTGAAATTGGAAGAAACGATGATAAATTCCTCTGTGATCTTACAAAACTTTTTAGAACAGTAAAGACTTCACTTGTATGTTCGACACCAGAGTCCTAGATATGAACTCTGGATCTTCAAGCAACTGTCATCCCAAATCTCTTACCAAAACAAATACTTCGTAACACAAAACTAGCTTTAGTAAAAACATTAAAATTAAACAAGCAAATAATGCCCAGTTCTGACATTGATTCTACCAGATGATTGAAGCCTGTCCAGATGGGATCTGATGTGAGCACTGTAGACAGCAGCCATCCCAGAAAAAACAAAAGCGAAAAACTTGCAAACGAAGAAATTGCATTCTTCTCGTATACATTGGGTAAGGAGTCTGATAGATAATGAGGGAGAGTCAACACAAGCTCTGGAAAGTTTAAATAAAAGTTAGCAGAGTTTGGGAGCTGACTCCATAACAAACCAGAAACCAGTACATAGCTACAGAGACAAAAATGATGCCAGGACTCAGGAGTTAAGGTGCTAATGCAGTTTTAATGAAGAGCATGCGTGTAGCTGAGACACAGTACTCAGTCTTATATAAGCTTCTCTTGAAGGATCTGTCTAGAAAAATCATTTCCCATCATAACAGGGCCTAGAATTTAACCACATAAACAGCAAGTACTTATATTATTTATCTAAGACATTTTTGGTAGATAATCTAGGGTAAATTGATAGGAAAGCAGCAATTTTGTTATGACAGAAGCTACAGAAGCTAAATTGATCAAAGGAATCAAGGATGTAGGAGAGTAACATTTACTATAACAGCCTTTAAGTAGACTTTTACATATGCTTTGGAGGCAACAAACAAATGTTCTTTTTAATTTGACATCACTTCCACTAACTGCAGAACTGCATGATAAATACAGGAAATAGCTTTCAGTTAGAAGATCTCCTTTACAGCATTTATTATGTTTCAAGTATTCTCAAGCTACATGTATAAACTCATGAATAAAACATAATTAATTTTCCACTGATCTAAGCATTTTATTTGAAGAATTTAGTTTCTTAATGGTATCATCTAGCTATACCATACCTCTGTTCATTGAAAAGTAATTCCTTTTCTTACTGCACTGTAAGAGACTGAAATATGTTTAAATTAGAATAGATTTTAATTCTACTATTTTCCATGATAGACCCAAATATATCTGTTTCCATTTTGTTAAGAATCTTCATCTAAAGACAGCAAGCCTAAACTCATTATAATTTAACTGTACATAAAGAATATTTTCTTCTCACATTTAAGTACACAGCAGTTTGAAACATTTACGATAATAAAAATCTTACATCTCCAGCATTATTCTGGACTCTACCCAGAGTGCCACCATCGCATTTCTGTAAATCAAAAGCAGTTTTTGTTCAGCCTCTGACGAACAAAAGAAATGGTAAGTCCCAAAGTAACTGCAGTTTCGTTCAGGTAACTGCCTCTAAGCTGTAGTTTAGAGGCAGCATGTGTTTCCTCAGAGGTCTCCCAACAGGAGTCTCCGTTGAGCCACTGACCTTATCTTCCACTACTGCTCAGCTCCATATTTAGAACTAATTTGTACCCTTTTGGAGTCATAATTGACACAACATCAAAAACAGTTTAAAAGAGCTCAACATATTGGAGTTACAGAAAAAAATAACCTGCCTCGGAGCAGTCCCCATGACTTAGCGCTGCAGATGCCCAAATGCGACCAACAGGCCCTGCTTGCACAAGAGTGGCACATGATATGCTTGAGAACATAAGCACTGGGTGAAAGACTTAAAACCCTTCAATCCAGAACAATGGCAAAAAATTAAATCAGAGCCTTGACAGTTAAATCTACCAATCAGAAAGGCTACATGTTTTGAGCTATGCAAGGTCGGTGTTCTGCATTCTTCCCTGCTGGCCCTCAGCAAAGATTCCCTAACGTGGGACAGCTTTCAGCCCGGCAATTCCTTTTACAACACTGCCCTCCAGTGGGCTCTGCCTGCAGGGGTTTTCTTAACCAGTAGCTAAATTCTTTGCTTCAGGGATTTACAGAATCACAGAACAGCCTGAGCTGGAAGGGGCCCAGGAGGATCATCAGGTCCGTGAAGGGCCCACATGAGGACGGCACCCAAAACCCTGGCACCACTAACACCACACTCAAACCAGCTGAGCTCACCTCGGCGTCATTAGCACATCTCAAGAAAATATAATCGGTCTTGCCAAGTATTTTTGTAGGCACTAAGTGTCCTACAGCTAAGAGAGGAAAAGGATACGGACATAAGATTTCACTTCATCTAACCCACCTTTCAGTTAATTATAAAAAGTATTTTTAAGGGAAGATGGGAAGAGCTTAATTCCAAAAAAGCCTACCATACAGATCTTGCCACCAATTTCAGAGTTCAGCTGCTATTTATACTTAAAAGTCATTGCAAAAGAAACTGTTTCAGAGTCAGGGAATTAAAATATATAAATAAATTTATATTTTGGGTTTTGTTGTAAAACCAGTAAAGTCCAAGATTTAGGGCCTCATTGATTTCTGTGAGATGACTTCTGATTCAGCACAAGTTCCCAGGAGGATATGTGGATGGCAAGGCTTCTCTTGCAATTTACATAGGTTTCCTTCAGTACTCTTGCAGTGAATTCATCAGCTGAGATAGCAAATCTCACACCAGTGTCTGTAAACGAAGATTTCCTTTAAGATCCAATATGAAACCTGCCTTCAGCTACACTGTCAGTAACACAAAGATCAATCCTTTCAGGCACAAAATGCCAATAAACAAGTTGCTTACTTCATAGTTACAGTGTGTATTTGGAGCTCATCAATATCCAATTTCAGATTGTTCAGTCACATGAACTGTCCTTTACAGCATCAGCAGTTGTTTCTGTGCCAGGGTCTTAATTTTTTTCTTCTTCCTCAGGCTGTCCTCCAGGCTTCCGGACAGATTCCACAACTCTTGTGCTCTTACTGGTATTGCAGCCCATTTGGTCTTAAGCAGTAAATGGAAAGATTTATCTTCTTTTGCAGATGCCTACAGAAGGCTCCCTGCATTGCAGGAATGAAGAACAAGGAAAGGAACTCCAAGCTAAATAGCCTTCGCTAGGCCAATTAGTTAGGATCAAGTATCTCTGATTTCTGTAACAACTCACTGATCCTGGCACTCAAACACTTGCTGTTAAAGAGCCATGTTTTACTGCAGGTTGCGTAAGAAAAGGAAACTGCTCTTCATTAATTTTTTTTTCCCAACAGAGTAACTCATAATTGCCTTGCCCAAGAAAGCCTATTTTAACTTTCAAACATCCTTAGGCTCAGTACTAGGAAACAGTGTCTGGAAACAGGGAAAATGCATGTTGTCAAATTAGCAAGTCCATACAACATTATAAACATCTTCAGAATCATGGTTTATACTGCTATATAATTACCAGTTATTTTAAATGAACAGTAACACCTTCATAGTCTTGTTCCCACTGTTTTTATGGCTTTAAGTCCAAATCTTTCAAGTGTCAATGCAAGTTTTAATAGAACTCCTTGACCCATCTATGAGGGATAAAGAGGTTGCTCAATTAACTTATACAATTTACTAATTTAAGTCACAAAATTAGTGTTTCACAACTTTTTTAACAAAAACCTGGGCTATTGGAATGTCCTTCCTGTTGGCAAATTAGGCTTCCATTTTGACACAGCTGTGAAGTAACAGTAGCAGTGATTACCAAGCCCATCACTTAGTAGGTGATTTTCTTGGTTTAGCACCATGCAACAACTTGTGATTTTCTCAAACTTACTCAAAATGTTTTTGTTGTTACCAGCCCCAAGAAAAAGCCTCAAGAGTAGGGAGACACCTTGCTTGAGACATTTGTCTCTCAGAAGTGAGAGAAGTCCGTATGCCCAAACCCTCTTAAAATATCAGCTTGAATCTTAGACTTAAGAAATGCAAAACATAAAAAAATAACCCCACCCCACCCACTCACAAAAAAAAAAAAAGTCTCTCAACTCTGAAGTATCTTGAAGCTTTCAGTAGTAAACAAGCCTGAATACCTAATATACTTAAAACCCAGACTTGTCAAATAGCACATCTCTACCATATTCTAAACCAACAAGTTAACTTACATCCTAACCCACAAGATATCTTCTAGTAAGTGATATACAGTGAGTTCAAAGGAACTGGCTTATACAGTCATCGATCCATACAAACTAGCTACAAGCCAGTAGTACCCTCACATACAAATGGACCTCTAGCATTTGTTTTCCCATGAGAAAAACTGTCTTCTCAATTTTTTAAACAGTTAACTGAAAAAGTGTATTACACAGAACACTGTCATAGAGAAGTGCTCAAGAATACTAGACCTTACAGCCACCCACATATCCTCTGGGCTTCCACACACCCAGGTGTGACTGTGGGAAGATCCTCCCTCCCACACAGCCCTCAATCAGCAATGCATTGAAGCTGAGCTGCAGTTCTCCATAATATACTCCGGAATCTAGAGAGGACAACTTCTGATGAACCTTGATTGTTGTAGGGGACCCATTTATGAAGTCAGAAAAGGATTTAGGAGGAAAGTTCCAGAACCATTTCCATCCTCAAGCTAGAGCTAGTTTAACCTCAGACAATCAAAGGGCATGCAGAATACAGCTGCTCCAGAAGGACAAAAAAAAAGCAGCTGAATGGAAATGTGAGGATTAGGCAGAGAACTATAGCTGTGCTGAAACAGCTTGCAATTACTCTTTCACAGTGTTTTTAAACACAGTATGGGACCACATTTTCTCTTTCTAGTACACAAACAGTGCATTTCAGCCAAATCCTCTAAACCAGGATGAGTTTCACCTCAGTTCAGTTATCTTGGCTATACTGGTAATACCAGAACATCCAACCTAAGGGGCTTTTGGAGTGAGCTTGGCTTAAAGCTACACGCAGTTGTCAGAATGAGGTCGACACAGTAACAAGTGGAGCCTTCAGAATTTCAATCTGCTGAGCTGACTTAACCCAGCATGATCATTTTGAAAATACAAGACTGGAAGATGGAGGCATTCAAACTCTAAAGGTACATAGGAAGTTTTTGGTTTTGTAAGAAAACCCCAGGAATACAATTCTAGGCTTCTGTGTTTCACCATTTGTATGCTTCATCCATCTCAGTATCCTTCCTCCTTTTAATTCAGGTTGGCTTTAATAGCCAATACAGTCTTACTTGTGAGCAGTACAGTCAGACAAAAATCTCAGCAGTTCCCCAAAGTGCAATACCTGAACAAGTACTAATTTTTTCTGGAGTTTTTACTGGTCTGCATTTCCAGAACACTATCTCAAATCCTCCACTAGATGGTAGCTGACAACTATGTTGATGGTGCAATATTATACGGTCTGTGTTAGCCACAGGAGCTGAACCTGATAACTACGATTTTTCAGGATTAATCACAGTACCTTAGATTAAATACAAGACATGTTCAGAGATTAACACTGTCTTAAATATTTAAGGGTAAGAGATGCCTAGATAATTACACTATTCTGCTACTTAGGAGTTCTCTGGTCTCACAGCATTCTGCTTTTAGTTCAGTTTTGTGTTTGCCCACAATTGCAACCATGTTTGCCAGCCTCCAGGGTAAGGTATTTCTTTCAAACATCTCTTTACTTAACACATTTACTTCCCTCATCTGTTGAAAGACAATGCTTTTTTTTCTTTTTTCTGTAAGGCTCTTCATTACATCCCTGAAAATGCTGAAAAATTTCAAAACAGCTTGCTTCAAATTAGGAAATCATTCAACTGAAGTACTAATGCCCTGTTTCTATTAGTAACCACTGACAATAACTGCAGAAGCCCTTTACATAAGGGTATTTGCAAAAGGCTTAAGGTATTATTGATTATACGTAAAACTCAATTCTCTAAGTTTCTGACCTCCCTCCACTCCAGTCTGGCTGTGCACCGGTTTAGCACCTGGGCAATAGTCCAGACACTGATGTGCTACAAACTCCAACAGCAACAACTTCTATTCAATGGCACCAACTTTTTGTTCCCATGGCAACAACACTAGTTTTTCCATCCCATATTTCCTTTTCAAAACTGGAAGTACATAACAGCCAGACAAATGAGAAATTATTCCAAACTTAACCATGCAGTAGGCCACTTCACAAATTTTAATAGATTAAAGAAGACAGTTTTTGTAAATGAACTGAAATACAACTTTTGTCTACTTACTAGACAGATTATTACTTGCCAAGTACTTTTACAGAAGAATGCTGAAAGCAGAAAAAAAAAGTCTACACTGAAACACATTATTCATTATATTGTGCTGTTCTAATTGAGTGGTTTTGTACCCTTTATTTCTCCTGACAGCAAGGGAGATCATCTAATTAATCTTATAACTATTCCATCATCTCCAATATTTCAAGGCTGCCTAGTAGACCCCATTTACAAAGCTGTGTCAGTTTGATTGTGCTTCTCCCAACTTGAATGGACAATCTTCCATCTATCTCCCCTCAAACCAGAAGAAAACCTTCTCTCAAAGCTTTTGTAGCAAGTTCCATGCAAAGTTTAAAGATGAAAGTCAAATGCACTTCTAAACCATGCAGGCCACAGGTGTGGCAAGTTAGTCCAGCCGAGGAGTTCTAGGATTTGCAGAAGCCAAGGCACAGTGACTAGTAAGCCAACTAGCCATGAAGAGACAGCTACATGAATTACAGATATTCAAGCCACTAATGGAAGAAACATTCCAAACTCTTGAGGGAATTTTCCAGCACAATTCTTGAAAAGCATCCAACACTTGAATAAATTATAATTTAAATGATAAAGTGATAGTTGTACAAAAAATGCCTTGAATCTAGCTGAATAATTTTACTGTCAAGACAAGCAAGAACAAAGGTTTTTGGGTCCCAATTTACTTAGGACAGACTGAGAAAAGTTACAAGAAGCAAGAGACACCAGACTGAGAAGTCATACAAGCACATGAATCTAAGCATTCCTAATTCACCTAGCTCAGCTCTTCTGGAACAACTCTTCACAGCTTTAGCTAGATTCCATTTCAAATGACCCTAAAATGATTTATAATGACCCTGTTCATGCTTTCTCTAGAGAATAAGTAGCATTTTTATCTTCATCCCAACTTCTCATGGGAATTTGTTCTAATCAATTATATATATTTTTACAATGAAAAAACTATACAAACTATGAGACTTCTGAAGACTTCTTCATATTTCTTCATTTAAGAAGTAGACATTTATTAAAGTAGCATAGAAACATTCCCCCAGAGTATTTTTATAAAGAGGTGAATTCACTCATGTACAAGGTCCTCAGTCTAGCATTTATCATACCTAGCTCAAACATGGAATTGATTTGGCACTTACAGTAACTGAAAAGATAAAAAAAATACTTGTTCAAACCAAATTATCTAACATACAAAGCAATGTATGGCTACATAGCAACTACACCATCTAATCAAACAGCTGAACTGAAAGAGTTTTTCCTCATTACCACAGGTAACAAATTAGAAGGTTTGCAGATGTGACCCCTAAAAATACAGGTCTACTGGAAAGAAAAATCCAGTGTTTAAACATTTCAGGCTGCTTCCATGAATCATACAGGAATACATTATGGCTTGATTTCATTGTTTGACTACAGTACACAGTAAAATATTAGGCCTACAACAGGTTTTGAGCAGGAAGACTAAACTTCTTATAGAAAATCCAGAAATCTTCAGTTTGAACCCCTGTGTGGAGAAATTTTGTATCACAAACAGCCACATCTCCCCACAGCAGGCAGGATATGCACACTGTTTGCTTAGCACACCTGGAGAAGGTTTCCATAATGTAAAATAGAGCTGTCCTCTGCTCCATTGACAATGTTTTCTCAGCACTGCACACTGATGGCAAGGCCCATTGACAAATTCTGGAGATTCACCTTCTGTCATGCATTTAGCTAATGCTTTTATGTGTCTTACCTCCTATTGACTAGAGTTCGATAGCCAGCAGCCAGATCCACTGGTCAAGCATTTCCAGGCAGGAAGAAGAAACTAATTACATTGCAGGTACACAATCAAGATACTTTAACTTTGTGTGTCCTTAATATATAACTTCCTTCCCCACTACTGTGGTCTTCATTTTCACTGAAAATACAAAGGAAGTGTTTAAAAATTCCAATGGCACATAAAGTATATACTGTCACCCCTGTATTTATCAGATTTTTCAATTTGAATGGCTAAACAAGACTTGTAATATTCTCCATGTTGTTCTTCTTTAAGAAGTTGTCTGCCTACCTCAACTAAGTAATCTTAAAAGATTTTTTAATTAAATTCATGTCAAGTACGTATTGTTTAAGCTCCAAATAGCAATATGAAAAGATACTATTTCCTAATTATTTTTCATTAGTAGATACAAATGATTAATTTAACAGTATGCTCTTAAAGGACTGTCTACTTGCTATTTATTAATTCAAAAGAATAAAAAAGCATATATTGATGAGTGTTCTGTTGAGCTATATGTGTGCCTCCATCCTACCATACTGTTCTGCTGCTGTCAAATATGCCTGTGTTTCTGTACACTAAGGAGAAGGAACCACGACAATCTGTTCTCTCTTTAAAAACACAATCTGTGTTTGGCTGGCTGAAAGAAAAAACAAAAAGTAAATATGTTACAGTACTTGAAAATTTCACTGAACTAAGTTTAAGAACTAAGCTTTTAGAATTCTTAAGAGAGCTGTCGCTCTAAGATTTGTGTGCATGCTTTCAGAACATCAGTAAGATCTATTGCACTGAATTGTTAAATGCCAAATTTCTGCCATTTGCCAGGTGAGGGAGAAAGAAATAGCAAGCCTACAGTATGACATGATAAAGATCCTGAGATTCTAAGCTTTTGTCTATTTGCCAAAAGAAAATGTTACCTAATTGGTGACATTGTTTGCTGTACATACACACACTTGGTCAGTTCACACTTAATAAATCATTCTCTTGAAGACTAAACAAAAAACCTCTGCTTAATACATGTTATAAATCTCACAAGAATCCCATTCTGACATGACAGAATAGAAGTTCTACACACTCCAGCAAGATATGACAGTAACAACAGCCTGACCTGATACCTCAGCAATCAGAAACTGCAGACCAAAAGAAAGAGAAAGCCAGACCACAAGTCAGTGTGGGTTTACTGCAGTCTAAAGTTTTATTTTTATAAAAGTATCTAATCATATCTTATTACTTAATTTCAAAGAAAGACTGACTTGGGGGTTTTTTTGTTGTTGTTGTTTGGTTTTTATTTGGGTTTTTGTTGTTTGTGGCTTGTTTGTTTACTGAGGGATTTTTGATATGGACATATTCTAGCCATAGATAACATGTAACAAAGTTTTTCAAATAAAAATGCTGAAACATGTCTGATTTGGATGGCAGAAGTCACATAAGAAGTGCTTTCCATGACAAGTTCAGGAATAAATGAGTGCTTTAGTGGCATGCTCCAGGTGCCAGATAAATACACATAAAAATAGTGTACTGACCCTACCAATCCCTCAGTGGGACAGATCACAACTGCAATGAACAGAGTATTCCAGGGTGGAAGGGGCTTCATTTATGAAGCACCAGGAATTGTTAAAAATAAATCAAGCTAGGCATTCCAGCCACAAGTTCGAAGCCAACCTGGCCACAAGTTTGGCCCAGTAGCTTTTCAACAACACACAAAAGTTCTATCACCACAGTCACAATTCCATCAGAGATCATAATACTTCAGTCATTTTGGGACAAAGCTCCAGTTGCTCTATGAGTCACGAAGCAGTGATTTCACAGTACTGCCAGAAAGTTACAGTTTTCCCTTAACCAGAGAGGACTTTATTATTCTGCATTTTGTAGAAAGTTTGGACATAATGTGACCAATAGACTTTATAGTAGGCTGTCAGTGCAGTAATTCAATCCTTTCTGCTGTGCAGAATCAGACTCTAACTCTGCAAAAAAAACTGATCCCTAGGTTCAGCTCCATCAGTTGTTGATTCACCTGTACCAAATTCACCTATTCTTTAATGAGATGGAGTCCATTTACTTGAACTTACGAATAGAAACCAGAAAATTGAAGTTTCAGTATGCAGGCTGCACTTGATGAAACACCTTCTGGGAACGTTCTTGATCTTTTTATCTACAGTTTAAATAGCGAACTTAAGCCATCCAGTACATGAGCAGCCTGATATTACAGTACAAACTGTGCCACACACCCTAAGAAAATACACCATGGTGAAAATGTTCATTCCAAAAAGTACACTCTCTGTTTCAAAACTGCACTGTAACCACCCTGCCCCAACAGCTCAGTCTGCCCAAAATACAAAATTGTGCCTACCTCTTACCAATATCAAGTTCTTATTTTTTAAAACAAAAAATATCTTCCTTTTTGACATCACTTTCAGAGCACTGTATGAAAAGCAATTTAAAATTTTTCAGCTAAATCCTGTTCTGGAGGTCCTAAGTTCATTCTGTTATCAGGAGCTATTCTTACTCTACTGAAACACCTTACACCATTTCTTATTCACTTCTTGTAGTAATCTTTTTTTCTCACTGTACATTTGGGTGTTTCTTGAAGCTTTTATCAGCTCCCTGCATCCCCTTCATAATCCTATAGTACATGTGCTTTTCAAAAGCATATAATAAATTTTATATAACTACAGTTTTTCTTCCATGGCTTTTGATGGACTCTTCAGCTATTGGCAATTTGGCTCCAAACCTGCCTCATCTATTCAGTGACAGACTTTTTCATAACTGATTTTGTGAGTGTCTATGCCATTTAATGAGAAGTAATTTCAGAGGAGGAAGAGCCATTATGGAAAATTGTAAAGCCAGTTTGTTATAACGAATTTCTTCAGCAGGTAGACACTAAAAGCCCAACAATTTGTGAGTTGCCAGTCTTTCATATTTCCACTGAGAAAAAACATCCTAGAACAAAAATTATTCAACAATTATTCTTAAATACAATAAATGCATGGATTAAAGATAACCAATACCAAAAAAAAAAAAAAAAAAAAAAAAAAAAAAAAAAAGAAACAAAATCCCACTGTGCTTTACAGTTCATGCACTATTAGAATTATATATTCACAACTTCGGCATCCAATCCAATACTTAATTTTGTTTTATTTAAAGCACAGAGTTAAATACACACCAAAAAGCAGTTTGCAGAATCAGAAACAATTGACCCACATCAACTAATTATTCTTTCACGAGTCAGACCTTGAGGCAAGAGAATGTTATCAAGTGTAAAGACAAACATGTTGCTCCAGCTGTTTGACATACTTATTGGACATAATAAACTTGATATGCTGGAGGCTATAATTAATCTTTACTAAGTGAACACTCCTCTCACTATGACTTGCCTACTGAGCTGTCTAATGACACTTAAGGCTTTGATAAGTAAATAAATTAGTTCAATATGGTCAGACAGTCTTCCCTTTTTTCTTTTTTTTGAATGAGATCACAGCTTTCTTTACCTTACTTGCCTTACTCAGTCATCATCAGCTACAATAACTCTGACCCTGAAGCTGACAAAAGGACATCCCATTCAAAGATCTCAGCTCTAATTTCTGTATTCCTTCCAATACCTTAATTTCTGTTAAAAATAAAAGGAAACCAAAACCAAACTGGCAATCTATACTGATAAGAGCTTAATTTTAAAATTGCACTGGAAAATGACAATATTATTTGCTTTTCTCTTGCTAGATCTCATGGCTCACAATAACATGCAGAAAAGTAAAGCTGCAGTGCCCTCTTGTGAGCAGTCAAATCTCATTTTTGCAGAAGTAGATTTAATGATATTATGAAGTTGGAAAGAATTTGTGCTACAAACTGCCTCTTCTGAAGTAGAGGCATGGTACTGTATGCATATACTTTATATACACATGCACACACCTTCTCCATCTGAACTGATAAAAGAGGCTCATACAAAAAGGTGAAATACAAGTATTTTCCTTTGTATTAAGTTCAGTAGAATTTAGGTTATTTCTTTATTCCCAACTTCCAAATAGAAGCAGCCAAAAAAACAGTTTGTTTAGAGCCATAATCAAGGGGCACAGTCGTCTTTTATTAAGCACTACCAAAAAAAAAAAAAAAAAAAAAAAAAAAAAAAAAAAAAAAAAAAACCAGCAACACAAAACCCCCTGCATGTGCGCACACACGCAATTCAAATAGCCTTCCAGTTTAGGCATTAAATAACTTAACTGACAAGGACTGGAGGGAAACATAACTATTAGAGGAATTGGAAAAAAAAATGGAAAACAGGTGGTAGTAGGGAGCATAAAAGCAATAAAGCAGCTAAGCAATCAAACCCAGTATAGCCAAAATGCAATCCTAATTCCTAATTCTGTGGGGAACCATTAGAAGATGGTGATAGAAGTCTGCACAGGTATTGCATTCCTAGTTGGATAGAACAAATATTTAAGATCTCATTTTTTGTGAATAACAGAAGTTCACTAAAAGTCAGCAGTTAAGTCTCATACTAAGGTCAATTTTCCAAAGCATTACAAAATATAGCATCAGTTACAAATATCTGAAAAATTATCAAAGTTTATAGCAGCAATAGAAAAGTAAACAAGTGACACAGAAACAGTACCACACAGTTAATTCTGTTGTCCAGGAGGCACATTAGAATTAATTTTCTAAAAAGTGATGGTGTGTTATCTGCCAGGAAATATTTTGCTAAGACTCAAATTTCTCATTTTCCTTGCACAGATACAGTTTATGGTATGCAGTAGTCCTCAATCATGGAGCAGACAACCACTAGTACACACTTAGGCTGCACATTACTGTTTCAGTGACATTTCCATAGGTCAATTATAAAGGCCTTTAAGTTTCATTTCACCATATTCTTCCAGTTTGTAACTGGTAAAGAACTTTTACAGAAGTGAAGCTGAACGAGAAATGCAAGTTAGAACATTTGCAACTCTTTAAAAGTTCGTCTTATCATATTAACTAATCACTTGTAGCAGATGTTAAATATTTGGCTTCAGCCCAGAGAGTCAAGGTCCAAAGGAACTTCATTTGTTTAGGCCCAGATTCAAAGAATTATTTCAACTGAATTTAGGCAGACAGGTCCAAATTACCACAAAACACCAACAAAACAAAACCTCTCTCCTGTGGCTTCCTAAAATCCCTGTCAGACAGACATCTCTGTTCTACCTTCACTCCCTATTGGACCATCAGTCCTGCAGATGGGCAGAGCAGCCACAACCTGTTTGTGTAGCTTACAGTATTCAGGATTGCCAGAAGCACTTTAGCCAAATGACTGCTGAATCCCCCAGAGTTCACCTCGAATCAGTCCTCAGGAGAAGATACTTTGGGGCACATACACACAAACTTCTTTGGTTTACAAGTCTTACAGTCAGTACCCTACTGCAAACCCTATGGCAGGCACAGCAGTCACACAGAGCCACTCTGGAGATGCACAGATGGTGCAAGTTAAAATACATGTGCTGCAGTAATCAAGTGATCAGCTCCACCATTTACAGAATTCAGTAACATTAGCAGTTACTCCATCATACTTTAGAAACTCGCAAGACAACCATTTGCACAAGCTGTATGGCACTGACCAAGTTTATACAGTAATAAATTTCTTTTACACAAGTGCTGAACTACAATCTTTCTTCTGCATGTATCCAGTTAAAAGCAAAGGGAAGAAGGTTCACTTTAAAAATGACTGGTATTAGTGGCACCAAAAAAAGAATTTTTTTTTTAAATTTTGTCAGGTGAGTTTTAGTCTCAGTTAACAGTAGAAAATTATAAAGAGTTGAACTCATGAACTTGTTTTCGGTTTCATGATTACTCGCGGCTATTACCTCAGTGGAAATTTGAGGTTTACCTATTGAAGCCAACACTGACAAGAGACTGAATCATGGGTTTATAGTTTCACTACAAATTTTGTAAAGCAACAAATGATAATCCACGTTTTCCATCAGATAAAAAGTCAACAAGTTGGCTTGGCTTATTACATTATTTAGATTTACAAAACAAATTTCTCCATACGTTCAAGACAGCACAGGACATACCAGATTCCTAGAATGTGTTCAGACACTAGAAAACAAGCTTCAGGAAAGCATGTTCCTGCCAGTACTGTCTAGATCTGAGTGGCAGCCTCATCATCCAGCTTGTCACCTGGCCCTACCCCATTTTCTTGTCACCTGCAAACCTCTCTAAGCAGCTGATAAAGCTGTTAAACAGAACTAGTTTCAATATAGGTCCCTGGGGAATTTTTTCTGTTACCAGCATTTGTATAGTGCATTAAAACACTCTCCCATGCCTGTTCATCCAGTTTTCCATTCATCTGATTACCTACCCATTCAGAGCATGAAATCCTAACTTGGACAGATAAATACTGCAGGACATGTGATGAAAAGCTTACAAAAGCTGAGATAAGTAATATCCACTGCTCTCCTGTCATCCACAAAGCTAATTTTACCATAGAAAAATACTCCATATCCTGTAAGTAGCTATTTCCTACCAGAATAAGGACACCTTTCACATTGCAGGTAGCTAAAAACTCAGCTTCAAAGGACAGCTAATGTTGCAGCAGTTCCAGAGCAAACCGGTGTCCATGGAAGGACCACAGGAGGGCAGCAGGACCTTTCCGCACGGAGGAACACCGAGCGGGTTGGGCGCACCGGGCACAGGCACTGCTCGGCGCTGCTCTGCCTCGCCTGTCACACGCAAGTACTGAATTAAAACGTAACATTGTAGGGATTTATTCCATATGCTGCTCAAAACAGGTATATGGATGCCCGCTTTATATAAAACAGTATTTCCAGCTCAATTTTCAGAGGTGCTTAAATGAACTCTAATAACTGAGGGGATGTTCTATGTTTTCCCTCAAGTTTAAGGGGTCCCAGTGTTGCCTAGTTTTACAGCTAGCTGTGGAGTGAAAGCAGTCCCAAAGCTATAACCTTAAAAAGTTTAGTAGATCTACATGGGCAAGCCCTCAAAGTCTAATGTTTGCAATTACTCTTGACTATCTAGGTTGCTTTTCCTTCAGGAGGATTCCCTCCCTACTACGGCTCAAGAATAAGCAACTGACAAAAATAACTTATTCTTACTTCTATTTTGTATATTCAGACTCCCTGAAATGTTTCTAAACCTCCTGTTATTCTGAAGTGTTGTCCTATCCAGTATTCAGAATTCGGTAATACATCGATTTTTCCCACTCCTTGCCAAACTTTTACCAGAGGCTTTTGCACAGCAAATCGCGCTATGAAAAGCCAGTGTCCGTAAAGCAGACAAAGGAGTTCTGCAACTTTATTCGAATAAAGGGAGAGAGTCCACCGGGCACATGCCCGCGGGGTTTTCTCCCTCAAGGTTTCAAAGGGTGCAGCCTCCTTTTATCCTAAACTCCCGGCCGCACGTTGGCCTCTTGCTTTCCCCATTGGCTGAGGTACTAGGACAGTTCAACCTTCCCGAACCCCCTACCATATATCCCCCCTTGAACCTGGCATTTTACCCCAAAATTCAGAAGTTCAGGCTTGTGCAGACCCACTCGTCTGTTTCAGGAGCCAAGCTGTCTGGGTTCTGCAACACACCTGCTGCCCAAAGTTAGTAAAGATGTTAAGACCCATTTCAAAGACCATAACACCCATACCACCACCCATCGAATTGTTTGTAAAGACATTTAGCACTCATCTTTCCTCTCACTTTGGATCTAAACACACACCTGGTTTTTGCATAGCACATGCCTACCACTTACATGACTAAGAGCAGCAAAAACCTACAACAGAGAGTAGAAGTTACCCTTAATACACTATCCAACCTTGCCAAGAAAACCCTGTGGCTGTAACTACAAAAATACCCCTTCCAACAGACAGTCTTTTCTCACATCACCAAAACTCAATTATCTACATGTTCTACCAGCAAAGAAAAAAGCAGAGCACGACAACAAATGATAGAATTCGGTTCTAGTGGCATGCCCATTATCATCTGAGTCAGAATCTAGGCATCCCCAAGGAAGTTTATTCTTCTGAAATGAACAAGCAAAAAGAACACCTTTACTTCAAATCCCTCATCAACTATCCCTCGGCTTTCTCTTCCTCCTAAGAGCTACTTAGTCCTTATTTAAGAATATCATATACATTTTCCTAAAATCAAGGAGCAGCTCCGAATTCCAACTACCATTAAAGACAGCCCAGGGACAACAAATACAGAGAGTTAATCCCACAGTGAAAAAATCCTAGTAAAAAGTCTCTAAGAGCACAAAACTTCAAAGAGAACACTACACTCCTTCTAAGCTCTACAATCAGAAAGAACCCAACTAAATGAGTATCTTTTGCATTTCTCTAGATAAAAACAAACAAAAAAGATCAAAAAAGGAATATGCATATTTTAAAAGGCTCTAACTACTACATTCACTTTCAGCACCTTACTTACTAGTAGTACTGAAAACACTCACCTTCTTATATCAGTTAAGCTACTTACAGGTTTCTTCTGGACGTATGGAAAATCGTGCTATGAAAAGCCAGTGTCCGTAAAGCAGATAGAGGAGTTCTACAACTTTATTCGAATAAGGAGAGAGAGTCAACTGGACACATACCTGCGGGTTTACTCTCTCGAGGTTTTGAAGGGTGCAGCCTCCTTTTATCCTAAACTCCCGGCCGCACGTTGGCCTCTTGCTTTCCCCATTGGCTGAGGTACTAGGACAGTTCAACCTTCCCGAACCCCCTACCATATATCCCCCCTTGAACCTGGCATTTTACCCCAAAATTCAGAAGTTCAGGCTTGTGCAGACCCACTTGTCTGTTTCAGGAGCCAAGCTGTCTGGGTTCTGCAACACACCTGCTGCCCAAAGTTAGTAAAGATATTAAGACCCATTTCAAAGGCGTTAACACCCATACCATCACACATTGAATTGCTTGCAAAGACATTTAGCACACATCTTCCCTCTAGCAGACAGTAGAAATAGCACAAAAACACGTTTCTACAGCTATAATTGATTTTTTTCTCTCCTGAAAACTCCTCCCCAATAAACCACTGCAGAAAACTACAAGGAGGCCTCAGTGCTGCCTCATGGAGACCAAGGAGAGTCAGGTGACCTGAGCTCCATGTGTTCATCACAACCTGCAGCTGGGCTTAAATGGCTGTTTTCTTCCTAACAAAAGAGCCTAGAGGAGGTCCTGTATCCCCCTTCTTCTTTGAAAGTGATCTTTACAGACTACACTTTAAACCCCCAACTCACAAATCGCAGTGCCTAGAATCACAATCTGACCCCAGCCTATCAAGATACAAACTTCTGTTCTTTCAAAAGACAATGCAGTAAACCTTTGCTAAAACCTAAAATTGGGCACTGCCATGTGTACCCTAAAAATATGCTTTATAAGTTTCTTAATTAAAAACATGATATGGTAGAAAAAGAAATTTTCAGTAAGCTCAGTTTTAAAATGTTCACCCTTCATGCCCCCTATTTCATGACGAATTTCAGTACTATCATTAGGGCTTCATCAATTAACAGCACACTCGTGGCTGTCATTGTGGTAAGCAGACACAGATGTAGGTGTTTGAGGAAACAGCAACGAAAACAGTTTCAGAAATCAGCATTTTGATGCTTTGACTGCAGGTTTACTCAATTAACATCAGTAGTACCCAGCTGCCAGGTAAACTTTTAGGACATAGTAAAAGTAGAACATTCTAGCTGCCAACAGATTTCCATTTTACAAAGCAGATTATTTGCACATTTAATTAGCAATCAGATCTTTATTTGTAGTTGTTTATCACAATATGAAAGGTTTATATGCAGAATTCCAGCCTCTATTTCTGATCCATATCCTTGGATGCAATTGTTCTCAAGCACTGTCAAAGAATTAAATTTTGTCCTAATCTAAAAGATTTATAACGACATCCTGGTTTACATCTGTCTCTGCTAGGCCATGAGAGAAACCATCTGCTTCCGGGTACTTCCTTTGCATCTGCAATGTTTCAGATGTGCAGGTGCACAGCATAGCTGCTCCCTGCAGGAGTTCCAGTATTCATTCCAGCTCACACAAAAACACAAACTGCCACACAACAGCACAAGAAAACAACAGAGCTCCCTGATTTGAACCGTATGGGAACATGTGATTTCGAATATATTTTGAATATATTTAAAGGTAAAATAATATGAGCAGAGCCTCTCACCTTGCAGAGTTGTTAATAGCTCCAGAAGTTATCTGGAGAAAGTGTTCCCTGTGCATGCTGCAGGTTGCAGAGGCACCTGCTGAGCAACCAAACATCTCAGTAAGGGCTTGTTCTGCGTGGCACTGCAGGTCTTCACCTGCATCCCAGATTTTACCAGGCTTTTAGAACACAAAGACACAGAGCTAGCTGCTCCAACACAGCGATCTGTGCACACAGCTGCTCTCTGCTTTCCCAAGCCACACAGAGTGGCTACTGAGAAGGATCAAAGCAGTCACTGTGGCAACAGTGAAATCTCAGCAGCACATTCGGTTGCATGAGAACTTTATTGCTCTCCCCAGCTACCCGAAGGGAGGAGGTTGTAGTCAGGTGGGGGGCCGTCTCTTCCCCTCAGTAACAAGTGATAGGAAAAGAGAAAATGGCCTCAAGTTGTGCCAGAGAAGGTTTAGATTGGAGATTAGGAAAAGTTCGTTCACCGAGAGGGTTGTAAAGCATTGGAACAGGCTGCACAGGGAAGTGGTGGAGTCACCATCCCTGGAGGGATTTAAGACATGTAGATGTGGCATTGAGGAACATGGGCTAGTGGTGGGTTTGGCAGTGCTGGGGGAATGGTTGCACTCAATGAGCTTAGAGGTCATTTCCTACCTCAATGATTTCATGGGTCATTCGAGCCCTGACCTCAATACCTCTGCAGCAACTTCCATCGATAACCGAAGTACAGAAAAGCACAGCAACTGATTTCCTCTGTTACAGGTTTCCTTGCAAAATTTTATTCCACACTTACAGAAGGATAAAGGATGAGTGGCCTTGTTTTGAGTACACAGGACTTCTCCCTCTTCAGGCTATAATGAGTTACAAGACACACACGTGGTAAATCCTGAGTAGAATAAATCACTATAGTTCTGTGGGCATTAAAAAAAATGCATGTGTTCTAAATGTGTGGTACATGCGACATTTGAAGAAAAATATTTATTAAAAGAAAAAAAAAGGAGAGGAGGGACAAAGTATTCTTTCGCTCTTACCGAACCCAACATTTCAAAAGACTCACCAATACACTATGATCAAGACAATATAATTACCTTGTGAAGCAGTGCTGCTGAGAAAATAAAAATACCATAAAATGTATCAAACCTGTTAAAATTATGATTGCTTGAAACAATAGTAGGATTTCAGGGTGGTGATGTAAAATGTAAGAAGCTTTGATGGAAATAAAAATTAACACTCTGTAAAAGCCATCTCCAAAACTGATGAGACAGTAACGTGTTTAAGAAAATGAAGCCTAGAAAAAAAAAATCACCATTTAATTCTGTACTAAATGCAATCTATTTGTTTTCTAACTTCTAAAAGGAGCCATCCAAACATTAAATGCTCATGAGTTTCAATGTCCTTTTGAGCAGCAGAATAACCAGTCACATGATCCTATTTTCAGTCATTTGTGTGATTTATGATTCTAAGCTTGTGCTCTCAACTTATGACACTGCCATTCACACTATCCAGAGCTGAGAGCACTTCACAATGTTACACTGGTGTTGATAGCTTTATTAAGGAAGCACTACCATTGGCTGGGTAATTCTAATAAAAGCGTGAAGGCCACCTTTTTTCCATTGAAGTACTTGCTTATTTCTCTATGGGAGCTACAGGAGCAAAGACATAAAGGTTTTGATTTAGAAGCCACTAGGACTTAAACCCCCAACAGCGATATTTATTTTTTGAAGTTTTTCTCAACTGCTAGTGAAAGAAAAGAAAATCAGAAAGAAAAAATCTATAGGGCTGGCTAAAAGAAGAGAGTAACACAGAAAGTTTAGCATAAATATTAACAGTAGTCTCTTGAATAGTCTGAGAGGAAAATTAAAGTTTTTATGATGACGGATTTGAGAGGTAGGGAATAAAATAAAGGTACTGTAAAGCTAAAACATTGAAGTGTCTTGCTTATAGGCTTATCTTCTGAACTAATGCTGAGCAAGAACCTACCTTATGCTTGTAGGTACAGAATCTCGGTAGAGAAACTATTTAGAAACTCTGAAATCAATTAATGAGTTAGAATATATAATTAAGCACATAAGATACACAACAAATCTGACTCTTGGTATAATGATAAATTTTATCTTAAATTATATCCTAACCTTAGAAGCAACAGGCTGGAGAGAACCAGAAGCATATCCCTAGTTCCCTGCTAGCAAGGAATGGAAGACTTAGGGTGAGATTTCTGATTGCCTCTATGCATGTAGTCCTCACAGGCACAACATCCAAGCATAGATAACTCTGACTGAGAATTTTCTTGTATTCCTGGAATTCTTAATTCAGTCTTTAGGTCAACTCACAAGAGTTATGTAACTGCCCACCTAAAGTGTTTCCTTTTTTTTGTTTTCTCTCTATGTATTTGGCACCATAAATAAAGCTGCAGGCAAGACCCAACAAGGTTTCTTATTTCAGCCATGCTACAAACTCTCTCCTCGAGCTTTTTGCTCGGCTGTCCTACTACAGGCAAACGATTCCTGTAACAGCTTTGTAGCTTGACACTTCAAAAATAAAAGTTAATTCAGACAATATTGAAGTGGTTTTGGCAATGGTTACTTCTGAATTTTGATCTTGAAATCAATACTTGGGGTTCAGTGCGCTTCATTTTAATATGTTTGAAAAAGTATTATGTAAAAGAAAAGGCTTATAGTTAATTTTGTTGGAATGTATGTGCCCTGTTAGCATGTTCAAGAAATGTATTCCAAAGTGGCTCGATACGGTGCACCTGAGGCTACGCTCGTCCTGCCTGGCATCCACCTTTGCCTTTGACAGGCGGGAATTCCCCTTGCTCTCCCTGCGAGCACTTGGCTTTCAATGGAAGACCTGGTGATGCCACCGCTGGGTCAGATGAACTGAGCTGCCACCCACAGGCTCTGCCGGAAGGGAGGGAGAGCCTTGGCTAACAAGCACCATCCCCAGTGCCGGTGTCAAACGCGCCCCCGCGATTTCCTAGAGCGAAGGCGGCATTCCCGCTGCTGAGCGCGTTCCTCCCGAGGCACGGCCGCGGCGCCCACAGCGGCTGCGTGAGCGCCTCGCGAAAACGCGCTGGAGTGCCAAGTTTCCCTTTCCCAGGGAAAATCCCCGCTCCCCCCACCCC
>VZTI01001048.1:3070506-3087901 GCA_013397865.1 Struthidea cinerea | reverse complement strand
GAAGGGGGGTGGCGGCGAGGCGAGGCTTTTCCCGGGGGCGGCGCGGGTGGAGCGGGCAGGATGGAGGCGGCGGGGGCGCCCAGGGATGCGGTCCCCGCCACCCGCGGCCCCGCCACGGCGCCCGGGGTGGCCGGGGGTGGGGGCGAAGTTTGAGGGGAGGAATTGGGCCTTCCCGGGGTAGCGGGGTGGGGGAGAGCCTGAACGTCCTGGCCTCTTCCAGGTAAGAAGACGGCAGGGCGAAGGGAAGAGGGCTGGTCTCCTTAGGGGAGTCAGAGGAAAAGGCTGCATATCCCTCTCCCCCACCGAGGAGGTGGCAGCCGGAGAAAAATTGGGTGGAGGAAGATAGGGAGGGCAAGAATGTCCCCCGGCCACCTTGTGTCGTTTAGGAAGGGACTGTGAGGCAGGGAAGGGATGCAGACCCTCCCAGGCAGAACAGTGGGCATGGCAGACCTGGCTTCTCATCACACAAGATAATAGAGGTGGGCAGAGGGAGGAATTAAAATAATTTCCCAGGGCAAGCGAAGCAGTAAGGAAAAGAGGAGCTGAGTTTGGCAGCCCACTGGCTTGGCTCGACCACAGCAGGAAACGTGGGAGCAGGGGAAAGGAAGATGGCAGGGGAGGGCTGACACGAGGTGAGGCGTGTCTGGGAGGGATGGAGATGGACATGCAGTCTGCTGTCCTTCTGGGCTGCAAGATTTCTGAGGTGAGGAGAGCTGGTGGTGCATGGCCACAGGTTCTTGCTGCATGGGTGGAGGCTTAAAAGGGGATTTGGCTGTCAAACTGCAGGGCTGGAATTTATGGACTGGCGTTTTCCAGATAGGGGCTGCAAGCTGACCTCCTCCGGGGATGACAAGGAGAGGATTAGGATTCCGAAGCCAGCTCGGTACTGTTGGTAGAAGGCACTGGGTGGATAGGTGGCATGCATCTTTATTCTAGTGAAGTGGAGAAATTATCACATTTCCCAATGAGGCTTAACACAGTGAAATGTTACAACTTCTTCATTCCTTCTTTACGCACAAATTTTTGTGAACGGGGCTGAAAACCAGGTGGAAAGGATTCTGAATTCTCTCATTTTGGCTGGATAGCTCTGACAACAAGGTTGATGCATACGCTTTCAGTTTGCAAGAAATGGTTTGCTCTCATCGCTGTTGTATCGTAAGTGCCTTGAATCTTTAGCAGCTGAGAACTTCCTTCAGTTCATGAAAGCCTTTTAACTTCATCAGTATGAGAATATACAGCTCGGTCTCCCTCTGTTATGTTAAAGAGAGCTGAACCCTTCCGTGTTACAATTCGTGCTCATGGGGGACAAAGTAACAGTTTGTGTGACAGGATAGGGTTTCTAGTTCTCTTGGGTATTTTTTGAGACTTTAAGAAGTAGCCTTAAAAAGTAACCCTCCTCTCTCAGGAGAGCTAGGTCTGTCAGTCCTAAGAGATCATTGCAACTCTTTTTAAACCCGGATCATTTGACACCAAGTTCCCAGTTGGCAGGTGTGAGGTAAAAATAATTATTTCACCTTGTTTTACATGTAATACTTTGTATGCAGTTATGTTTATAATTCAAGGCAGAATATTAATATTTCATCATTTTGGAGCAAAATTTGGATTTTTATCCTGTCTCTGAATTTTAACTTCTTGTTGCACAGATCAACTTCCTGTTAGTTTCACAAGGTAAATATTTTAAAATCAATGATTATTCCTATCTTAGACTTTGTGAACTATTAAAGAAAAAGTGGCACTTAGTAGTTTCTACACACCTTCAGCACCTTATACCTGTAACTAATAATGACTTTTTCATTCTTCCCACGTCTGTCAGATGAGGCTTCCAAAGTGCCACAGACTTCAATGCCCAGATTGTGTAAACAAAAGAGCAAAAATTAATACACGTTTTTGTATGTTAACCGATTCAGGGATCAGTGTGCCAGGCCCTTGGCACATGGAGAAGTTAGTGGGAAGTAAAGTAGGATGTCAACTTAGATATCAACAGCTCTGTGGTTAATGGCCATTGTGAACTTTCTAACCTTAAAGTAAATATGAAGGAGCTTTTTTCTTTCCCTGTTAGTGAGTAAGCTGCATCAATTTACTTTGCATTTAGAAGATGACAAGGGCAGGCACCTAAGTAGTTACAGTGCATCTGTGCTGGTTTACTCTGTGCTAACTTGCTTGTTTGTATTTAACCAAATAGTTCTGTTTATACAACTTTATGCTGCTTTTCATGATGAAGCTGTACTAATTCATGCCACTCAGAGCAAGGCTATCATTTTTGCTGTAAAAAGAAGTGGAATTTGAAGTCTTACAGTTCCTCAAGAATTTTGAGGAATCTCAGCACCTTCTCATTTCACATGAGCTGCTTGTGCGAAATGCTCCTGAAGATTAGTCCAAGAATTCAGTCATGGAAAAATGTTGATGAAAGCAGAGCGTGGTTTTTAAAAAGTATTCTTAGTGGTGTTATCTAAAAGATGTATGACATGAACCACTACTGAGAGACTATAGAGACCCTAAACCAGGGAATTTTCATTTGTTTCCTTTTATGAGTGAGATAAGTTAATGATGCAGGCAGATTAAACCCAGAAGATTGACATGCTGCATTAAAATTGCCTTTTTTGTGGAACCCATGAAGTAAGTAGTTGCACGTTTGTTCTCACTTGGTTTATAGGGTTAGTTTTAATGGGTGTTTTTTTTTAATGTATCTTACAATAAAAATATTCCCTATATTTATGGTATACGTATCCTTCAGACACTTCAGAAGTACAGGTAAGCTGGAAAATTACATATTTTATGGGTTCAGATTCTTTACAGTGCTTTTTTTTCCTTCTATATTAGTCTTGTAGAAAGAAGTGCCCGAATACATGCATCATCATATTTCTTTGATACTTTTCATACAATTTAGGGTAGCGTCAAATGGCATATCCTGTTCATCACTGGACTGCAGTATTCTCCTTCTTTCCACCATTATATATGAACCGAATTCTCAGTAATGTTGGTACTTGTGTCTAGAAATCATCCAGATGAAATATTTCTGTGTTTGACTGAAGTCTGGTAACCCTTCACACGCAGATTATTTCCTAACCCATATCATTTTGTCAATACTTAATATTCTTCCACCAACCTATCCAGAGTTGTCCTTTTAATGGTCTTGGCTCTATCAAACCATGTAGCTGTGAGCTTAATGAAGACTTTGAAATCTCACACTTAGTTGGATTCCCATAGTGTCCTTATTCTATTTCTTAGTGCTCTTCCTGTAATCAGAAGTGGTGTCTCAGGAATGCAGAGTATCCGTGTACACAGGAATGGGTGATGGAGAAACCAGCTTTTTGTTTAGTCAAACCTTCAAGAATTGATAGTTAATATTATATTGTTGAAGTATTCTCTTTCCCTTTCAGCAAAAGAAAAATACTAAGAAGTGATTATTTTGCTGATAAAACAGCAACTGAAAAGCATTTGCAGCTTTTGCTTCGGCTGAAGAAATAGCAAGATTCTCATATTTAATCTGTCTGACCAGTTCATAAATGTGAGAGTGAGCTGGACGAAAGTCAAACAGGCTGAACACACGACTTTCTTATTTACAGCAGTGCAGGGAGGAGAGATCGTTTTTTAAGTAGTATTTTTTTCTAGAAGTATTACAAGAAAAAAGTATAATGTGGTTTACAATGACCATGTTTTTGTGTCACTGCAGTGTTGAAAACTTGTATGGTTAATGAAGATTTATCTTGACTTTAGAAACACCAGAACCTTAGCAGTACTTTCAAAATGTGTATGTAATAGAATTCAGATGTATACTCTGCTACCTCTTAGTGTGAGCTACTTTTGGAAGCACCTTGGATCCAAGTGCCACTGTCAGTGCTGACTTTACATTACATTGACTTTCTAAGCTGCAAAAAAATGTTACAAAGTAGGAAGCATTTTTTTAAAAAGTCAGAATTCAGTAGAAATACATTGGTAAATATGGCATCTGTCAGTAAGCAGATGTGTTGAAATCTTCAATTTCATTCATACAGATTACCCAGGCGCTGCCAAATATTAATGTCTTTAGGCTGGCAGTGTACATGTGTTTCTCTTTGTAAGCGATATATTTTTGTTTTAATATTAAATCAACAGGTAGAGTTTGCAGGAAGATGGAAGAACGTTCCCATTCTTTTTCTGGAGACAAATAGCAATTTTGACTTTGTTCTTTATCTGAGTCATATTAGAAAATGTAACTCTGGTTACCAAATTGTTTCCGTCTGCAGTGTTTTCTTGGGCACTTTTCCTTGTGCTGCATGAGCAGTATTAAAAGGTTTGTTCACTCTTTTATGCTGGTCACAAAAATTCAGGAATTCCTCCAAAATTTTTCTGTAAATGGCTTTTGAAAAGAAACGGTTTTATTACATTTGATACTGAACACCCTAATGAAGAAACTTTCAAGCTTCAGAAAGATTTCATTTATGTAATGCCGTGAAAGTTTGCCCATCTGATATTCCATATGTTATCGGAAATCCGAGAATTCAATACAATATATTTTTGCTTTCAATTACCCTGTAGTAAAGCTACTGTAGTTATGGCTTCCACCTACGTTAAAAACAGTGTTAGGTAAGACAATGGGCTTGAGTCCATGTAATATGGTGTTGCTGGTTTCAGCACGTAGTTCTTCAAAGTATTTTTTTGCTGTTTTCCAGAAGCTAAAATTTAGCTTCAGAGACAAGAGACAGGTTTTTAGGTAAGTTTATAAGAACTAATTCATAAATACTCTTGATAAACAGATGAGTATTGTCCCATTTAACTGGGGAAGTTTTTTTTTAAAGTCCATTTTGTCAGATTCTTGTGCCAGAGTATTGATGTCACAGTAAAAGTTATCTGGAGTCTCTGTTGCAGGTAAATTCAGGAATATGTCCTGACCGTGCTGGAAACCATGAGAAAAGATGAAAAATGATGTTTTGGTTGAGTTATTAGTTTTAATTGATTTCCTAATTTAAGAAGAGTATACTGAACAAATTGTGAACGTGGAGTGTCTTGCTTAACGTGTGCCTGGGAGGAACTCTTTTAGGAATCTTTCTTAGCAAATCTCCTTATAGAAAGTTTAAAAAAAACCCAAAAAACAAAACAACAGAAAATTTGTATGCAGCCTTCCTCTGAACGGGGCAGACCTGTGATATAGATGAAACTCCTTATGCCAGTAAATGTGGTGTGGAGTGGGATGTCTGAACCTGTTTTGTTCAGTGAAGTACTGGCATATCCTAATCTGGCAGTGTCAAGACTTGAAATTGTGCTCTTTTTTTTCCCAATGCAGATTTCTGTCAATGTCAAGTCTCCACAGCTGCTGTCTGTACTCATCAATCAGGATCCATAGGAATCTGTAAAACAGGCACAATCCTTTGCATTGTTCTAGTTGGTACTTCCAGGTTATAAACTTGCAGTAGTTCACAAAGATGCTTATCAGGCTAGAACATGAGAATTATTGGAAGATAGTGTATTATCAGATTGTGAATTGAAAGAGGGCTGTGCTCTGAAGTCTTCTGTCTCTCATGTTTTGTAATGAAATCTTGGTTTAGGCCACACGTGAAAATGAAAAGGTTTTTTTTCTGACCTTTAATGCAAATGTTTTTCTAAATTTTAAAATGACCTAAATGTTCCTGAGGAAAGTTGCCAGAATTCAGAAACTTATTTCGTAGGTCTAATTTAAGGTGTAACGCTGAAATTGATGACAAAACTATAGAAAGCCTGTAATGCTTACATGTGAAATCTCAGCAGCACCGATTTTCTTTTTAAATTTACGAGGAAGTTTGTGTAACTCTTTCTAGTGATCAGAAGTAAACTGCAAACTATAAATGCATTACACTGAATATGTTACTCTTTTGACAACTAAAGTTCCAAAAGAGACATTTGTATTTTGTGCAGGTACGCTAAAAAGAAAAAAGTTGGGTGTAGTAGTATTAAAACCTGAAGAACAAAACATGGGAAGTTTTTGTTTTCTGTATTAGAAATACAAGAAGGAAATCACTGAAGTCCTGAAATTTATGAAAGGCTCCACA
Organism: Struthidea cinerea; assembly: GCA_013397865.1. NCBI lineage: Eukaryota > Metazoa > Chordata > Aves > Passeriformes > Corcoracidae > Struthidea > Struthidea cinerea. The sequence goes on along the minus strand of VZTI01001048.1, from coordinate 3,081,896 downwards.
GGTACACTTTAGAGAAACAAAATTGCAATGTTTTAAGAGCAATACTCATTACTAATACAGATTTCTTCAGTAGTCTGGTGGCCAAATGCCTGAACTTCTCAACAGCTATTTTCACTAAAATAAACTGACTTGGGGATAAACTTTGTTCTTTGCAAAAAGATATTCCAACCTCTTGGTATCTTTCTAGATCCCTATCAATCATAGCAGATTAAGATCTTGTTGTTCTCTGTATTATCATAGTCCCTTTATTGCAGTTAACATACACAAAATAGAAATGACGAAATAGAAGGTATATATACATTTCTGCCGTTTTAATGCAAAGTCTAATGGGTTTGTTAAGCAAACAAGAGGAAGGGTTAAAACTTATTTGGGAGACTATATGCTGAAGCAGCAGATGCACACCTACATGTTTTGTTCTGCAGGTGTGCATTGAGGGCAATAACCTTTGGCAGAAAGGTGAAGAAGGTAGTTGAAAATAGTGTCTTCAACTGGCTGTTAAATTTTATAAAGGTATTTGCCAAAACTGAAGACATAAAAGCACCCAAGGATGTTGTGTAAAACTAACTGATTTATTAAAATTTACATGAAGTTTTAAAAACCAGAAATTTGGGGAGCTATTCTCAACTAATTGAAATGAAGTGTTTATTTCCTGTTACACTGACGTGTGTAAAAATCTGCAGTTTAGTGTCCAAAATAAGAATTACAAATTCACAGAATGGGTCAGGTTGGAAGGGAACACAGTGGGATCATCTCGTCCAACCTCCCTGCTCAGGCAGGGCCATCCTAGAGCACACGGCACAGGATTGTGTCCAGACAGTTCTGGAATATCCCCAGTGAGGGAGACTCCACAGCCTCTGGCCAATCTGTTCAGTGCTTGGGCACTGCACAGGAAAGAAGTTCTTGCTCATGGCCAGGTGGAGCTTCCTGGGCATCAGTTTGTGCTCGTTCCCCTTGTCCTATTGTTGGGCACCACTGAGCAGAGCTTGGTCCCTGCTCTGAGCCCTCCCTGCAGATGTTTAGAGAAATAGCCAAAATACTGTTGTTCACATTTTTTTATTAGTAATAGTAATACTTCAGAAATTCATCAAGAAACATAAGGAAATCATGTGTACTTAGGGAAATGTATATTTTTCTTTCAGTATTTTATGAAGATACTATATTAGTTGGACTGTGAAAGATAATTTTTTTAATACTTTCTAAGATAGTTCAGTATGGATCTAGGCATGCTTATAACAAACGTAGTTCTGGATCTATTTAATAAAGTGTAACTTTTACTGTATATCAGTTAATTTTACCAATTCAAGATTCAAAAACAAGGATTATGACCTTCTCCCAAAGAAGGCATCTTTGCAGAATAATCTTTTTGACACATCACACTTAACAGATACATATGTGTATATATATGTGTGTATTTAAAAGTTCACATGCAATATAGCTTATGTGAGAATCTGTGGAGGTAGATCTCGTTTTGGAGCTTATGAAAGCTCTAAGTTCCTTTTGTGTGGATTTCTCTTTGGCACTTTTTATAATCATTAGTGAATCTTCTGCTGTCTGAAGTATTTGTTGTATTTCACATTTAGAATAATGTATTGCAGACCTGGTGAATGTATATCTAGTTACTTTTTTTTTCTTCTTTTCAATGTAGGATTTTTCAAACTTTTAAGTATTCCACAATTGTCTCCATATTGGAAGCTGTTCAAGCAAGTGGACACTGTCTGAAAGAGTAAGAAACATCTTTTTTTTTCCTCTTTATTTTTAGGATTCAAGAACAATCTAGTTGAGGAAGGATACACAGGTGTTTTGGATAGCCAAAACAGAACTTTAAATAGCATTTGTCTTATATAGTAGTTATAGGTGAATTAGGTGTCTTTTTTTACTGTTGAGCTCTTACAGGTAGGATAAATTACTTGATAGCAAGTTTTCAATTTTTCTTTTTTTAAATAATAAATTTTTGAATGCCTCTATTCAGTTAGTGTATATATTATAAAACCTTTATGCTTTAACTTTATTTAGCAACAAAGAACTTTCAAATAAGCAGAGATTTAGGAACAAAAAAATAGATTAAAATGTTGCATAGAACCAGACAGCTGAATAGTTTCAAACTCCATTCTAATTTCTGGATGTGAAGAGGACTGGTGCATGACAGGAGCTCTATTTGTATGATGGGATTTCCAGTACAGAAAAACAGAACATCTAGAGCAAGTTTTCTTGCTGTTTTGATACAAAATTTAGATCACTTCACATAGATGGTAAACAAAGAGGGATGTATTTTAGCAACTTTCCCCATGGTATGTGTTTGGGTACATGCTTATCTCATATGAATTTTAGAAAAATACCTCTCTGCGTTAAGTGTCCCCATTATTACAGAGCAGAGACATCTTAGTTTAGCAACCTTGGAATAAGTCTTGGAAAGTGACTTAATAATAAAAGGAGAATAAAGGTAGTAATTTATGTACCAAATTAGTACCAGATCTTTTTTTTTTTTCCTGGAACATTGCAGGATTTGGTAGCTGCTATAACCAATTTACATCTTCCACATATGTTACAGCATTCAAAGATATAGGGAGAGGAAATAATTGTGTTAAAATCTGCTTCTCAATACAGTAATAGATTCTATGCTATCTTCTAACGAAGTTTAAAATTTGAACTGCAGTAATAGTACTGCAAAGGTGTTTGGCATCACAAAACTATATTTAGGGAAAGAGGAATCTCTGTATTTGTAATTTTGGAGGATGTTTGGTACCTTGGACACAATAATAATATTTTTGAAATGGAAAAACACACTGGTGTAGAATATCAGTTCATATACAAACTTTTTGTCTGTCTTTTAATGTTAGAGAGTAGATTTGTGTGGTTTGAGGCTTTTACACAGAGGCCCTAGAACCACCCCACCCCCACCCCCCATGCACATTTTCCCTTAAACTTTGTAATGTTTTGAAGCCTCTTTCAGATTAAAAGAGAACCTCTTGAAACTGAGCTCCTCTACCTACTGTCAAGGCAAGGAATACGATAAAGCTGTCAGGCAGGCATTCTCTCCCTGAAAGGCAGTGTCAGTTCCCATTGAAGTCCATCTGTCAGTGTGGAACAGCACACTGCTGCTAAAAGACATGTACAGGGCTTCTCAGAATGACAGGTTTAAAACCTAACCTGAAAACTTTTCTTTTTGTTATTGTTGGTTTTGAGTACTTACGTTGTATCCTAAAGTTACCCTAAACCTTTTAGTATTGTGGCATAAACTACCCTTCATCCTTAGAAGTTTGTAGACTTGGGTTATTTTTAGTGGTCCTACAAAATGAATGTGTACCTATTTACTAGACACTCAAAAAAGCATGGCTACTAGTGATTGTGTATTAATTCTGGTGTTCTTGGATTTGTGATATCTAGTGAGTTTGTTCAGGTATTGCATTTGAGTGTACACTCCTGAAGTTGGTCATTGTGTGACTTGTTTAACATGCTTCATTTTCAGGTCTCTGATGATGAGGTATCCATCTGGATTTAAAACACATCTCTGAGCTTCTTAATTCTTCATTAAAGAGATGTGTTCTATATTCGTGGGTAAGAATATTTCTTATTTTGACTTGGGCCATTTTATTAAAGTGTCTTGTGATATGTTTTTAATTTAGAAGTTCTCGGCAACTTATTTTTGTCTTAAAGGTTTATCAGGAACTTTTACAGTATAGGGTTCATTAAGTCCTTGTGCTAGCTCTTAATTTTGACCCAAGCTAATAATTAAACTTTGGGATTCATGTATCTAAGTATTAATGCTCTAATTAAATCACTAACTCTTAGTACTACAGATAGAGAAACAGTGGTATACAGGTAAAGAATTTATAAATTGATCTGTGATTTGAGAGTGATTTTCTGATATATACAGTTCTACAGGCTTTAATTATGTGTCTTGCCAAACATCTTTTGAATTTAGAGTTTTGGGAAGAAAGTGATTCTAATTTGGAATGCAACCAAAGCAAAGGGTCTGAATTTTGTGCAATCAAAACAAACACCACCTCCTTTTCTCAATAACACAAACCTTATTCGGTCTGAAGAAACTTTGTGGTATTATACACATCTGCACTTCAAAACAGTAGGATAAAAAAACAACCACAAAAGACTCTCTAGAAAATGTCATTTTTTCAGAAAGCTGCTGGTATTTTTAATTTTTGTAGGTCTCTAAAGAAAACAGCTAAGTTTACTTCATACATTACAGAATTTGTTATTATGTCTTCTCTGCATATATTAAGTACAGCTTGCTGAAATACCATTTGGAGGCTTCATAAATTTACCTCGAGTTAAAAACTAATGTTAACATGGATCTCTTAAAGAAGTATAGTGAGTAGCCTAAGTATATGCTGTGGGACTTTTTGATAGCATGTTGTTTTATACAGAGAGTTCTGTGATATACTTTCTCTTTGGGAAGGTTTTGCTCTAGTGAAGGCAGACATGGCTGGGAATGGTAGAAATTTGTCTTCAGTTAGGGAAGAAAAGAGTTTATATCTACTAAATGTTCTTTTTCAGTCTTCTATATTACTGGGATTTTGAGGAAATGATGTCTCTCTATGCCTTTTAAATTTAACATGTACATTGATCTTTAAATCTATGATAGAACATCATTTATATTGGCACATCAGCGGGAAGTAACTTCTGTATTATTTAATTAACTCAGCTTTTTGAACTTGGCCAAAGCTTTAGTTAAAATCTGACAAGTAATGATAGTGTAATTGTCTTTTAATATTGGGAAGGCAATGTCTCATTTCTAAATATTGTGCAGAAGTGATCAGTGTTTTGAGTATCGGGTTTTACCGTGCTGTATTGCACCTCTTTTGACACAGTATTCCATCTGCTAATAGATGGGCAAATCATAGCAAGCCACAAAACTGTCATGCTGTTGCAAGTTACATAGAATTTAGCAAATACAGTGATTTTTTTCAGTCTCTTTGGCAGATTTCTTGTTTGTTATGCCTGGTTGCATTGCTTCCATAAAAAGTCCTCCAAAACTAAACCCTTTGCATGCATATAATGTAAAACTCTTCCCTAGTTATGACTCTGTGTTTACCCCTTCTGTGTCCTTTTCCTGTAGTCTGGATTTCTGTTATGTCATGCTTTTATAACTTGTTTTAATTCCTTGTGGTTGCTAACTTGTCCCTAGCTTCTCTCTGAGATGGCTTCTGTTATTTGTCTGGATAGCCATCATTTCAACTTCTTTTGAGAAAAATGGCTACCAAAGTCACCGATTGCTCTTATCTTTGGTACTGTCACACATCGGTTATGTGAAGCAGTGCTACAGTGTGTATCAAAGTGTGAAACTGTGGATATCATGGTAATGTGCTTAAGCTCCACCTGATTTACTTGCCTATAACTAGACTAGCTTCTTTTCTGTTGTCACTTCAGCTAAAGTAGCCAAAAATGCAATGAAATAAATATATAATGAAATAAAACACATCCAAATTTTTTATTATATTCCTTTTACTGCTACCCTCACTTCATGTTTTGAGAGTGAAATTTGATATCCGTTCCCTTATGTTTTTGTATGAGTTCAGTCATTTTTGATGTATTCTGTAAAATAAATCTTGTTTTCTTTTTCTTCTGGTATAAGACAGATATGAAGTTTCCTTGAAGACTATGGGTAAAAGTACTCCCCCGGTCAAAACGCAAGTTCTCTTTGCAACAGAGTTGTGTTCAGGCTATCTATAGTGGTATTCTTTACAAAAGAGGTTTGGATTGTTGGGGGTTTTTTTGTTTGTTTTTTTGTCACTTCACAATCTCCTCTTTACGTAGAAGCTTTCTTCATAATAAGTTTACGTTGGTCTAATTAGCTGGGAGAGGTTTCTCGTGTACCTAGCCTTCAGATTTCTCAGTTTGGAAGTTCATCTGTGCTTATCCAACTTGCTTGGATCCTTGAAGTGAAGCTGACATCTTCAGGTTATATCTCCTATTTATACCTGCTAACATTTACTTGTTTTATAAAACCTTTGCATTTTAAAAGGAGAACTCATATTACTTGTTCATGACTTCCTCTTTTGTTTTCCTTTTGCTGAAAGGAAGTAGGAAAAACTAAGATGGAAAGTGTTTCTTGGTTTTTGAGCCAGGAAGTAAATTTCTGTGAGGCCAGCTCTGAGTGTGCTGCAGTGATTCCAGCTGTTCTGCAGGCTTTTTTCCTTTCCTTACTGTAAAGGGACACAGTCAGTAAAACATGAAGAGATTCTGGTGTATGCATTTGTTTAATACGGGGTTGTTTTAGTCCTGTTGAGTAGTTAGTTCTAGGCTTCTACAGTTAAGAGCATGTATACCAGTTAATAATTGTACATCCTTTGGACCTATATTGCTAAAGATGGAAGAAATATCTCTTTTTTCCCCTCTATTTTTCCCAGTTAGCAAAAATTGATCAGACTCAGTATGTAAACTTACTGGTACAGGCTTCAAAATTGAGATTTTTATCAGTAGTTCTTGATAGCCTGGAACATGACATTTTACCCATGCCTACCATTATTTCCATCTTATCTTTCCTCAGGTGGGGTTTCTTGAATTGCATTTGTTCTGTGTCTACGATATTTTTTCCTCGTACTTAATCTGAATTGGTTTTCTTGTGAGCTAAAATAGCTCTCTCCTGACTTATCTTTTGCGTTGAGATAAACTACGATGAGGTATAATTATATTAGCAACCCATAACCAATAACCCCATAACCCATGCCAAACCTTTTACCTGGATCCTGCTGTTTGTTTGTCATCTGTTGGAAGGTGTTCCATACTGGGAAAGTCATCATTATGTTGCATTTAATCATAAGTAGACAAGTTAATCAGTGTTAGAAGATAATGAGGTCAAATTTATATTAATGCTTTCTTCATCTTGGGACTTTAGAAGATCTCAACTTTAAGCAATAATTTGCCCATGTATAATCTGGGATCCACAGCTGCTTTGCTGTGCTAAGCTGTCATCTCCCTAAGCTTCTGTCACTTCTTTTTTATCATGCTTGTTCTCTTGCTCACTGACACACCAATCCATATTTGATCGGTGTCTCAGGATGATATAGGATCCATCTGTCCTTTCTCTGTACAGACCAGAAGTTTCATATACTCAAACCCTAAAGGAGGTTTGTGAATTTAAGTTTGGTTTTATTCTATGGTGACATGACCTTCAGTAGCCTAGGAGTATATGTAGCATGGGTTTTCATCAGCTTGCCAAAAAGTACTTTGGGCTTAGTAGGTTCAGCATTAACCTTTTCCATCACAGAATATTTCAGATTTACAGGGTGTTCATCCTATACTCATTTTATTCTTAGGAAAATTCATTAATGAGGAATTGCAATTGAAGGTGAGCTTTAGTAGAAGGGTCGGGAATTAAAAGTTGTGGCTGGTCGCCCCCCCTTTTTTTTTCTTTACTTAGACATATGTACTGACAGGATAAAGGAATGATTATTCATGAAGGTGCTCATTTAAAGTGATCGCTCCCCTATTCTACATGGTTTCCAGTTTTCTGGGTAGTTACATTATCAGACACATTTTCATTCATTTCCCATTCTGTTTGATTACACTGTAAATGTGGGAGTTTTTAGGCTAAAGTTAAATTGACCATGCTTTTCTACTCTCCTTAAATCCCTCCATGCAAGTCAATTATCACTCAGTGATACTATGAATACATAGTTTCAAATGTTTCAAAACTAGGTGTGCAGACTCCCTTGAATGAAAGCTTGTTCTTTTTGGGTTTTCTGTGTATCCTTGTATTCATTCTCTTGTCTTTCCTTCTAAGAACAGTCTGTTATGTCTTTAGTGCAATAAAACACAGTTTCTCAGGAACTTGCATAATGCAACTTAAATAGAAGAAACAAACTATCCCAGTTTTTCCTTATGAAATTAAGCTTTGACTTAAATGTAGTTTATAACCTTTCAAGTTTTTTTGCTTAAACATACAGAATTATTATATACATCTTATGTAGTATATGATTTCTTTGCTATAAACAAATTCTAGTACTAAAACCCAATTCTATTACTAAAACCCAATTCTGGTGCAATTTGGTAGTTTTAATGAATATGACCAAGGAGAATCTAAAACTGTGCTTTGAGTGAATAAAACAAATGAAACCATTACATTTAAAACATATTTATATAAGGGACAAAAATTATAAACCCTGCACAGGGCATCAAGTATAAGCAAAAACAACTTATTTGATTTGTGGTTTAGCCGAAGTTTATATTATAAACAAAGTATCAAAAATCCTTAAAAGTGTTGGGAAGGGGAAGGAAGGACGAGGAGAGTCATTAAAGTAAATTTTTCCTTTCTTTTTTTCCCCCCACTCCTCTCCCTCAGGATGCTTTAACACTTGAAGACGAATGTTTCATCAGAAGCACTAATGGCTGTTGGCATGCCTTGGATAAGGTGGTGACTGCTGGATGTCATTTGTTTCTGTTCACTGCAGAGAGACAAAATTGACTCCATTTGGAGTTGAGAGCAAAAGCAGAACAGACCTCTCAAGATGACTGATCCTATGATGGATTTTTTTGATGATGCCAATCTTTTTAGTGAGACCTTAGAAGGTTTGTCAGATGATGCCTTTGTTCAACCTGGACCTGTTTCACTTGTTGATGAATTGAATTTGGGTGCAGAATTTGAACCTTTGCACATAGACTCATTGAACCATGTGCAAGATGCTCAAAATCAACAAAAGATGAGTGAGTTTGATCAGCTGAATCAGTATGATTCACTGAAGCTTCACTCAGTAAATCAGTCTTTTAATAGCTCAGCTGACAATGTCTTATCACCACACTCTCAATTCAATTGTTCACCAGTTCATCCGCAAAACCAGTCCAATGGGATGTTTCCAGATGTGGCTGATGGTAGTCCTATGTGGGGTCATCAAACTGCCACAACTGTTTCAAATCAAAATGGGTCCCCTTTTCACCAAGGACATTCTCAGTCTATGCAGCAAAACAAAAGCTTTGTAGCACACCATGACTTTGCCTTATTTCAGGCTAATGAACCACAGCATCAGTGTGCCTCGCTACGGCCACAGCAAAGCAGGAACAACACGGGGCAGGATGCTCTGAGTCAGCCAAAAGACTTCATGGAAGTTAACGTGTCTACTTCCCTCAGAGTCAGTGTTAACCACCCACCTTCAGTTTCTAATCCATCGACTTCACAGCAGCCTCTGTCTGTTCAACAGTTTTCTCAAACTGCAAGTGCTTCAATACATTTTTGTGGGAATCAAGAAGGAAATTTTGATGGACAGTCCCCAACTATTACTCCGTGTTCTGTCAGTAATAGTCAACAATTTTCATCTCCGTATTCTTACTCTAATAATCACATTTCTCCTACCAGCCTTCTTCAGCCTACAACAGCTCTTTCTACTAGCCAGCAGACACACTCTATCTCTGACTTCACTGGAAGTGATGCCTTTACATCTCAAACAGGGACCAAGCAAGAAACAACCGAGCACATGTTGAATCCCAATACACCTTTGAATTCAAGTACTTTTCAAATGTTGCATTCTGCGCATCCTCAGGGCAACTTTAGTAGTTCAAAACTCTCTCCTGTGAATATTAATTTTCCAGCTTCCACTGGTTCTGCTTCTCAGATAAGCCATTTCACTGACTCTATTGAAAGCAATGGTTTTACATCTTTAGATGACAACCTACTTCATCAAGTGGAGACCCATAGTGAACCATTCACAGGACTTGACCCGGATGACCTCCTGCAGGAAGACCTTCTGCCACAGTTCGATGACTCTGCGTTTGTTCAGGATAGCACAAGCCATGTTTTAGAGCATGACCTAGAACACCACATAACCCCACAGCAAGTGACACCGTCATCCGAACTCGTTCGGGCACAGTCTCAAACTCAGATCCATCCTTGGCATTCTTCAGTTTCTAATCAGCACCTGCAAGGCAGAAGTCGTGCAACCTTACAAGGACAGGTATGTAGGGATTTGAGGAGTGGGGGTTTGAACTGTTTGATTTGGTTGATCAGGTGAAATGAATAATAGCAACTGGTGCTTGAGTCAAAGCATGATAACTGAATCTCTGAGCTGTTACTTGACCCTGAAGAAGTCTAGGTAACAGCTAGTTTAGGAGAAAAAAAAAAAACAAAAAAACCTAACCAGTTGATGCAGACCTTGCTTTCTCCTGTTGTTTTCTTATCACTGCAGAAAGCAAGACTTACATGATCTTATTTAGATAAAATGGTGCTGCTCCTGCTGCTTGTATTTCTGAAGTACAGCAGAGAAAATTGCTTATGATTTTGGTGTGAATATAATGGCTTATTGTCTTGAAAAGTACTTAAAGAAACATGTTTTTAAGAGCTTTGGTAAGGTTTGTGTGGCTGATTTCCTGCAAGAATTGCAGTGGCTATATTGTTGCTCTGTCCTTTGCTTTGTGTTCATGCTCATTGCCTAAAAATACACGCTTACTATTCTTGTTTTTGATGTGATCAAAAATAATAGAAAACATATAAAAAGCTGTGTGTATGTTGGATTTTGTTACTTTTGGCTAAACCAAAAAACTCAGCAGTTGTTTTACTATAACGTGCACATCTACTCCAAGTATTTGAGTCCTCCACATGGAGGACAAGATGACATAAAAATTGTTTTCTAATTTTCAATCTGTGCATTTCAAAACAGAAGCAACTCTGACATCAAACATACACATTTAAAGCAAATGGCTTTAAAAAGGTTTTAGTAACTGTTTTACTTCTGTATTCTTGCTACCAATATTCTCTCTACCTGAGAATACAGAATGCTGTCTTTCTGGGGGGAAAAAAAAAAGGGGGAAGGCAAGGACCTTAACTACTGACTTTTGCTTCTACTTAGTTTGTAGGACACAGGCCTGTGAAGGAGACAATGTAGCATTTTTCTTTTCCCCCGTTAATTTAATATCATATAGCGTAGAAATAAGGGCTTAACACACTTCATCTTTGGTCTTGGTTCAGTAGATTGCTTCTCCGTTACAACTTCTGCTTATGTTCATGGGCCGCATAATTGTCAATTCCTACCAGTGAAACTTTTTCTGTAAATTGTGGTGGGATGTTAATGGAACATGGATATCCAGCAGTGCGGTTGAGATGAGCTTGATTAACTGAATGATGCAGTAGATGCAATCTGTTGGTTTTGATAAACATTTCCTTTCTTTCCCCTTCCCTACCTAAAAAAACAAAAGAGGGTGCACCCAAGTAACTACTCTTGTCAGAGATCTCTGTAACCTGAAGACACAGGGTGTGGCAGCTTGCAGGGGAGGTGATCCTGTTGGGAGTGCGTGTGTGCAGTCCTGTCGTGGGAGCAGCGCCCCGTTCCCTGCCAGGCAGCAGAACGAGGGGTTGGGAACAAGGGTGTTGAGGCTCTTGGGCTCCCTGAGCATACTTGGGGTGAAGGGTGAAGAGGAAATGGATTCCAGGAAAGGAGGGGGGGGGG
>VZTI01001048.1:3055470-3070467 GCA_013397865.1 Struthidea cinerea | reverse complement strand
GGGAAAGAAAAGAATAGGGAGGAAGAGAGGGGGGGGGGGGGGGGGGGGGGTGAGAAACCCAGGAATTAGTATCACTTTTGAGGAGCATGTGGGATATAAGCCAGGCAATGAATAGTAGGTCTAATAGAACTTTCCGGTGCTATGACTTTTGTGTTGTATTCGTCAGAACCTTTTCAGACTTGCTACCATCTCACTGACAACAATTTTAGCACTTTGATTTGTAACAAGGAATAGAGGGAAAGTTCTGAGATCTGTGGAGAGCCTTTAAAGTTTTAGGGGTTTGGTTTTGTTTTTATCATGGTGTGAAAACAAAGCAATTTTGCAGTATTTAAAATTGTCATGTTTTTCCTCTTTGAAATGAAACAGCCAGAAGCCTGATAGTTATAAAACTGCTTGGTTTGGTTCTTATTATTTTGGGGTATGCAATAAATTGTATAAATTAGATTCTGACCTTGAGTTTATCTGGTCAGACAGATGTTTATGTTTCCTTCAGAAACTGGTTGTGAACTGGTAGCTGTCAAACTGCTGAGGAATGTACAGATGGGGGATTGACAGAAGCAAACAATGTAGAAGCCTCTTTAAATCAGTGGAGTATGTAGTATGAATAGTAATGGAAAAGTATGGCAATTACTGAAGTGTTTCAGATCTGTCTTTTGACTGACTACAATTCTAAGAGGGGTTTTAGTTGTAATTCTCACTTCTATTCTTTGATCTCTTTTTAGAATTTCAAGTTCAAGATGAGTTGGCTCTGTTAGAGCTTTTTACAAAATGTGTGCAGTTTAGCCAGGGAGGAAGAAGGTGGGGTAAAGGGGGAAGGAATTTTGATCTTCCTGAAACTGGTTGGCTTTAGGTTAGGAGTCAGGCAGGAAGGGATTTTGACAAGTTACATATGTAGTAGTTAAGGTGAGCTTTTAATTTTTTAGCAAGACAGTGTTTCATACTGGCTTTAGTGCATATTGAAGAAACAATTACTAGTGAATTGAATTTTTTTTCCAACAGTTTCAGTTTGATAATGGTTGAGGTTTTCTCGGAAAGAATAACTTTATTTTATGAAATAGTTAATGAACTGTAGGTCTTGGAACGGACCCAATATTAGACAACCAAAGATCTTTAACTGTAGTTAGACTGAGGTTATTTAAATTAAGGAAGAACATTAAATACTTGTTTCAGTATTTCAGAGCAAGCATACTCATAACGTTTTTACTTGTATGGTTATTCTTTTGATGGAAAATTAATTAAAAAATGAATACAATCTGTTTGGTGTAATAATGCTGCAGAATTAAAAAGACTGTCTTATGCTGCTAATACACTTTCTGCTGTAATTAGATTAGAATTGTAAATAAATTGCACCCTTAATTTTACATCATGCATTTTTCATCAGAGTTAGTTTGAGAACAGAAAGTAAAGTGGAGAAATGCTGAAGACTCATGTAGCCTTAGCTTTGACTAATACAAGACTTCTGATCTTTTAACTCCACTTACAACTGGTTTGAGTTTGCCAAGGCTAAATAATCTATTCGCTTTTCAGAAGGATGAAAAAAGGCTTCAACGTTGTTTTACATCTTTAGAAGAAAAAGGAAGTTGAAAAGATAATGTGAAATATAAACTGTTGGAAAAATAATGTGAAGTATAAACTGTTGGAAAGATAATCTGAAGTATAAACTGTCCTAAGAGAAGTTTACAGCTGTCTCACTGTGTATGTTATTTTGTAAGAAGTGTTCTAATGTCTTCTGGCTGCACACATGAAAGCAGAGGAATTGAGATTAAAAATAATATGAAAATGAAAAATATACTGATGAAAAATAATATTTCATTAATACTATAAAGTGCTATAGGATGAGGTGGTGGTCTTAGTTCTTAAATCATGTAATTAATTTTTTTCCTTTTTGTGACTAAAAGTTTGGCACCTAACCTGACAATTCAGTGTATTCATGAATTTGTGTAAAAACTGACTTGAAACATGCAAGTGTTTTTATGCCTGGAAGCCTGGAGCTGTCCTACCACTTCTTTTATAGAAACAGTTGACAGCAATTTTTTTGAAAGAATTTGTCTCACCATTGTTGAAAGTTTGGCCAAGTCTGAACCTCACAGATGATTGCTTGGGTGGTGGTGTACCCCAGGACATCTGTATATATCAAAATGGCATAACCTCATATATGAGCATATCATCAGAGAGGGAATTGACTCTCACCAGATCCAAGTGCAGATTTATGTGCTGCTGAGATGTCCTGAGTTGCCACAGGCCATTCATATCTGACTGTGGTATCAGATGGCACTTTTATAACAATTCTAAATTCATTGTAAACATGTATCCCTTGGATTACTCCACTTGTAAAACTGTTATCTTGCCATTGGTTGCTGTTCTACTTGTATATACAATCTTGGACTGTGAAGTTTTTATGAGAGAAACACACAGTAAGCAGTGATGTGCTTTCTTGGCTAGCTGTGAGATCTAAAACCAGACAGCTACTTGATATATATGCAGTTGTGGAAGATGTATCAAAATCAAGGATATAGTATTTGAGTGTGTATATATAAATATATATATATATACACACACACACACTATATTGTATAGATATAGTATAGTAGTAGAATGTATTTCTTACATTCTGTATGGGTAATTTTAAGTAAGTCTGTAATGAGGAATATTTTAAATTAATGAATTGATCATACTATAGAGAAGTTCTTTGTAGAAGAGACTGGCTATTTTGCATAGTAAATTTATAGATTATGGCTCCTAAGTGTTGGTACAATACAAGATTTTAAAATTATGGTGCTGCTATATGCATGTGGCTTGGGAAGCAGTGCAATATTCAGTGAGACTGAGTGTAATAAAATACACATCTCAAAATCTGTCCTACTTTGCATCATCTCACATCTTTGCATCAAGTCAAAAGTTGTTGGGAGTCTTTTCCAACCTTAATGATTCTATGATTGGAAATCTAGATGTCTGTTCCAGTAAGCATTTGGGTTCATTACAAATCATATCTTGTAATTTTGGTATGTAAAAAACCTTCATACCCCTAAGAACAACTCACAGATCAAAAAAGCCCTGAATGCTTATTCTTCCTAAAGTGCTTAATAGTGCTGGTATAGCTCCCATTAAGCATATTCACTGTATTTATATTGTTCCTTTAATTAGGGTCAATTTTATGGGTGACATCATATTAAAAAATGTAAGTCTTTGTCTGAAGTTTCTTTTTAGGCATTTTTACAAGTTGTATGCACTGGATTTAGTTTTCTGTGCCTCAAGAACATTTTTTACTTTCCTCATTGGAACTTAAATCCTGTACCACAGCGAGGCAGCAGAATTCCCAGCATCTAATAAGTTTATCATCTGTGCTGAAGTAATGAAATCAATCCCTCCACTGACCACCTTTGTGCAATATTTTGCAGGTTTTTTGTTTTATTTCTGTGATTTGAGAAAAAGCTGCACAAACAGCTGGGAGTGACCATGGTAAAGCTGTGTCAAATGCCCAGAGTTAATGAGAAGAGTAGGGCAGCATCTCTGAGCCTAAGTAGTGCAGTTCCTGGAATGAAATTCTAAATTATAGCTGTATATAAAATGTTTTCATTATTAATCTATGGCTTTTTGCCACTAACATATTACTTATTAAAAGAGCAATGTTTCGATGGCTTTTTTTTTAGAGTTGAATGTGTATGAAGCACTTGCTTTTGTATGTATTATATATGTTTTCTATAAACTTTTTATACCTTTTATTTTTTAAAATTGAAAATTGCATAGGTTGGGGAAAGTACGTGTTTGTGAGATAAATTTGTAACACATTTACTGATGAGTATAATTTTTATTGTCTCCATTTTCATTTCCCCTGTTTTGGCTTTCAAAATAAAACTGTGTAGTAGGGGCAAGACAAAAATTGCTGGGCTATTCAGAGCAGTGAAAATGTGCCAGAGTATCTGTTTTGCAGTTTTAAAAGCTTTATGAGTTTGTTAGTAATTACTGTTGAGTAGAATTAAATTTTTTCACAATTTTTTGGATCTTTTTGCTGTCATGAATGCTTTTCTTCAACCTTTCTTGAGAAGGTCTCTCTCAACCTTCATCACTTGTTAAATAACTGTCCAATTCTTTGTGTATGTTTCCTCTTTAAAATTAAGTACTTGCTGTTAAAATGATTGTCATAATATAATAATATATCTTTTCCTGAGATAATTGCACACTCATTAAATAACTGCTATAATCGTCTTTGAAATGTGCCAAAAGAGAAGCATTTTTGTAAAAAGTAGTTAACAGATGGCAGGCATAGGAAGAAAGCGTCTGGCTGGGTCAAATTGCAGAAGTAAAATAGCAAGGTGGGACTAGTTGATAAAAATAAGTTAAATTGATATTATTTTTTTAATGATAATGCAGGGTAAGCGTGGTTGAATAATCTAAATAACTCTTTGGAAATAGGTGTCTTGTTAACACTGAAAAACTATAAAGCAATTCATTAATGGGAGAGTACTGATGTAATTGTGCAATCTTAGTGTCTGGAAGAAGTGGTACCTAATTACAGAGAAAAGAGGAAACAAAATCCATGTTAAATTGTCTTTTAAAGACAGCAACCCATTCTATAGGCTGTTAAAGCTGTAGTTCAATATATGCCTAAACTATAATAAATTATGGGGGGAAAAAACAGCTTATTCCAAAAAGCTCCTATTCTTTGACTTTGTGTTGTGTTAATGCGACGTTTGGGCTATGAACTGAACTGGGAAACTCCTTCAGGTACAGAGAAACTTTGCACTGTTTTTGTCAAAGGTGTTTTTCCAGAATACAAGGCCTGGTTTAGTTCTCTCAGTTGCACAGGATCACGTTCCATAGAAACACTGGAGGGGAGCTTGTCAGTGCACACAAGTATGTGAAGGTGTCAAGAGCACGGGGCCAGGCTCATTCCAGTGGTGCCCAGCGACAGGACAAGGGGCACAAACTGAAACACAGGAACTTCCATCTAAATATGAGGAAAAACTACTTTACTGTGAGGGTGACAGAGCTCTGGAACAGGCTGCCCAGAGAGTTTCTGGAGTCTCCTTTTATTCAAGAACCGTCTGGGCACCATTCTTTGCAACCTGCCCTAGGGGGTTAAACTACATGATCTCCAGAGGTACCTTCCAGCCTCAGCCATTCTGTGATTCTGTGAGAGAGGAAGGAGTGAGAAGCATTATTTTCTGCAGTACAGGCAAAATAATTGTGCTTGGGCCTGCAGCCTTAAATGCAAAGAGAGTGCAAGTGGAGTCCTTGTGAGACTGTCCATTGGCTCCAGTAATTACTAATCTGCTTTAACTAACACTATTATCTAAACTCTGCATTTTTGAGTGGCTTCGAACATACCGTTGCCTGTAAAACTTCCAGAGCAGCATTTTATCTTGAGACACTTTATGAAGTGTTAGTGAAGTATTATTACTGAAAGAGAAGCAGAACTTGTAAAGATGTTAACCAGTAGTGTGATTTTGAAGCCAGAGAATCTGAAGTTCATTTGGAATTCATGTGGCTTTTGTCCAGATGTCTGTGTGTTTTGTGCACTCAGGTTTTGCAATATCTTTTAGGTACTATGTTAATTCTAAATATATAGATAGATCAAAGTAATTTCCAGCACTTTGCCTATCAAACAACCTCCTACATCTGGAGAGGTATTGTTTTCTTTGTTTATTATCAGGTTAAAAAAAAAAATGCTCAATTTCCTGGTTACACAGATTTCTAATAGAGTGTTTATCATCAGGTGTTGAGTGAATTGAATTTGGGAACTCTTAAGGCTAATAAATATAAATTAGTGGGTTTCTTAGGATGATGAGACTGAGAATTCTAATGCTGATTTGAGTAAGCATGATAAATGAAGCTAGGAACGTAGCTTTAGGCTAGAAAAGATGACAAGTCTTACATTTTTGAAAGCTGTGCAATTTGTAGCAGAGATTGATTTTTCTTTCATAAATGTGGCAGGTTTTCTTTTGTGTGGATTATTTGGCTTGCATTTGTACTTACTGGAGTTTTTTGTTCCCTTCTTACTGTGAAGGCAAGCATTTTAATTTGTATCTCCTGAAATTGTTCCCATCTCTTACATACTGCCTGCTCAGGAGTTAGCCCCTATTTGAAAATAATTTCAGTGTTAGTAGCATATCATATATGTGCACATAATGCTGTTGAGCAGCATATTGAACTGCAAACCCAAATTAGTTTCAAACATTGGTAGGAAGGGCTCTTTTAAGAGATATTCATGACCTCACAATTTAGTTTTAGTTTGTATCTTGGAAAGAAAAGGGAAGTTAGCCTTAATGTTAAGGGAGACATTGTAAATATTGTGGTTCTGAGATTTTTGTGTATTTTCTTAGCATTTAAAACATTGTTTCAAAAAGCCCTACTGATAGATTTTAAAAATAATCTTAAGTAATCTTAAAAGGAATTGTTTCTCTGTACCTTATTTTTTTAATGAGTAGCACAATACAGAGATTTCTTTAATAGTATTTTAAGCAAACTCACAAGAAAGGCATAGCTCTTGTGTTTTTGAGACTTGCAACATGCTATGGGTTACAGTACCTGTTTGTATTCCTTTGAAGGATAAGAAGATGCTGTACATGTGCATTGTTTTTTATCTTTAACTCATTGCAGCAGTTGTCCATGAAGCCTAGGTATGGCTCAGCCTGACATGTAAACTTTGTTGTAGCAGGAACTTTGGTCCTTACAACTCTTAAAAGCAGAAACCAGCTGTTAGAGAACCCAAGCTGTCACAGGGAAGGCAGGTAAATTATTTAAGGAACATCTGAGTGACAAAACCAGACATGTGTCTTACTGTCTTTGAGTTCAGTAAGAACAATTTTTAAAATAGATTAGGCAAATTTATTTTGATGTGTCTGTATTGTAGCTCCTATTTATATCATCCTTTGGAGGATTCTTTGACATGCAATCATGTAGTGTTTGAAATCTGATCAACTCCCAACACTACACGAAGAGATGTGTTTTATGGTGCCAGCCCAGTGTGCTTTCTGACTTAATGTGGTTTGATTGCAAATGTGTACAGGCTTTGAGTGATTTTAGGAGATTTCAGAAATGGTGACCCAGCCTTGCTTGTTGGGGACAGAGGTACAAAGGGGCTCCTGCTCATGACCGTGCTTGGGGATGCCCTTGGCAGCACACTGTGGTCTCTAGCCAGGCTGTCACTCTGCTCTGTGTTGGTGGCAGTTTCTGCTGACTTCAGCTCTGTTAAAGATAAGAATTTCTGTTTTCGTAACCTTTACAGTGGATCTAGTCCTGCCACTTTTGCTAGTAGCCAAACTCACTTGAGATTAGAAGCATAACCATAGCAGTAACTTTTCAAGACCTGTCTTGAAACTTTTTCTGTTTGATCCCTACCGAAAGTTATTTTATGGTTATTCCTATGAAGCTCTTGGATGCTATGTTCTTTCTCTAGAAATTTTATAGGAGATTTTTGGGGAAAAAACAATTTGGTTTTTTGCTTTTTGGGTTTCATTTGCCTGAAATCAAACAGTTGTTCCCCAGTAGTATCCTCTGACTTGGTACTTCTTATTTTTGAACCATCACCTTTTTTGATAATTCCCTTTTCTTTAGGCATCTTGTTTAACCCCTTAACTAGGGGGAAGGATTTTGTTCATGAATATTTAATTAAGAAAACTAGATTCAAGGGAAGTGGTTTCATTAGGTTAGCAAAAATGCTAAAGGACTCTTTTTTGTATTGAAGATTCTGTCATTTAAAGCTGCTAAAGGAGTTCATTGAAGCTGAAACAAAAAATGTGTTAGTTTGAATTGAAGTGGAAGAAATATGCCCCCTCTTTGATTTAAATGGAAATATGCTGTGCAGTCAGTACTGATATTAGTGACTCCCCAGCTGTTGATGTTAAAAATAATTTTCCCAATTTCTGTCATATATATTTTAGTGTTAAGTGCTGGGTTTTTTTAATCTCACTGAAACTATGAATGCTGAAAACATTTTGGATACTCTGTAAGGTACCAAGTAATACTATAAAAAAAGGCATGTTCAAAGATTAAGTAAACTTTTAAACTTAACTGCTTCTAGGGACTAAAATTATTGTATAGACATGCTACATGCTAGCCTTTCTGAATATGCAATCTGTTTTGATTTAAAGATCTTTCATGATTAGTATTTCCCTCTTAAATGATACCTATTTTTCACATCTGTCATCTTTCACAATACTTAACTATTTTGCTACAAACAAGGACTGAAAGTGCATACTTTAAAAAAAGAAAAAATTAGAAAGTAGGCTGCCAATATTATCGTAGGATCATTTCCTGGGACTGCCCAAGACAGTGATCCATTGCAATGTTTTTCCAGGAGCCTTTATACTTTGAATAAGCTGGTTTACTTAGCTTTTAATTGAATTGTATTTTACCATTGCACTTAGTGTACTACAAAATGTGAGTAGAATTTGGTAAATTAGGCTTTTAAAGCATGCTGTGGAAGAAAATCTACCTCTGTGTTTTGTTCAATGTGTGGTTGTTTCTCTGACCTAGCCCGAATTCCCTTTCTGTAGGTATTTGCAGAA
The DNA here is from genome assembly GCA_013397865.1 of Struthidea cinerea. Classification (NCBI taxonomy): domain Eukaryota; kingdom Metazoa; phylum Chordata; class Aves; order Passeriformes; family Corcoracidae; genus Struthidea; species Struthidea cinerea. The sequence goes on along the minus strand of VZTI01001048.1, from coordinate 3,061,957 downwards.
GTGAGGCATTGAGACAAAAGGTGGGCAGCTTCCTGCTGGTTCTGAAGAGTTCTTGCCTATTTGCCCTTCCTCTCATCCCTTCAGTAGCCTCAGTGACTCCTCCAAGTAGCATAAGAGCACCAATAATAGACTATAGAGGGCTGTGCAGTTTACAACCCTTCACACCTGTAATGTCTTCTGAATCTGGGCTGATAACAAACTGAGAGAGAGTGGGAGAACTGGGGATAGTGGAAGGAAAATCTGACAGTCGTAAACTTCCTAAGCATGAAAGTGGGTTTTGTTTCAATCATAAAAATGTCTTCTTACAAGACTACTTCCATGAGAGATGCAGAGGGAAGGAACACTGTAACTGAAGTTAAGTTTTGACAAGAACCAACTACCATTAAGGTCCTGTTGCTTTTTCTCACTCAGAGATGGCTGCTGTGCTGGTTTCTTAGTGTGATTGGAACAGGCATGCTGAAGCTATCTTGGATGTTGAGATTAAGGGGAATAAAAAGCTCTTCATGTGATGTTCTTGAAGGTAGTTTGGGTGGGTTTTTTTCTTCTGGTCTTCTCTGGTTGGTAAGGAAAAACAGAACATGAGAAAATAACTTTCTCAGTGGCACACAAAAGTGGTGGCCATATAAAACATGTGGTGGGTAAGTGACAACTTGTGAAAATTCAGCTTAATTTTGAGTTTGTTGTAATTTTGTTTTCTGTTCTGAAGACTTTTGCAGTCAATTCTTTGTTATTTTACCTTTAAATCATCATTTTAAAAGATTTTGTCACCCTAAATTAAGAGCAGTTTCAGTTAATGTTATGTTTTTCTGGAGTTTTAAAAGGTCATTGAAAAAAAAGTTGGGGATAGAAGCTATCCGGCTTTTACATGTTAAATACATTTTTCCAATTGTAAAATCAGGCACGTGTATGTGTGAGTGTTTCAGATAAGGCAAACTCTTATCTGTATCTTCCAAGAAGGTGTTGGATGATGTCAGATTTCAGTGGATTTGGAGCTTTAGCTAGGGATTTTGAACCCTAATGACTACTCTTTTTAAAACAAAAATATCTGTTTGATTTTTCTTGTCCGTAACTATTTGATGAAGTATTTTACAGATTTATTTCCAGATGCCCACATAAGACTTGTTTCAAACAGTGAACTGAAACCTGACTTGCCTTTTATAGAGTAGACTGTTTAGTCAACTCTGTTTTTTAAGGAGTCAAGTAATTGCAAAATTTGTAAAGTTAATGTTAGGCAAGAATGCAAGAAAGAAACAGAAGTTTTTGCTAGACCATTTTGACCCTTAGAATAGATTAAAGTAGAAAATCTGAAGGTAGAGGTATGGCATGACTGTGAATTTGGTCTGAGCATATTAACTCAATGGTGCATCCACCAGGTGCCTTGAATATGATAATTAGGTTTTTTTTCATAGACAGGAGCCCACGGTTTTCTCGTGGTAAGTGCAGTGATTCTGCTGGCGGGGACCCCACCCCATAGTGCACCATGAGGTGCACTGCATCAGGCTTAGACCAATGCAAGTTCTGAGTATTCCTGGCCGTGCACGTGAAAAAGAGCACTGAGAAGTTTTGCTGAGGCAGTGGGTTTTGTTGGCATTGTCTGCCATTATCCAAATAGCTCTTGCATTATAGACTGGAACCCAAGAGAAGTGGGTACATGATGGGCACAGAACACCAAGCCACTCAAAACTGAAACACATTAAATGCAGCAGCTTGGCAGAGCAAGCAGGATGAAGTTCTCAATTTCTTTCATTTCCTGGCAATTTAGTATGCTCCATTACATAGTGCCTCCTTTAAGAGTTACAGTGCAAATTACACACAGGTTTTTACACCACTACTAAATACTGAGAAAAAAATTCCAATGAAATTTGGCACTGAGCCCCAAAATACTTTCTTCAAACAATCTCTTCCAAATGGAAGCAAAATGTGTGCTGCAGACTCATTCTGTAACTTCCAATGCTGCCTCTGCAGCATGCCCAGGTTAGCAGCTGCTTACATGGACGTGGCTTGATCTCCCCCCCATGAATGATAGGGGAGGTCACTGGTTAAGAAGCTGCTACTAATGACAACTATGGTATCTTCACTATATTGGTGGCAAAACATGATTAGTGATATTATTACTGGGTTCTGTAGCATTGAGATGTGAAACAACACCCCAGAATGACGTGCCAACAGGTGCATGTTTCATCTTAGAAACATGACTAGTTTAAGGTTGCTGACCTTTCCATTAGGCCTTTCATTTCCACAGAAATTTAAAATTTGGTTATAAGCATGGTGCTAAATGCCTTGTGAGGCATAAATCATATTCACATCCCAAATCGGAGATGTATGTTCTGAAGTGACTGTTACACAGATAAAAACCGTTTTCTGGCCACACTGCTGTAATTGTTAGCCATTCATTTACCAACATTATAGATAACAAGTATGGAAGAAGAAAAAGATAGACTCTCACTTGGTATCGGGTTTTTTTGTTTTGTTTGTTTGTTTGTTTGTTTTTTGCTTGTTTTTGTTGGTTTTTTTTTAATAAATGTCTATTTTAATTTGGGTTAGGTTTCATAGATGTGTCTTGAAATTCTGTATCCTTTAAACACTGAGACATTCATTAGCAGTGATAATAAGCTAGAAAAAGAATGAAGTGTATTATCAACATATTGAAAGAACCACAATTTGGACTGCTTCATTGGCTCTCTTAAGAGTTCCATATATGCACCAAAGAGAATGGAAAAATGATAGAACCCCACAGATCTTCATTTGCCAGTGCTCTTGGCTTTGTGAAGCAATCCCATCAGATGGTGTGGGGCAGCTGTTGAACAAGAAAATAAAAAGCAGTTCAGAAGGAATTCTGGAGCGAGTTCTCTCTGGAGAAAAGAAACCCTGTTGCATATTTAGGTGATCTTCCCATTAGTTGTACAGGAGTAGCTTGATTAACTGAAAATCTCATTTCAGTGTACTGTCTAAAGAAAATGTCATCTTTTGCTGGGATTGCCATGCAGCAAAGGAGATGCCTTTCTGCATGCATGTGGGGTGACTCACACTGATGTTATAAGTAATCTTCTACAGATGGACTCTGTCAAGGCTGTGAGTTTTTGGTTGGTTTTTTTTTTTTAATAGATGTACTTTTTAATTACAAATCCACCATTTAAAAAATCACTAGAGGAGTTATTTCTGCAGACTGTTCTAGAGGAAAAAGCAGAGTGCTAGAACAGAGTTCAGAAGTCACTGAGTTGAGTCCATGCTTTAGGGTTTTTTTAAAGTGGCATTCCTAAATACAATTTTATAATTCAAATGATGAATGGATATACCTTTAAGATTTTTCACTGTAGTGGGCTAAAAGCAACTGCAGTTTTCAAATTTTCATGTGATTATAATGTGAAAAAATGAGAAGCTAATTTGGACAAAGTCCCCAAACTATTGATTACTGTAAGTCATGCAATTTATTTATTTGTACTATGGTTCTGATATTAATACTATTTTGGTGACTTGACATGCACAAAGAGATGCCTTGTTTAGTAATAAACATGAACAAAGGTGATTTGGTAATGCACGAAGATCAAGTTTCCAGGTGGCTAATTTTAGCTGCTTTTAGTGCAGTTGATGTCAAGGTCATCTTGATTTCTTTAAGACCTGGTAGACTGTCACAAACTTGTTATGCTCTCAAGGCAAACAGTACTTGGTCTGAGCATCATCTTGCAGGTGTGTACTGCTACCAGTAAGAGTGAAAGAATCATTCACATTGCAGATGTAAACCTTAGCGTTCTGTTGTTAGATGCATTAGGGTCATAATTTAGATCTTAGTTGTAGCTAATCTAAGTGGTCAGTAGAGCCACAAGTGAAAAACATTATTTCAGTAAAGTGCCTTGTATAATTCAATCACAAACGTGTGACTTGTTAAAATTTCAGAGAAAAGCATTCTTCTATAGTCAGTTCTTAGACTATATCAAGAATGGATGCGACTAAGGAGAGATACTTAGTCTGAAAGAGTTTGTGCACACACAGAATTGAAAGTAATGCTACTCTATTGTGAATTGTTATACCTACTGAAGGAAAGGTGTTCTTACAGTGGAAGCCATTTTTTACTATTGGAACAGATAAGGCAGGATTTGGGAGGGTTTTGTGGGAGGTAGAAGTAGTTCCAGTGTTAAACTCACCTTCTCCTTGGGGCTTCCTTTGTAGTGATATGCAGAGCATGTGAAGGAATTATTTGTTGTTGTGGAGAAAATGAAAATGGGTTTAGGCTTTAGAGGAGAAAAACCCGATGTCTGTAAGTGTTGAGGATGGTGGTTGGTCCTTGCTGGGGGAAGGACTGTTAGGCCAGTGAAGGTCTTCAAATGCGTGTCCTATGCGACCACAACAAAGTATTGGAGGAAATGCCTTTCTCTGAAAAGCCTCCTCAGCTGAGTACTGCTATTGGAAAGATGCTGTCATGATTCTGCTCTTGATACTGCCTGGTAACTTGACTGCTTTTACATTAGTTTAACTAAGAAATCATTCAGATATGTGTAGGGTACCTTCTACTCCTGTGAGACAGCATGTCAAATTCCCTTGAATAGTGCCAAAAAGATGCTCCCCTGGCTGTGAATCAGGGCACGTGTGGGGAATTCTACAGCTGTTGTCTGATCTGTTCCCTGAGTATTTTTCCGGGCTAGCTCTGCGGTGTGAGCACCACCAGGGCCCATACCTGCTGCTGCTAATGGCTTTTGCAGGCAGCAGCAGTAGTGTGAATTTGAGGTGATTCCTGCCAACTTCCCTGCTGCCCACAGGATTGCATAGAGCAGCAGGGAAGTGACAGGAGGCTTGTTCGTTGCACTCGGCTGCTGCTTGGCAAAGCCATTAGCAGCAGCAGATACCCTGGAGCTCCCCCTGTGCAGATTCAAGACAACATTGCATTGCTTTGCATTCACTCGTATTTGGATGATTATCTTTGCAGTTGTGAGAAGTACAGACCTATTTTTCCAAATAAAATCTTGACTTTTTAAATATATGGTGGCTCAGGGTTTTCCTTTCCACCTTCTCCTATATGTCAGTTAAAAATTTCTTCCTTATTCTAGATGGAATACAGGTTTGTAAGCCATTGGTGAGAGGATATATTTCTTTAGGATGTTTATCTGCGTTCCGTCTCACTGAGGGGGAGGGGTTTACCCTTTTTCTCTGTAGATGCTGTGTAGCTTTTGAAATGGTTTTCAGTATGCATGATGATTTATAACTGTTCAATCATTTTATAGCTGTGCATATTTTGGAATCATGAAATTATTACCAGAATAAAAGACCTCTGCTGAATTAAATGGCTTTTGTTGCTAAGTACACACAGATCCCGTCCTCTGTAGTGCGTTTCACATTCTAATCTCAAAACACTTGTGTTGCTTTCCAGTTTTGGTTTTTGTGACAATGGTGACTTTCTTGATGAAGGTTTCATTATAGATTTATTTAGCTTAGAATGGCTGGCTGGGGCCTTCCTCCATCTTCATGAATGTCATTTCCATATGGTTAGAAATGTCATAGCAAAATTTAAAAAAACCGTGGTCTGGGATTTCTAACAAATAGCTTAATGTTTGTGCAGTGCAGGAGACAGAACTCGGAAGGGATAGTACAGAGCAAGACGCAGAGGGTCAGCCTGAGGAATTATAACATAGAGGAGCCTCGTCCAGCATACTCGCAGTTCTACAGTAAGAGTGTAGTAAATGTTGTTGAAGAATAAACTGGGAAGCAGCTTTCAGTTCTGAGAAAATGTAGCAAAGAAACTTTGTTTTAAAGGAATAAAATATCTAGGAAGAGACTCTAAAAGGATTCACAAAAAATCCACCACTTCTGTATTGCCTACTTAATTATTAAGCATTTTTTTTTTGTTTCTTAATGGCCCAGGAATGTTCAAGAACAGACCAATATGACAGTACTGGATTTATTAGCATTTGGCTTAGAGCTGAAATCATACCAAGGGTACATTAGGAATATATATTTTTTTTTTGTTTAGCTGATCTCAAAATGCAAAATAGTTGATTATTTACCATTTTTACTAAGATATGAAATAATAACCCTAAATAATAAATCCCTGTAATTTACAGTTACTGTAAGCATAACGTAGAAACATCTTGGCTAGAGTTCTCAAAAGTAAAATTAAAATGTAGTAATTGTCCTTGTGATGTTGCTGCATATTTACAGAAATATCCTTGAATTTAAGTGGTATTGTTAAGAAAATAATCCTTTTAAAGTATTGATACCACTAGCGTTTCCACTGGACAAGGAACTTAATTTTGAAATCAATCTTAAATAGAAGTGAAATTATCTTTTAGAGCAATGACTAATTTTAACAATCTCAAAATCCTTGCCATATTTTACATTTTCTATGGAAAAAAAACATATATCTTGCAAAATAAAGGTATATGTATATATTGAGCAAAACAGAAATCAAGTCCTGATCTTTCTTCATTCTTCTTGAGTGGGCTTTTGAGAATCAAGGGTATTGCTAGGATGGAGCTCTGTCAAAAGCTTCTTGTTT